>JASFAT010000937.1:0-392716 GCA_031353405.1 Baronia brevicornis | reverse complement strand
AATCCAAAACACGGCCACGTGCCGACGCAGCGCGCCTGCGTTTCCTTTTGTCGTACACTTCTCGCCCGTGCTGACGTTTACGCGATTCTTTAAAGATGAAATAAAACTATACCAGCGGTGTGTTGGATTAAATTTATTGTAAAACAAAAATTCCATTTGTGTGTTACGTTTTAAATTATGTCGAGTGAGGTAAACAATCAGCCACATCTGTTGTTGAGCCAACGAGAGCGAACTAAACTGTTGAAGTCCAATTTCATTGGGTTGTTCAGTGGGCACGCGTGCACGAGTACATTTTGAAGGCACTTATAACGGTGGACATAATGAGTCGCGTCGTGCGAGTGAGACACTTGTTGTTTGTGTGCGCGGCAGGCAGGTGGCGCTGCGCTCGGAGGGCGGGGCCGGGGCCGGGGGCGGTGGTGGCGCGGGCGGTGGTGGCGCGCGGCGGTACGCGGTGGGGCGCGTGTACCGCGAGCGCGCCGCCGGCCGCCACCCGCGCGAGATGCTCGAGTGCGCGTTCGACATCGTCACCCCGCCGCACGGTCAGTGCACACACACACACACACCACCCCCACCCACACCCCCACCACACACCGCACACCGCAACCGAGCGTCGGTTTCATGGTTGCGTTTTTGTTTGCAATTTACGGCCGCCAGAGGCACGACGATAGATGGATGTGCTGTGCAACGAAGACAGAATAGCATTCTGTTTCTTTTATGCCTTTTAATATAATCACACTGATGTATTAAATGCGAAAGTTTGTGAGTATGGATGTATGTTTGTTACTCTTTCACGAAAAAGCTATTGGACTGGACGGATTTGTTGTTTCTTCACTGTTCGTAATGACGTGCGTGCGTGCGTGCGTGCGTGCGGTAGGCGGCGCGTGGGCGGAGGTGGAGGCGCTGGTCGCGGCGAGCCGGTGCGCGGCGGCGCTGGGCGTGGGCGGAGGCGCGGGCGCGTGCGAGGGCGGACTGCGGGTGCGCCTGCGCACCAACCACCGTGCGTTGCTGCACGCTGCGCTCGCGCGCTGCGGGCTGCCGGCGGCGCGGCACGGCGCCGTGTGCCCGCTGCTGGTGCAGGCTGCGCTAGGCCGTCTAACGCGCGCGCAGTTGCACACGCACCTGGCCACGCTGGACGTGCGGCCCCGCGACCTGGCGCTGCTGCAGCGCCTCATCGACACCGACGTGCCGCTCTCCGAGATCGGGGACCTCGTCGCACAGGTGCGGACGGAGCGGTGGGGCGGCGAGCTGGACGTCGCGCTCGCAGACCTCGCGCTGCTGGCGGCGCGCGCGCACGCCTTCGGTTGCGACGTGAGTACACACGTTTCACTATCCTCGATGTGCGTACGTACTTCACATTCAATGTATGCCCTTTCGGGTCTTCCCTTATTGAAGGGAACGTATTTCTCAATGCACTTGGAGTATAAAACCCTCACGCACGCACGCACATGGAGTATAAAGTCTTTGAAGCGCGGCGTGCGGTGGTCCCGGTGCAGGTGGCGGTGTGGGTGGCGCCGCTGATGGCGCAGGGCGCGGAGCAGTACTCGGGCGTGTTCTGGCAGCTGGTGGTGCACGCGCCGGGCCAGCGGCTGCGGGCGCGACACGTGCTGGCGACCGGCGGCAGGTATGTCTGCCGTGTGTTCTGCCCGCCCGCGCTGCCTCCAGTGCGCTGGTACAAGTCACAGACCGTTATCACTCTACTAACTTTTAATGCAAACCATACAATGTCCAAATGATCAGCGTTCAGGTTCGATCAGGTTTCGAGTACAGCGTCACAGGTGTGTGGGAGTGACCAAACTCTATTTGGCAACATGTACTGTACGTGCTCTGTGGGCAGAGGCGCCGCGTGTATGATAATAGCGTGAGTGTGCGTGTGTGCAGGTACGACGCGCTTGTGGAGGAGCTAGGGCGGGCGGCGCGCGCGGCGGGGCGGGCGGGGCCGGCCAGCGCCGCAGTGGGCTTTTCGTTGTCACTGGAGCGCGCTGCGCGTCTACGGTGTGAGCGCGCTGGCGCCGGCGCCGGCACCGGCGAGCCCGACGCCGCGCACGAGGTACGCCGCGTATGTTGTTTTAGGATCCGACACGCAGTGGGGGTGTGGGTGCGGGCAAGTGTTGGAGCGAAGTTGTTCGTTGCCGCTTCGGACGTTGTTTTCGTTGTCATTCGCGCGTGCGGTGGGCGCGTGGGGCGCACCGTGGCGATCTTACCCAAGGTGAGTGACGTTGCTAACCTCTCCCCGTGACGAGCACGTGCGCGCACTGGAAGGTCACCGCAGCCTCCATCGTGTACTCGGCACGTGCCGTGCTCAACGAGTACTAACGACGTGTTTTTGACAGGAGTTATGTTCGTTGTGGTCAGTATCAATGGACACGACATTCCCACCACCTCCCATGGCCCCACCGACATCTAAGTCATACGGGCCGAAGCACGGGAGATACGCGCGGTACTTGCGTAGGGCTCTTTCCCGCGCGCATTTCTTGACTCCCTACAAATATATCTGTTCCGGTCCCTTTTCTCTCTTTATCTGCTCCCCCCTTATGGGGCCGACATTACAATTATGCCTTCGTCGTCGGGCAGCCCTAGCAGCGATCACTCCGACCTGCAGCGTCTAACATGCCACGCATGCGAGAACCCTCGTAACGCAGTGAAGTTCTCCGCCGTGCTCACCAAGTCCGTATAGTATATCGGACCAGCCCCAATACAGCGTATCCCGTTCATCATCTCCCATCGCAGATCGTCATACAGCGGGCATTCCCACAAAACGTGGTGAACGTCCTCCTCAGCCATTCCACAATCGCACATGTTCGATTCACTCAATTTCATCTCACAAAGTCTCTTACGGAAGCAACCATGCCCACCGAGGATCTGGGAAACTTGATAGTCCGGCTCCACCCAGCCGGAGCCGAGTCGAACCGTCACGTCCGGAAAGAATCTGAACAGCTCCCTACCTTTCGTCTCTTCTTCCCATCTTTTCTGCCATACGCCAAGCACAATGGACAATGGACACGACAGGTGGAGTCGGGGCCGCCGGTGCTGGTGTGCGTGGAGGGCGGCGAGGAGCTGGCGCGGCGGCTGTGGGCACACGGGCTGCGCGCCGCGCTGTGGCCGGACGGGCTGGAGGCGGCGCGCGACGTCTACTCCGAGGGGCTGCTACTGCAGTGCGCCGGCGACTCCGTGCGGCTGCACACGTGGCACGGCGGCAGGTGGGTGTGGCCCCGAGACTGACTACTTTGTACGGAGTGGACAGGTGAACCAGTCATGTGAAGATGAAAATGAAGGAAAGAAAAAGAGATTTAGCGTCGCGATCCCCGCGCTCACCGTGTGCAGTAGTGACCTTAACAAATTAAAACCGAACATAAAGTACTCGTAAAGCGTGTTCTAGTGTCCCGGTGGGAGCGCGCTGATGCAGGTAGTTGGGTAAGAGAGGAGACAGAAGTGTAACGTGTGGTGTGCGCGGGTTGCAGGAGCCGCGAGCAGCTGGCGGCGCTGCACGGCGGCGACGCGGTGGAGCTGGTGCGCGCGTACGTGCACGCCGAGCCGGCGCGCCCGCACGACGGTCAGTGCCCGCCCACCCCGCCCCGTCCCGCCCCGCCCGCATCCACCGCCCAGCTCCACCTGTGATAATACATCTAATTCTCTTTTTACACGAATTTTTTGGGAACGTATCTATCGTATTAGAAGAGAATTAGGTGCATTGTGGGACTGCAGCGCGCTAAGCGGGTGTGTGTGTGCAGGGGGCGCGGGCGGCGTGGGCGGCGTGGGCCGCAGCGTCAGCGTCACCGACGGCGACAGGCCGAGCGCGCCCGCCGTGCTGGTCACCTACGTCACCGGCGGCGAGAAGCTCTCCAAGAACTTCAAGCGGAACTGCGAGAACCAGGTGAGGCCACCGCGCGGGCGGCGGGCGGCGGGCGGCGGGCGGCGGAGACGCGCTGTCGTGTTTAGAATATAATTTATTTATTTTATATATTATATAAAATTAATATGGAGTACAAGAAGGTGTCGTGAATAAAATTGAAAAAGGTGATGATCATATATGGTTTGAGTACATAGAGAGGAGGGATGAAAGACGAGAGATGAAAGAAATTTACGTTGCGGATGTGGATGGAAAGAATGTTACATTAGGAGAGTGATGAGTGTGGAAGAAATAAGGAAAGTATGCCGACATCGTAGCAGGTGGAAATGTGTGGTCGTTGGTCACCAACTAGGAGGCACAAGCGTGACGTCATGTGTGTAAAATTAATTGTAGTATGTGCGCCGCTTCGGCAACATTACTACGCATATTATGTAAAAGTAATATGTGTAGTAACGTCGCCGAAGCGGCGACGCGCGCGCGCTCGTTTGTGTAACAAGTCGTGTGACGTGGATGTGCGGGGGGTGGCAGGTGTGCGCGTCGCTGTCGGCGCGGCTGCACCGGCTGAGCGTGGGGCTGGGCGTGGGGCTGGGCGCGGCGGGTCGCATGCGCGTGCGCGTGCTGGCGCTGGCGGGCGGCGGCGCGCTCGTGCGGCAGCTCGCGGCCGCGCTGGACGCGCCGCTGCACGCCGACGGGCTGCCCGCCGCCTTCCTGCCGCTGCACCAACTGTCAGTGCACCACCGCACGCACACACGCACGCACACGTACACGTACACAGACATACACGCACGTTTTTAAAAGCAATACAGTTTCATAGTTGAGCATGGTATAAGACAGTTCTTTTAAGTACCTCAAACTAAAATACAGCTTTTCAGTTACCTGGAGTCACACAATTTAAAAATAAAACGAATCGTGCCGATGTAGATTTTTGTATTACTTATTTCACTTGACTCCATGTTGCTTATTTATGATGAATTTGTTAAAACTAAATATTTATGTGTGTGTGTGTCATACGTGCAGGTACCCGCGGCAGACGCAGCTGCTGGAGGAGGCTGAGACGCAGCTGCGCCGGCTGCTGGCGTGCGGCGGCGGCGGCGGCGGTGGGAGCGGTGCGGGGGGCGACGCGCCGCTGGTCGCGCTGTACTCGCTGGCGGACGGGCTGTGCCGGCTGGTGGTGTGACGTCGCGCCCCGCCGCCCAGCCGCCCAGCCGCCCCGCCGCCCCCGGCCACACCGGTACACACACACGGCGTCACAGATGACTCGTACACGCAAATTGAACATTTTACAAGTACAATACATTGTCCGGCGACGTGACGCCCGCGTTTACACGACACGCGCAGAGCCCGTCGCGTGATCGTTGACTTGTTGAAACTGAACAAATATATTTTTATACAAACCGGCACAAAGTGTTAAACCTCCGCCCCGCACCCCGCGCCCCGCGCCCCGCCGCCCCGCAGCCCCGCACCCGGCGTTACACAGACATATGCCGCGCCCGCGGCCGTCCACAGGCGGGGCGCGGGGGGCGCGCGGAGGAGAAGTGCCAACAACGGGAAGCGCGCCGCAGCCGCAGCCGCAGCCGCAGCCGCAGCCGCAGCCGGTGCGCGCCCGCTTTGTTTATTTCAATTAATTAAAATGCTATACAAGTACATTATATTATGTACAACAAAACCAAAAACTAGTTTTGATAAGAAAACTTAGTGTTTACAAACATTTGTAAATAACAAATTTTATACGGAAATAAATACATATTGTCAGATGTATCGAATGTGTTTCATTGTGTGGCAGTACGTCGGCTCTCAGTCCAGTCGGGACGTACGTCACCACGTCTGTCCTGGGCGGGCGGCACGTTGGACGCCTGAGACCCCTCTCGCGGGAACCTGTTCTCGTCGTGAGGCGGGTAACGCCGGCCCGTGCAACCGTTTCCCTCTCACTCTGCATATATATTCAAATTTTTAATAAAATACTTTTTATTTATCCACTCAAGTTCAAATACATTTTTTTAAAAATTGTAATAAATGACACTTGATATTAAAAATGTTTTATCAAAACATTAATTATTTATTAAAATAAAAATTAATTCATTAATTCAATTTAACTTTAGTTTTAAATGGGAGAAAAAAATTATCTTATTTTTTATATTATATTATATTTAGCAGGATATAAATTTATGAATGAATATCGTCAGTTGCCGAAGGACGTAAATCGCTGGAAAAAAGTAGGAATTGACTAAAATTATTTTTGTTTTGAGAGCCCGTAACAACGTTATGATAATTTCAACTGATATGATGGAAGCAGGAAGTGGACAGTGAAACTCCTCGACTTCTAATAGTAACCTCCCAAGTTTGGGCTCATTAGGTTGGTTTGCATTATACTTGATGTCGACAGTCGAATGATGGACACAGGAGGTGGACAACGGAACTATATACCATTACTAGTAATGCTCTCAAATTTGGACTCATTTGAATGGATTCAATTAAACCCATACATTGTTGTACTAGGTGCGCAACTAAGTTCTCGCAGTTTTTTTATAAAAATGCAACTTAATTGTGTAAAAATGCTTACATATTACTAAAAACGGGCACTTAAATCGGCCACGCACTCGGGTCCCTTCTACTTCTCCCCGCACCACCAGGCGCTCAATGGAGGTGTTATCGCGCCGACTTATGTCCCCAAAAAAGGAAAGTATGGAGGTTGATTTGCGTAACCTTCAAATCTGCAAAAGATGAGCAGGACAGGGCACGATGGCGTAAGATCTTTTCGGAGGTCAAGATCCGTTTTTGGTCTCTGCACCAACAAAGGTAATTAGTTATGAAATAAAAAAATATCACAAAATAAAAATGTATTTATTGTGTTGTATTACATGAAACATAATGTGTGTTGAGTCACAGTTGTATTCTCGATTCTACTTTTGTTGTCTGTTCAGGCGTCTACCAGTTCGACCGCGTCACCCTGGCGTCCCCGCGGTTTCCGACGGGAGTACCGCGTGCACCGTCACTGATGGAGTACCATGTACATATTTTATTATTTTACAAATGTCAACGCACGTGTTTACTTCTCAGACTAACCACACTGGATAACTTGCTATACATTCAAGAAGTAATTGTCACGGGGGAGATGTTTGCTGCGCGGTATCTTGTTCCCGCACACGCGCCACCAGCGGCGCCAGCGACCGCAGCACGGGGGGCACCGCGGGCGCGGAGCCGAGGAGCGCGGGGCGGCGGGGCGGAGGCCGCGGGGCGCAGCCGGGCGTCAGCAGCGAGCTCGCCGCCAGCGCCATCAGTGCCGCGGCCAGCGCCCACAGCAGCACGGCGCCGAGCGAGCGCCACCGCACGGCGGCCCCGCCGCGGCGGCGACGCGCCCCCTCCGCCGTCAGGGCTCTGCGCACATACCAACACGCAATGTCGATACATCAACGTCGCTGGCCGCCGCCGGTTCGGTTGTGGCGAAACCAAAAAACTGCACAAAATATTATATCATGAAGTGCTGTTATCGCTGGATGAACCTCTCTCTTATGAACAACGGCGGTCTGCAGGCACCGCGCAGCGCGGCGCCCGACGCAAAACTTTTATGACAATATTATCTTTTACCTTGACCATATTTAAAAACATACCTTGACCAGATTGCTGAACTTTTTAAGAAAGGCCAGGTCAAGAGTACCCTCAACCGGCGGGCTTGCATGAGGAGAGTAATGAGTGTGGATGAAGCAAGGGAAGTATGCCGAGATCGTAGCAGATGGAGATCTGTGGTCTCTGCCCGTCTCTACGGGAGACAGGCGTGACGATATGTATGTATCTTTTAGTGGAGCAAATTAATGACAAAATTCTTGATTCTCACACTCTTGCAGAAAAAAAACTTCCCAAATAGTAAGAGTGTGCTACACCCCACAGAACACTAACGAGACCCTGACAGTAAACCTGTGCCGCAGCGAGCCTTCCGTGTGCCCGCGACTACTAGCTTCTGAAAAAAATGTTAATAACTTGTAATGTTGATAACTTGGCCCCGATGTGGTCATTTCTGCGCGCTTAGTGTCCTTGTGCTGCGACGCCGCTGGCGCTGCCGCGACGGAGGATGTGATTCCGCAAGAGCTCTCCTCTTTAGTGAAATAAACGCCATCGGCTAAGAAACACTAAGTGTAGGGATTACAGTCTCACCGCGGTCGCGAACGATCTCTCGTTTGCCTCCACCGTCACGCCAACATTCTGGGTGGTGCGTGTCGACTGGCACCATGTCCGCAGTCACGGTCACTGTGCCGCTGCACTCGGATTGTCTAGAACTCTAAGTTTACCTGGGGGCCTGCGGGCGGGGCTCGGAGGCCGCGCGGCGCAGCAGCGGCTGTCGCTCGGGGTCCATGGCGTCGCGGCGACGTGTGCCGCCCGCGACGACCGGCGCGTTGCGGCGACGGCGGCGGCGTGTGGTACAAACGTTAAGTGGCAGCGATTTCTATTCAATTCACTGTTGTATTTCACTAGGTCACTTTCTGCGATAATACCTTACAACCATTTTTAACCAAAAAATATTATAATTGCAAGACATATGTATAAATTTTCTATATTTCCCAATTTAAGAATATTATAATGAGTTGACGTATTTGAATATCAGCATGGCGAAACATCATTATATTTCATTTTAAAGTAAAGGATAGCAAGAAATATTTGATTAGATATCATAATCTTTTTTTATACAAAAGACAAACGAACACGCGAGCGACTGATGGTGTCTTATCACTGCCGCCCTTGGAAAAGTCTAACACTACAGCGGCATAGATGCGTGAGAAAAGTAAATATTAAAAGTAATGCAGTAGTAGTATGGCTATACTCAGAAGTGAGTGTTCCCGTCCGGCGCGCGGGACACTCGACCGCCACTTGGCTGTACCCGTTGCTCATGGCACGCAAAACATCCGAGCACATGCACCACAGGTACTGAAAAATGTTGTTGAATTTAGTTAATTGTAACACTAAAGTACCATTAGCGTCGTCATACTATTATCTATAATGTTGTCTAGTCTGTCACGTTTGTTTGTTGACATACAGTTTTGAACTTGCTATTTGTATGTCATTTCTATCGTCCAAAACAGTTGGACTATTAAGTTCCATTTTTATTATTATACTAAGTATTTGACTGATACGACACAGACGCTCTTACCTCTCACACACAGAAACATGTACACACACACGAGCAGTGTGGTATTTTCTCCGTCCGAACAAACGCTTCCCCGCTACGTCTCGTGGCTCGCGCCGCACGCGCGGCCGACGGCTGGCCGTCCGCTATCGCGCGCCCCGTGACCCCGCGCCACCACCACCCCCCCGCCCCGCACCCCGCGCACACTCGCGACCGACCCTTTGTTTACAGCACGAGTTCGACCACACCAGTTGATTGTAAACACACTCGATATTTTCGTATTATTCGCACTGCTGCTGCTGTTTTAGTTTTACAATTTTTGTTAAGATATAACTCTAAATTGAGTCAGCAGCGGTGTACGCGTACGATGCCGCGGAGTATATTTCACGTGTGAAGCTATTTTTTTTAACTTTTTGACTGGGCTGCACCTTGCCTTATACAGTATATAAATACAAAGCGTATTCTATTCTACTACAGTAGGTACTTATATACAATGCGTATTTATACCTACTATATGATTGACAAAACATCTGCGTTATGCAGAATAACAAGTTTACAACGCGAGTTCGCCAAAAAGGAAAGTATCATTGTCACCACCTGGACGAGTGGCGATCCAGTGCGCAGTGCATTTCACCAGGAATATTCATTCCACGCACCACCACGCTATGAAACCAGCCTTACAAGGTATGCCTTTAAAGGCATTTGGGAACGTCGGAACCTTAAAAAAAACAAACCTCAAAAGTCATCTCTCAAAGGCCGGGAACGCATTTGTAATGTCTATGGTGTTACTGAAGCCTAATGTCTGTGTTAATTGATTTCCATTAGGCGATAAGTTTTCTCGTTTGCCTCCCTATTCGACGTAGAATGAGTGTCACCCGCGTGGGGGGGGGGGAGGAGCGAGCCGTCGACGTGTCGTCACTAGCGCTCCCCCCCCCGCTCGTCTCACACAGTTGTACAATGAACGAGGACCAGAGGAAGTGGAAAATTCCAAAATGCGCGCGAATGATGGGAATAAAATAGTTTATGGTTGACTATTTGCGACGTGTGTGTGTGTGCGTGTCGTCCCGGGCTGCGCGTGCGCACGCAGCGCGGGTTGTTTTGTTGCAACAGAACGTCGCTCCGGTCAGCTGACTACATGCCCTTACTAGTTCACTAAATAATGAGTGGACTTTTTTATGGGGTCGGAAGGCAAACGAGCAGGTGTGTAACCTGATAGAAAAATAAATATAATAATAATAACAATATGTTTGCTTGTCAGTTACTTTTGCACATCCGATCAGCTCCAATGAAATAAAAAATTCAACAAAACCTAAAATACCATCAGCACCAACACGAGGTACCAGCTCACTCATGTGTCTAAAATAAGATTTAACTTTTCAGTAAATCTGTAATACATCCCCTGTGTATTAGCCATCCGTCACTCGAGCTATTTCTGTCGCGGATCACTTCACTGTAGAGACATGTAAACTACATTGCAATGTAGCCATTCACAAAGGTATCAGAGCGACGCGACGCTTCCGTCGCGAATTCCCCCGGGGCGGGCCAGACGTGCTCACACACGACTCGAATCGAACCAAAGATATTGGCAATAAGGTTTTGAAACAAGAAGAGGAAGTTACTCTATTCCAAATGTTTTGATCGAATCTAAAGGCGTCGTCACACTTGACTCAATGTTTCTACAAACAATTATTATTGTTGCGTTAGTTACGTGTACCTAATACTAAGAGAATTGTAACGAATTCAACCGTAACTAAGTACATCAATATTAATATCAGCCCACGACAGTCCACTGCTGGGCATAGCAATCTTTGGCTACACGCATCTAGTCTCTGCCAGCCGCTTTGCGCAGATGTAAAGAAATGAAACATAAAGAAACAAAACTAAACACATAAAGAATTGTTCGTATTATCTATTATGATTACCGAGTGGAGGGTAGTATTGAAGGGGGTGTAAAAGAGAGATAGGTATGTGTAAGTAAACTCTCATATACGAGTACACAGTTAACGTATCGTTTGCACAACATATAATGTATGTCGATAGAATTATGTGTAGGTGTTATCGTTGGCGCGACAACTGTCCGCATAATGTGAGGAGGGCATTATGTTCCTCGGCTATTTGACACGGAGTTCCTGTTCTCTATGCGTCCCTCGGTGAACAATATGAAACAAATTGTGAGGTTCGTCACGTTCGGTACATTTCGAGTGGAACCATCTCAACTCTTACACATTTAACGTTATTGTAAAAATATATTTAAATATTCATTAAAAACATATATTTGTACGTGCACATTTAATATTAATTGATTAATAATTTAATATAATATAAACACACAAGATCAATTTCCCTGATCGTTTCCATTACTGCACGGTGTAGTTACATACTTACTTGTAGGTATCAATATAACATTAATAAATGTACGTGGTTATGTTTTTGTTGCCGTCGTTGTCAGTCGAGGATTCGTAACGTGTGCGGCGACATCCGACCGAATCAGTTTTACATTTATTCAATCGTCATCGAGTGCTTACTAATTAACTACAAACATAACCTCAGTGTCACGGGTCGCGTTTCGCGTGTCGCGTATCGCGTTACTCGTGTCGCATGTCGCACGGGAGCGCAGAGGGCGCCAGCGGACACGCGATGCACTCACTCGAGCCCCGCACCCCGCAGCGGGCCCCATTCCGAACAGATTTTTGTTGGCGAACTGTAGCGCAGCGTGTAGTCGTGTGTAAATGAATTGCCGTCAACGTTTGTTTGTTTTGACAACTGACGCTGGACACATCCCCGGCTCTTCCTCGTTTAGCTGTAATTCATTTCAGAACATTGATTCGCATAGAAATCTTGGTTAATTAATGGTGGCATGGAAAAATTGGTTGTATAAATAAGTTGAAATATTTTGAATATTTTACTGCCAACAAAACGGACAGTAATATTAGTTTGATCTCATTTTTTCGTTTGAAATACAATACAGTGGTCCCGCGTTAGTTCGGACCCTGTCTAATCCGGCGCCCCCTGTAATCCGACATGCATATCACTTGATTGTACATATAAATTTCGCCAAATATACATACATACATACTTAGACCTTGTCTCTGGTGAATGTAAATTGAGTTTGCCGCCGGTAGTGGCACAACTGGCAATCTGTACTGCACTACGGCTGATGCGTAGCACACGAATTAAACGAACGTTAAACAGAATTCTATATGTCCCGAGCTATGTACATGGGATTTGTACTTTCGACACTAATACAAATATATCGCGAACCACAATTGTTCTATTTTTTCTAGGATAGGAAGGCAGCCAACCATCAAGCTTGTAGTGGTAGAGCCACGCTGCAGACGAATACTTTGTCAAGAATGGCATAATATTTGTCTGTAGCATGAATGGGCAGGCTCGCCCGGGGCAGTACCACACTCCCGCAGAAAACCGGCGTCTGAGTGGTAGCTTAGCAACATCTGCAACATGATAGGCATCACAGACGCGTTGTCGGCCTTTGAGATGTGCGTGGCTTGTTTGTTGAAGGTTCCAATGTCGTATTGGTTCGCAAACACTGTTCAAGGCATCTAGTTCCATGGAGTGGTGGTGTGTGGAAGGAAGATTCGAAAAATAATGTTTTTCGGGAAAGGTGCTGGATCGCCACTGATCGCGATGATGAGGATTTCCATTTGGCGAAGTGTTCATCAGTCGAATGCAACTGCAACAATTATTTCTAACAATTTGTCGGAACACTCCCTCCCCAACGTAGAAGTGATAACAGGTATACAGTGCGGTACTTTGGCGGTAAAAAAGGGACGCTCCGGAATTCGTTTCGCTGCAAACAATTACGTTTTGCTCACAAACGTCTGATGCGAGTAGCACTAGACGTAGCTTCGCGTGGCACTCACGGCTCGCGTAGCGGTGTGAATTACCTCGTAGGTGCTACGCTTACGTTCACCGTAGCACGCCCGAGGGTCGTTTGTGTGGCACGAGGGAATAAATAATGTGCTTGTTTAGAATCACACACAATCAAATTGTAGTTAACATGTATGGATAAAACTATTGTAAAATAATACTATTGCAACGTCAAAGTAGATATATCTATTGTTCACTCTTCCCGCCAACTTACATCGGAGACGTTGCGTTTTAATTTCATTTTCATAACCTTATATTATTATCAGTTATATTGTTTAATTGTGATGGCGTATTATAGAATATAGTTCGATCAAGGTGTATAAGTGAAGCGATATGAAATAAATGCGTGTATCGTAACTTTTTAAGTAGACTGAAAAAGTTCATAGAAGGTTTTGGTAAAATGGCTACCATTTTATCATAAATCGTTCAAACGGCACTGTCGACATAGAGTGGTGCAGGCTTCGATGGCACTGTATCGTCCAGCATCCACCGCTCGGCCAGCGCAACATACTGTGTCGCAGTGTCGCTTGTCGACAACCACGCCGCTACGAGGGAGTGTCCCGCTAGCCCGCTCCTCGGGTCGAAGTGCGTTTCATGGTCAGCAGTGATTTGACGATAAAATGACGTGTGAAGGTAATACAGCCGTGGCAGTATCGCCCGCGGGGTCGTCGTCAATATGTTAATAAATTAAAGTTGCGGGCAAACGACACGTTGGTCGGAGAAAAAAGTCTTGACTCAGTGACATCAGGAAGTGCACAGGCATAGCGTGTGCTGCAGAACTGCTGCGCATCGCGAGAAACGAGGAGAATTGTGCTCAATTGTAATTTAGAATTGCACATGTCTATTTGTGGTCAAGATTTTTTTTAACAGCCCATATATGTCCCACTGCTGAGTACGAGCCTCTCCATTTCTGGAGGAACGGACGTTAACCCACGACGCTTGTGCAATGCGGATTGGCGGGGTTACCAGACTCGGAATAAATGTTTGTAATTCATACAAATATTTATTCCGATGCGGGGATTAAACCCGCGATCATTGACTCCGCGGGGAGAGGGCCCCGCCCTCCAATTGGTCATCGTGATCAAGATTAATCGGTGAATAATATTTCTTCCAAAAAAAAAATGTTATTTGCCTCCCTCCAAATCTCTTAATATCTCAAGAGCTGACAATAAAACACTGAGTGACTTTGTTGTTCATTTCATGTAGTGTTCCTTTTGTTCACTCGTCAACAAAACGTTTTTAACGTAGAGAGGGAATGAGAGCGATGGGGACGACGGGGACGGTGGATGGCGCGACGCTCGCCCCCTCCCCATCACGAATGGAGCGAGCTTCGCTCCTCAGTGAACGTTTCATTTTTGTTCAACACGTAACTGATAACATTGAACGGCAGCTCCCCGCTTTGCATTCAGCACAAACAGACACGTCCCGTCCGCCGGGTCGGTGCTCCCGGAGGGGGAGGGGGAGGGCGACTCGACATTTTTCTTTTCTTTTACACATTCATTTCACAAGAAATGCATCTAAACTGTTAACATTTAATCTCTAAGTACATAATCTGCTGCGAGAAACAAGTCCAGCGCTGGAGTGCGTTGGGCTCACGTGTACACGGTATACCCGCTCGTCATACCCGCGTTGTCGCCGTTGTTGCGGTACCACAGCATACACAATATGGACAACTGGAAATGTGAAAAACCAGTTGTATATATCTATAGTATTGAAATCCGAACGGACGACGTTTTAATCGGGTTCTAATTCGGGCAAAACATACTATTTCTTCACGAGCAATATTTTGTTCAACAATTCTAGTTAATAATTATTTTGATGAAATAAAACCTCTTTCCACGCACCACTACCCCGAGGAACCAGCTACCTCCAGCGGTAGTGAGTGATGTTTCCGTACCGATACGACATTGGAGCCTTCAAAAATCAAGCTTACACATTTTTTAAAGGCCCGCAACACTTCTGCAATAGCTGTGGTTTTGTGGATATATGTGGGTGTCGCTGATTGCGTTCCGTCAGGTAACACGCCTGCTCGTTTGCCTACTTATGCCAGAAAAAAATATTTTAAATGTTAAATACGACACTAACAAAATAATAATGCAGAAAAACTATGAAATACACAATTTTTGTGTTGGATAGGAAGGCAAACGAGCAGGCGTGTCGCATGATGGAAAGCAACCCCCGCGGCCCGCAGACATCCGCCGTGCATGCAAAAGGCATTGCTGGGCAAATACGTCGGCTTGTACAATTATCAATGTTATATTTGAAAATGCGCGCCCGTACTCGTCTACACGTTCCGGGCATGTCCAATTGCAATCATTTTGTGTTACAGAAAAATACTATATAGAATTCGATGTATTTAATTTGACGAGTGGCTGAAAACCAGCGCTACGAGGAAATACCCAGTTAGCATGAGTTGAGTTATTCTTATTGTTGAAAGATAGGTACTGCGCTAACATACATACATATTATATATTTGTGAAGTGGTAACAGCTATAGCGGTCGAGGGATTTTATGTAAAACACTTTTCAAATCATATAAGTGTCCTTGTAATGCATTACATTACAAGTATTTTGTTATTAACATCAACTGTTATCAGCCTACGAAAGACCAATACTGGACATAGGCCTCCCCCAACAAACGCCGCGCGTCGCAATCTAAGTCTTCACGCGTCCAGTTTTAGCTCAATTTCAGTAACATTACAGTATTAATACTGAAATACTATAGAAAAATAGTTTCACAGATAAAAGTGAACGCTCTATTTGTGTTTATATACTTATTTTGCGGTACTTGCAGAACGGAAAAACTTTTTAACTTTATTCCTTGCGGGTCTGACATGTACATTCGACTCTTCCGAGATATAACCGGCGAGGAGGTCGCAGCGCGTCGGCGGCGCCCCCTCCGGGCGCTATCGACAACATTAATGTGCGGAACCTTGGCCATCGGCTAAGGCCGCGTGCACACTGACCTCACCGGCGGGGCGCAGATTATATATTTTTTTTTTAATATATTCACGCCTATCCCCCGCAGGGGTTGACAGAGACCACAAAGCTCCATCCGCTGCCATTCATCGCAGCGAAACGGCTCGTCATTGGTCGCTTTTCGCCCTCGTGAGAATCATGACGTGACGGGTGGCGAAACACGTCGCCGTCATTTTCGACAAATTAGGTATATTAAATTCGTCTTAGTGAATCCCACGAGCCACAAGGGAGGATAGAGGTCAGCCCCAGGAGAGCCCTGCATGCTGAGATAAGGCACGATAGTCCCCGGGGGAGTCCGACCCCGGGATGATCGGCACGCTTACGACTAGGCTCGCCCCTAGCCACGCATCCATTGGCACGGCAGACCGTGAATTGGCGGAGAGGAAGAGAAAGGATAGAGAAGAAAGGAAGGGGCAGGAAAGGAAATGTGGATTGGGGGGGTTACCAGACTCGGAATAAACATTTATAAATCCATATAAATATTTATTCCGATGCGGGAATCGAACCCGCGACCATTGACTCCGCGGGCGGAGGGCCCCGCCATTGGGCCAATCGGTCGTTTTTTATATACAACACTAGAGGCAGAGCAGTAAGTTGACAATGTGTTACATGTCTAAACCATTAAGTCCAGTACATACTATTTGCATTACCGCCAGTCCTCGGGGTGTAATTTCGTTTATATGCCTTATATGTAAACTATAACGTTTTTTAATAAACTCACACTAACTTGAAGGCTATTACAATAAAATTAGTTATAAGTTGAGTGAGTGAGTCCAATTTAGTGAAATTTTAAAATTGCATACAATGCGAACTCAGTTCGAACGTTCAAAACAGTTTCTACATGTCATATGTACATACATGTAATAGGTCGGAGCAATTTTTCATGGCATGGCATTCCTGTAGAAATTTTGAGATTTTTGATTAAAAAAATCTGATAGGTAGTGTTCACAGTGTTCTTTTGAGGTTAGCTTTATGCTTTCTAAAGAGTTCTGCAATGACCGAAACAGGCGGAAATCTGATGGAGCAAGGTCAGGGCTATACGGAGGATGCATCAACACATCCCAGCCAAGCTCTCTCAATTTTTGCTGCGTGGCTATAGATGAGTGCGGTCTGGCGTTGTCATGGTTTCTCTCACTGAGATCATGTGGTACCCAAATGTCAAGTTTCTTCTTGTACCCAGACTTTCGTAAATGACGTAAAACTGTTTTATGATCAACATCCAGTTCTTCAGCAATGTTGTAGCTACTAATATGTCGATCTTGCTCCACTTTCTCAAAGAAGGCACTGATTTTATCTGTGAATCTGGCGTCCAGAGCGAACCTCATCTTTCACACTAAAATTTCCAGACTTGAAACGCTTGAACCATATTTGTGCTACTCTTATTGATACTGCATTAGGTCCGTAAACCGCACAAATTTTATTCGCGGCGTTCGTCGCATTTTTACCTTTTATGTAATAAAACTTTAAAATGTACCGAATTTCTTCGTCACATACGTTCATTTTGCTTGCTTGGAAAACAATTGAAAAATGGCGGGAACTAGTTTTTTATTTATTAATTGCATCTTCAGAATGTCACATGTAATGGTATTAAAACCAGTCAGTTACATTCAGTACAGCCGAAGAGGTTTGATTACTAATAATACATTCAAAATACGAAAATACCTTTGCCCCGACCTAATATGTATGTCGTTGTGCTGGGCATACGGGAATTGAATCTTGGACCATGTGTAGATTCCGAAAATAGTAGCTTCGCCATCTAACCAATTACACACTCTAAATTATCCGACGGTTCCCGTAGGGGTAGGCAGAGACCACAGATCTCCATCCGTTATGATCCCCCCCTTCTTGCTTTCTCCACATTCATCAATCTTTTCATCCATCCTTCCTCTCACATTCATCGTAGCGAAACAGCTCTCCGTTAGTCGTGCTGAGATCGTAGTAAATGGAGGTCAGTGGTCTCTGCCAACCCCAAAAAGGAAATAAACATGATTTGCTTGTAACTTCCCTCTGGCAGCGCACATCAGTGTGTCAGCGTGTTTGCTGTGCTTATCGACGTCCATCACCACCGATGGACGTCGACGAAGTGTCACCCGGCGTCGGGGTGGAGTTGACAAATGGCGTGGCGCCCCATCACACTGAAGCTGTTCATTAATTGACCGGCTGACAAATGGCCGACAGGAAAACGTTTCAAGTCGCTGCCAACATACAGTCCACAATATACGGTTACAACATAAAGTTAAACATAACCCGCGCAAGTAGAATTACCAACGGGTACGCTGTGAGTAGCAACACGTTAGGGAATTACAATATCTATAACTCATTTTTGTATATCATTGGAAGCGCTCCTTGGCGGCCGAGATGAAATCCATCGGGTTGACGTGGCCTAAAGTGAAGCGCGTCGCTCAAGACCGATCCCAATGGAGAAGCACTGTGGTCTTAACGGATTGTGTGAGCACTTCACCGTTAGCCCAGCCCCCCGTGTGCCCGTGTGCGCGTGGAGCGTAATGGCCACTTCGCTATGCTATATCTAAACACAATGTTTTTATTCAAGTACACTGTACAAGTATTTTAAGACGTCATTGTTGACGAAATTTACCGCCAATTCAGTACTTCTGTTTCGCTCAAGAACTGTGAGAAATACGAAAATCACACGTTCAAGCTGGCAGGAAAATAAATAATAAAAGACGGCAAGATAATTAATCGAAAATAATAAAATGTAAACTCTGAATTGACTGACTTAGTTTTGTGGTGGATGTCTTCATTTTGAATCCGATCCATTCCATGAAATATGTGAAAATCTTCAATAATTCGATCAGATATATAAAAATCTTTCGTTTTGTTAATACTATATTGATTTGTATTAGTACCATTCACACGAAAGATTTAAATTCGTGTGTCAAAAAATATATTAAAAAGTGGACCAAAGGTGTATCTTCCGCACGCTGTGTGTTATAAAATGACAACTGCAGTCAATATAAACATCATTTAATTTTGTACTAAACACTTACAACAACGTCACAGACAAAACAAAGTAACAACACTGCGGACGTGTCTCCCTCCGCAAGTTACGGCGAACAATCAAATAACAAACTTACAATAAACAAATTAATTACTATAACTATTTATGTATATGTAAATATTATTACAAAATAACAAATAATTTATTTAATATAAATGAAGTTTGATGTTTGATAATACAGCTAAACGATTTTTTTAACAGTTTATAAAATTAAATAAATTAAAAAAATTGTAACACATTGGATCGGATTATCAGAACAACACGTTCTCTGCCGGCTACGATGAATAAAACGGTACAATATTCGTTGTCTTGTTAGGATTAAAATGTTTGCATAAAAATAAAGTTAGAGTTTCACATTTATTTAACACTTATCTATGAATTAAAACTGAAACTTCACGACCGTTGTCAATGTTTTAATGTAAAGCAATATTTTGTTCTAATGGCCGCCGATTTCACAAGATGGCGTCCCACAATGACGCTGCCGTGCGGCTGCGACACTCCTCATGTTTTGTTCATTTCTTGTTTATTACACACATTAACTTTAATATTTTTTATTCTATTGTATTTTAATACCAAAAAAAATGATAGAAGCAAGTCAGTTATATACTACATTAGTGACCCGATATCGCCGTGTGTACGCTTTTTCAATATTAATTTGTTCAATGGATGCCTTGGTGTAGAAAAATATTTAGGAAATTATTCACGAGCGTTACACAAACATAACATGGTCTATTTTAATTTAAAAACATCGTCAAAAAATGATACTATACGTGTCGTTTGATACGAGCACGGAACTATGGGCGCTGATGTTACGTATTATTCTCGTCGGCACTGATCTTGAGCGCTCAACAAAACAGCGGGGATCGGACATCGTGCACTTACTAAAACGAAGTAAAACGTGCACGAAGAATTAATATAATTAAGAATAGAGAACGAACGACGATGCGTATCGGCCCCATCAGGTGACAACAACGTGACACTCATTTCTCTCACGCTCAAGTTCCGTGCGGACTTGAATATGTTATACATTGTTAACATGATTTTGCCAGCAAAAGTAGCAGGGTATGCCATAAACAGAAGTTACAAAAGAGATAAAACAAATATAATAACAATTATCTAATTATTAACAAATGCATTATATACACTAGTGGAGAAGTGAGCGTACAAGGACTATTTATCGAAAATCAAACCAGCCATTGTGGCTAACTTGTCCAATTATAATTCAGTTTGACGTCTTTAGACATAAGACATAACGCTTAAGGGAAACATGATAGATTTCTTTAATTGATATAACTACATGTATTATATTAAATATTTTTTACGAAAATCACATAAAAATTGTAAGTCTACACTCATTGGTTATGATGTATATTTTTTACATAACGTATATAGATCTCTACAAACTGAATAGCTTTTTTAACGTCAATTAAAATATTGAACACGTTTTCCCAAACAACAGTTTCTTGAACGCACGCACACACATTATGAAAACATTAAAATAATACAAATGTTGTCTAAACACACATAAACAGGTACATACCAAAAATATATGGTTCATGTTACCAAACGGTTGCTATGGCAACGACAATAAACTAGAACCACTCCGGCGCACGCGCAGCGCACCGGTTGTCTCGCTAACAAACATTTATATACAGGGTGTCCCAGAATGAATGGATAATCCTGGAGCGCCTAATAATACGGCTATCAGGCGCTCTAATAAAAATACACAAAAAAAAAAATATTCTGAGTGATGCCAAAAATATGGGGTTTTTCAAAAAAATCGTTTTTATTGACCTTACGTACTTTCATGTACTGGTGTACATGAAATTACAGTAATGTACGGCCGCAAATTAATGAAATTTGTTGTGTTTTTGGTGTTATCTCTTTCCTCATGGACTATACTATTAGAAGTGCAGTAAAGAGTATGAGTATCTATTGTACTTTTTTGAAAAAAAAATATCTTCAATTTTTAGCATAAAATTTCATAAAAAAAATAATGTTGACTAAGTTTGAGAGCCTTTCGTGAAAAAAAAGTATGAAGACCTAAGCGGCCAACTATTTCAAAAATATACGCAGTTAATACAGATTACTAAACTCGACTGAAGAGAAAAAAAAAATCTTGGAATCTCTTGAAAGTAAGGTAAATAAAAACGTATTTTTTTAAAAATCCACATTGGCACCTTTTTGGCACAACTCGGAATATTTATTTTTTTTGAGTATTTTTTTAGAGCGTCTGATAGCCGTACTATGAGGCGCTCCAGGACTATCCATTCTTACTGGGACACCCTATTTAACTGCAATAACTTAAAGTAAAGTACAACATCTCTTAAACATTAGTCGTACATAAGATTCGCCTGACTCGCGGCTCGAGCGCGCCCCGACTTAACACACAACGGCAAAAGTAACATGTCTAAACTTGTTTACTTAACATTACATAACGAACACTGGACAAAGTAAATATATCACGTGTCGCCTCACGCCTCAACAACTTAACGCTAGCGGTGTGCCGGCCGCGAGTCCGACTAGCGCACACGCTCACTCACTCACTCACTCACTCACTCACTCACTCATTCGTTCATTCGTCAAAGCATTCACAAACCTCCGCGTTTCCTACGAAACTTACGATATCTCACAAATCAATTGTATATTATAACAATATCTACACTTCTATTCAATAATATTTATCATTGTTCAATAATCTATTATATTAATTAGACCTTTAAAAACCACAGCCTTCGAGGCTACATTAACCGTATCGGAATATCGAAAGAGAGATAGAGAGAGAAAAATGACTAAGGGAAGAGGGAAATATGTTTAAGAGTTGTAAATCTGTACATTTGAGCACAACACGTTACAGCCAACGAGTCGATGGAATCCTCTTGAAGCTGACCGCCGACTGGACAGCCAGCGTACACCACGCCACGTGTTCACACTCCGCACCGCTCACCGCTCACCGCTCACCGACCATCGCTGGTAACGTCGTCCAACAGGTGACCGCTCTCATTTCGACTAGAGTTAAAAGCCTTGGATTATATCGTATGCCTCTAACGTGGACATAGTGAGGTACACTAGCCACAGTGAAAAAAAGAAGATAGAAGTAAGAATTTTCATGTTGCGTGGTCCTCCAAGCTCTCCTCCGATGGATTTCCGCCTCCTTAGCACCAACATGAGAACAGCAAGCGCCGCTTCGGAGCAAAACATCGTCACGCTGAAGGCCAGGCTGTGAATACAACACAGACATTTACGTTTTGTATAATTACGACTCCGTATAGAATCAGAGTACCTACAAACAGAGGGCTGAATCCAAACTCCCGCCTTAAGGGTTTATAAACATTTGATCATTTCAATTGTAGTTACGCAACGAAAGTATTTCAAAGCGATAGTATTACTTTATTCAGATCAGCTTCCGCACTGTAACTATACCGTGGACAAATACGAGAAGATTAAATGTAAACAAAACGTTTTAATGTCATCACATCATGATTTATTGACTTCAATACAAATTCAACAATGATTATTTACTAAAGTGTTGTCGGCACCGTAAGTCCGAGGAGGAGAGAGACAAAAAATTATACAATAGCGAAAAACACATTTTCGCTATTTTAAACAATTTTCCAAATAAGTTTGACAATCATTTTCATTATTAATGGAGTCAGGCGTCACTTTGCGGAAATCCATCACTATATGGACAGTCAAAAGTTTTACTTAGCTTATAAAAACTTTTCGGTAAGTTTTTGGTTTAAGTTCCAAATAAATCCACTTAACCCAAAAACACACATTATTAATTTTGTGTTATTGTTTTGCTTGTCGCGGATCTTAGCTAAGTAAAACTTTTGACTGTTCATATAATCATTTTCATAGCACACGTTCTTGTATTTCCTATGTTTTAGATCACTTTTAATGTTTGGATTATTTTTAAACTACGCGCGTGTGCGCTGGACTCACTTGCCGGGCTCCACGTGGAACTTCTCGCCCCTGGTCCAGTGCACGACGGCGGCCACCGTCCACGCAACGCCGATGCCGAGGAACACGTTGACCGCGTTGGAGCCCGTCACGTTGCCCACGGACGCGTCCGCGTGCTTGTCCTGGATGGCCGCCACCTTGCTGGCGAACGTGTCTGGGGGGGGGGGGGGTGAACGTCTCATTTATTAATTGTTTAGTTTGTGTACGTTCACTGCGGAATCGTCCCTCCACCGTCCCGTGTGGTCCGCCTGAGGAGTTTGTTTTTTGTCGACTGGCATAGAACATGATTATGAAGTATTGTATGTACTTGTAAATAATGTGAGACTATTTTTTTATTGGGGGCAAACGAGCAAGCGTGTGACTGATCGATGACATCATAGGCATCACAGATGCGTAACCAGCCTTTGACCCCATGGGCACGATGCGCCACCATAGCGACGAGGTCTAGTAGCACGCTCGTTCACCGTTGAAATTAAATAATCAATGTCATATATTGTTTCATATTTGATTTGCCTTCAAATCTGCCGTACAGCGAAGTAGCGCCGAGGAAAATTGACTTGTTTAATGAAGGTTTCAATGCATCTGTTCGGGAATACCGCCCAGGGCATTTGGTTTCATAGAGCTCATAAATTAATAGTTCTTCGCGAATAACTTCACTCTAATGAGTAACAGATAAAAAAATCAGTTTTAATTTATTAATTTGAAAGTTTATCGTACATTAAATATGAATTTGCATATTTAAATAAATACGTTTTGCATCCATCATCACCACCCACTCCAGTGCAGCACAAAGGTGATGAGTAACGCGTGGGTGTACGAGTGAATATCGTCACCTGGTATACTGGTGCCCAGCGCCACGAAGACGATGGCGGTGACGGAGTCCTTGATGCCCAGCGTGCAGCCGAAGTGCGAGGCGACGTCGCCGATGACGGCCGTCACCACGCCGATGCACACGATGGACACCACGAAGCACACGTACCCGCCGCCGATGTCTGCGCCGCCGCACCACCACCACCACCACCACCACAAACACACACACACACACATTCATTTATTTGGTTTTACAGTAACACGCATGAGTATATATTAAATTATTACGTATTGATTCACATTACATACATATGGAAGTGGGCGATGGCTCGGTCACAATCTCCACTCATTGAGCAGAGGAACTGATTGCCACCGCTACTTGTCAGCCATGTGCAAGTTTCATTCAACGTGACATTATGTATATACAAATATAGATAGATCAGAAAGCACTCACCAGTCGGAGGCACAAACGCGAATATTATCTTCCAGAACAAAGTGATCACGTGGAGGACGTAGTCGGACCAGGACGGGGGCTCCTCGGGATCATCTGCATCAAAAACGTTTAAACAGCCACGAGCGAGCCGAGAAACAAACGACCGACGGAACAGCGAGCGGGCACGTACCTGAGCTCGCCGTGAGGGCTTCAGCAAACTGCTCTTTCCATGAAGACGTTCCTATTATGATCGATGCGTTCGCCCTCTGCACCAGTTTATCGACAGTGTTCTGTGAAACATATAGATCTCGTTTATTGTCTGTTTCTTCATTCTTTGATGGCAATTAGCTATAACAAGTGGCTATTTCCGTAGTGGTAGAGCCACGCTGCGGACAAAGACTTTGTCAAGAGTGGCCTATTATTTGTCTGTAGCTTAAATGGGCCGCCTCGCCCGGGGAATCCCATAAAAAAACTATTATATCAGTGTCAAGTAAAATATAATGCCACATTACGTTTTGATAAAACGTTGGCCATTCTACTAAAACCTATGTCTTTTGTAGTTAATTTAAAAAGTCATAATATACGCATTTACTTCAATTCACTCCAATTGAATTAAGCTGTACAATAGTACGCCTTAATCGAACTAATATATATTCTATATGTACACGCCACCGAAACTAAACATAAGATAATGAAGATGAAATCAAAACACAACGTCACTGATGTAAATTGACGGCAAAAGTCCTGCCTACTTTATCATTTCATTTTATTTCGGCTTCACGCATCTACTTTCTGCCAGCCACCCTGCGCAGATCATTGCACCATCTAGCCGGGGGACGACCCGCACTACGTTTGCCGAGGCGCGGTCTCCACTTCAGCACTCGTCTGCTCCGGCGATTGTCGAATCTCCGACAAACCCACTGACCCAGCCCATTGCCACTTTAGTTTGCTAATTCGAAAGGCTATATGGTTGACATAAACGTTAAAGTTAGACTAAGTATTATTAAATTAAGATCTAGTTACGAGAAGAAATAATAATAATATACCCGACATAACATACCCAAGTTTATTCTACGTTAGAACAGCTCAGTGTTTATACCGACGTCAGCTGCAGTCGCCGCGTCAACCATGTAAAATGAAACACAAGCTACAGGGGACTTTCTGGGAGGGGGAAAAGTTCCCTGACGTTGGTTTTTTATTTTATTTTCATAATCTTGTGCTATTATTAGTTATATTGTTTAATTGTGGTGGCGTGTAAATATGCAAAATAGTATAAGTGGAGTGATATAAAAAAAGTTGACTGCAAAAGTCCATAGGAAGTTTTGGTAGAATGACCGTAGAAGGTTTTGGTAGAATGACCGTAGAAGGTTTTGGTAGAATGACCGCCATTTTATAAAGTTTACATTCTTACAAACAAGATATTTAGTTCCACAACTTGCTATTGATGCACGCGAGGAAAACATCTGTATCAGGTGTGTTAGTCGCATTAAATGTTGCAATATTCCGATGTACGTAACACACATACCTTAAACTCTTTGCTTTCTTTGACTCTCAGCTGCGCCCTGGTGATATCCCCGGCTCGCGGAAAACCCATCATCGCCACCACGGCCTCGTCCTCGGGCAGGGTCACGAGGTGCTCCGCTTCGTTCGTAGCGTGCACGTTGTGAGGTTTGTGGGTGTCTGAGGACAACAACGCACATGAGCAAATCACACGTGATCACAACTAACCAGCGACAAAGCGTACATTTTAATATTCAAGTCGCCACAAGTCGTCACGTGACAAGTTAGCCACAACACACGCGGCGATAAATGAAACTAACAGAACTTTACCCCCCCCCCCTACATTGACAACCCTACACTAGGGCTTCCTACGCTGTTGGATGAGACCACTAGACCTTGGATGCTATCAGTCTCAAATTTAGTTTAATTTTTCCATTTACATGTGTTTGTTTGGAGTCTAGGTCATATCTAAAATGCTAAAACTGAACTTGACACTGATAGCCTCAACACATCTGCTGAACCACTCGGGTGATCAAAACTATACATTTCACTAAATCATCGATTATAAAGTTCTCTCTGTAGAAAGTTTCTTAAGACGCATTATAACAATAGTATGTGGTTTTAGTTTCAACTTTCGGTTCATTTCTTCTCAGCCGTTTACACTCTTGTCAGAGTTTTTGGTCATCTGCTCCGATGGTGGCTTGCTTTACGCTTCGTCTCCATTCTACCCGCACTGACGTCCTCCTCACGCTTATATTTATATGATCATTTAATACAACCTTTACTTGATCGGTCGGGAATGTAATGAAAACTCGTGTTAGATAATTGTATAGAACTCAAAAGAAAATTTGAATGAAGTTGAAAATTATGAAAAGAATGAGTGAATATAACTAACGTGTGAAGTACTCACCTCACGGTCATGTGGGTAGCGAGGCTGCGCCGTGTGGCAAAATAAATGCATAGCCATCGAGTGAAGGCATGTCAACATAATGCGGCAACAACTAGTCAAAGTTACAATGCCTGTCGTGTCGCATGTTACGAGAGTATGCACATCGTGTGACGAAGCATACTGGCTCCATTCAACTAGCGATACAAGTAAAAACAAATCTAAATGATATAACAGAACAAATCATATTTCTACTTCAAGAGGAAACAGTTCTTACTTGACAGAAATATAGGTGTATCGTCCATCAATTGACAGCAACAAGAGAAGAGAAGAAATAGAAAAAAAAATTAGATGTGAATAAAAAGATATACAACATAAACACAGAAACAGATATAATACATAGAATACACATTAATACATGATGTCATATGTACGGGACCATGATTAGAGTAGTGTTGGAACCAATCGACAAAGTTGTGTCAACTATATATATGGATTACAATCCCGCAAAACGGGATCACGCGTTTCCGCGGGATCCCGCTGCTCTTATTAATCTGCTGAATCCCGCACCTCCAAGGCGCGGATCCCGCAAATTAAAATTTTGTCGCTAAAACTTTCGCGTAAATCGCGAGTAGCTCTAGCTAAGAGAAAGTTGTAATTTAATTATTATAATAATAATAATAATAATTCTTTATTTGTATAATGTGAGGTTATAACAAGATGAAAAAACGAAGAGAACGAAGAGACGTATAAAAGCTCCATCACATTGCCACTCACTGCGTACAAATTTCATTAATAATGACACGCTATTAGAAATAACTAAAACAATTATTACAAATCTAAATACATAGCTAGATTATTATAATATCATTAAAATTATAATTTATTATTACATTTATATATCACTTTTTACTTTACACTATATATTTATCTATTATATACATTTGATCGACTCTTTAAAGCAAAAAAGTCTTGAATATTATAAATATTGGCATCTATTAGCCATTTATGTAATCTTTTTTTTAATTAAAGTTGCGTTCAATTCTTTTAATTCATGAGGTATATTATTGTAAATGCGTATACACATGAACAGGCAACTATTTATATATTTGCTGAGTCTGGGGTGATCATCCAACACTAATCTTCGAGGATCACGCCGAGAAAGACCAGCGATATCATTGGCTGTTTTAAATAGTTCTTGATGCCTCGATACAAATACACACACCTCATATATATAGAGAGCTGGCAATGGTAGTAGGGCAAGCTTCTTGAATACTGGCTGACACGATTCCTGTGGTTGAAGACCATAAATTGCCCTAATACATTTTTTTGTGCTATTACTATTAGTCATTATATGAATAAGATTGAATTAAAAATATAAAACTGTTGTTAGGAGTAAAGATAAAATTAAACAAAACTATTGAACTATGCCAAACATTTGAAGACGAATCTAAGTAAACAGATAACTAATAACTTATACTTAATTTATAGTAAAGATATAATTTAATGTAAGAAATGTTTAATAGAAGTTGATTTTTACACATAAATCTGTAGTTTCCATTTGATTTTATAACATAATTGCAAAAATTATAATCCGGGATTGAGTAATCCCGGATATCCTGCGGGATGGAATGAGCTGCTGGAGTACAATCTCTAACTATATTTTGTGTTTCATTAGTGTAATGGCGATGACGGGATCTGTTGAAAACGAACTATTTCAGCAGGTTGTTTAAACAATTTGTGTGCTTTGTTCCGTTTCCACGGCACCATCGACTCAAACACACCGATACAATTATAATTCAAGTTTTCACTTCCCTGTTTCTTGACAATCCTTCTTCCGCGTGTCACTAACCTCATCGATTTTCACTCGCACGTTTACTTGACATTCGATAGGTGACACATTAAGATGTTTAAAAATAACTTCCCCATTACTTTTACCTCTTTCCATACAAAATATTAGACTGTGAAACCTAACACACACGTACGTACATTGAACATTACACCCGTCAATACAAAAAACAAAATATTAAAACTACAAAACAAGTGAAAATCACAATTGCAAAAGAAATTTTATAGATAAGGCTTGTCTATGGGCGGCGTTGATTGCTTTCCATCCGGTGACACCCTAGCTCGTCTGTCTTCCTATCCCAGAAAAAAAATCTACCTGTTCACTTGCTTGGCTAACTAGCCCCCTCCCCTTCGCTCTGCAACTCCGTTGCCTAGCTACACATAGCTTGGACTTTCAACGTTCATCTCATGGAACGCAATAATGAAGTTACTACCATAGTTTTCATTTATTTGATGGCAATAAGTTATAACTATTATGCCAGTGTCAAGGAAAATACAATGATATCAAATCTTTTGAAATGTAACTCGTCAATTTGTCACTTTATCTCTTGATAAAATGGTGGCTATTCTACCAAAACCTATGGACTTTTTTTGTCACCTTAACAAGTCACGATACACGCATTTATTTAATATCATTTCAGTTATACGCCTTAATCGAACTATATTGTATAATTCGCCACCACAATTAAACAATATAACTGATAATAATATAAGATTATGAAAACGCAACGTCACTGATGTAAGTTGGCGGGAAAAGTCCCGCTGCCATACTTATACCGCAGCCAAATTCCGAAAGGGATGTTTAATGACGAAGCGTTGCCTAGCAACCGATGATCCACTTACATTGACGACCTGTCTTTAAAATGTATACAACCATCTGCAGAATATGCTCACACATACAATGATTATGAAAAACAATATATTTTACATAAACATAAAATGTAAAAGTTGTCAAATTATAAAAAATATATTAAAAAGTATTTAAGATAACCTAAATTTGAAAAGATAATTTAAAATAGCGACACTGTTTTTCGTACCTGAATATAAGGAAGTCATGTTCAAAGAAACGCGATTTAATTTTTAATATTCTTAATAAAACGATATTACTCGCAGTGGCGTGAGTGATTCGTATATAATGAGCTGTAATAATAATTGTTATTTACTAAAAACGGTTTATATACATTTATTCTTTTCGGAATTTGGCTGCGGTCTAGTTGCCGGTCTTCTGCGAATATGCAGACAGCCCCCCCCCCCCCCGCTCATATTGTCGATAAAACATGGCAGCACGGCCCCCTCACAATAAACAGTAAATATTAACACATTGCGTACCGCGTCACCCGTACTTGGGTGACGCACACGCTTCGTGGCGTGGGGCCCACGTCACCCAAGTAGGGGTGACGCTTTTCTTGTTGAAGTTAAATAAGATTTTCAGTTGCATTTTGAAAACAAATTTAATGGAGCAAGTTCTGAAGTATAACTATAGAATATACAGCGTAAAAATATAAAAATACACAAATTACTCTAGGATAACATAATAAGTCGGGTCGGGGCAAAAGTATTTTCGTATTTCGAATGTATTATTAGTAATCAAACCTCTTCGGCTGTACTGAATGTAACTGGCTGGTTTTTAATTACATGTGACATTCTGAAGATGCAATAAATAAATAAAAAAACTAGTTCCCGCCATTTTTCAATTGTTTTTCAAGCAAGCAAAATGAACGTATGTGACGAAGAAATTCGGTACATTTTAAAGTTTTATTACAAAAAACGTAAATTTGCGACGAACGCCGCGAATAAAATTTGTGCGGTTTACGAACCTAATGCGGTATCAATAAGAGTAGCACAAATGTGGTTCAAGCGTTTCAAGTCTGGAAATTTTAGTGTGAAAGATGAGGTTCGCTCTGGACGCCAGATTCACAGATAAAATCAGTGCCTTCTTTGAGAAAGTGGAGCAAGATCGACATATTAGTAGCTACGACATTGCTGAAGAACTGGATGTTGATCATAAAACAGTTTTACGTAATTTACGAAAGTCTGGGTACAAGAAGAAACTTGACATTTGGGTACCACATGATCTCAGTGAGAGAAACCATGACAACGCCAGCCCGCACTCATCTATAGTCACGCAGCAAAAATTGAGAGAGCTTGGCTGGGATGTGTTGATGCATCCTCCGTATAGCCCTGACCTTGCTCCATCAGATTTCCACCTGTTTCGGTCATTGCAGAACTCTTTAGAAAGCATAAAGCTAACCTCAAAAGAACACTGTGAACACTACCTGTCAGATTTTTTTAATCAAATATCTCAAAATTTCTACAGGAATGGGATCATGGCACTACCCACAAGATGGCAACAAGTCATCGATCAAAACGGCACATACATATTATAAATAAATAAAAAAATATACTTAAAAAAAATATTTTCCTTTGTATGAACAATACGAAAATACTTTTGCCCCGACCTAATATTATATTATACTATGTCGCATGAAATTACTGGTGTGTTTCAGAAAAAGTATGCTTCTCAACTGAATAATCTATGGATACCTGCAGTGAGATCCCTTGCAGATCTCTAACCGAAACGCTTATCGCTATCCAGGGATTGTTTAATAAATTTATTTTGCGGGGCGGACCTAACAGCGAACGTCAAGTTAACGGTTAACGGATTGAATTGATTTAAAAAAAGGCAATAGAGAATTGATTTCACCACTGTACTGTTGGTAGAATCGAAACATTACACATGCTAGATGTTAGAGCTAAGGTTGAAAAGAAACAAGCTTCATAACTCAATAACGATACTGAAATACTGCGTCAATTGGTTCACTAAGTGCTTGATATTTTAAAAACATTTGATATCCGTCCAAATGTTGCCATGCAATTATTGTATTATAGATACTTAAGTTCAAGTAATATATTGTGAAGTAATTACTAATAAGCAAGGTCCATACCTCCCAGCAGCTCCGGATCACCCAGGTTCACGTAAAACAGAACGTCTTTTTCGTAGCTGTCTTCTTCTATGATGTGTAGCGGTATGAATTTTCTGTAACAAAAATATTTTTGTTATGGAATAGGAAGACGAAAGAGCAGGCGTGTCCACCTGATGGGAAGCCAACGCCGCCCACAGGCATCCGCAGTGCCGTAGGCAGTGGCTCTACCACTATCAAATGCTAGCCGTAATGTATTTGCTGCGTGCAGTGTCCAAAGAATATAATCACTACAAAAGACGATAAAAGGTGGATTTATCGGGCACTGGTATTCTCGGCGGCGTGGGTTCACGCCACGGGCGACGGCGACCGCCTCCCCATCACGACCGCCGTCCGGTGCATCCGTAATGCGATCGATCACCGTGCCGAGTAACGAACGCTAATTTTAGCGCCGACCTTCGTACGGCTTCGAACGAAACGGTTTCGATATTAATGGTATATGTACACTAAGCCTCGGTTACAAACAAATGGAGAAAAACTTTGTTTGAACACCCGTAATGAAAGTAGAGACAAAAGACAATGCAAGTGATTAATGGACTCGGGCGTTACTTTGCGGAAATCCATCACTATGTGGACAGTCAGAACTTTTACTTAGCTAAGATCCGCGACCATATAATAGAACAAACAAACACAAATACAATAATTATTAATATAGGTTCGTGGATTGAATTCAAAATCCAAAAAGCAGCCATATTGTGCACGGCTCGGATCGTGGGAAGCTTCCTTGCATGCCCAAATCCTTTGTTGGCTTGTTTTATCCCGCCACGAAAGATTAATAAACCTAATCCTTGATGGCGGGAAGGATAAGAAAATAATATTTTTTATAAAATTTATTTTAATAATAATTTTGTTATTTAGAGATAATTGTGTAATAAAAATAGATAGCAATAGTAAATATAGTCGTCAGGTTTGTGTCACGTTTTGGATCCGGCAACATAGGTGGCCCCAGGGGATATCGTCAAAACAGCTTATTAATTTGTTAGGCTTTCCTAACTAAATCATGAATGCCATGCTCCATGGTGTCCCTAGCAGTGTGAGGCATGGTGCCATCTTGTTGAAATCATGTGCGTTTAGTGAAGGCAGTATGTTCTCTCAATATTGGCAGACAATAATCAGTAGTCATGCCTTTACTGACTATTCGAGCGATGTATAACTTATTTCTGCCACCGGAGACCTATATTTATTCATACAAACTTTTGCACAAAATGTACAACAGGCGGACTTAATGCCATCGGGCATTACCTGCCCGTCACCCTGCGGGTGAAAATGAGGACGTTGGTTTGGCCGTGATGTAGCTCGCGCTAAAAAAAGTTTAAATCTAATTATATAAATTTAAAATCATACAATAATATATACACATACATATATAGTTTTCCTCTCCCTGCTCCTTCCTTTTTTGTCTAGCCTTTTTCCTTCCTCTCCGCCAATCCCTGGTCTATCGTGCCAATGGATGCGGGGCTAGGGGCGAGCTTAAGCGCAAGCGTGCCGACCGTCCCGGGATCGGGCTCTCCCGGGCACTAAAGTGCCTTAGCTCAGCATGCGGAGCTCACCTCCTTGCAGCTCGTGGGATTCACTACGATGAATTTTATAATAATTTGTTAAAAAATGACGGCGACGTGGGTCGCCACTCGTCACGTCCTGATTCCCACGAGGGCGAGAAGCGACTAACGGAGAGCCTTTTCTCTACGATGAATGTGACGGGAAGGATGGATGAGTATGGAGGAAGCAAGGAAGGTGTGCCGGGATCGTAGCCGATGGAGATCTGTGGTCTCTGCCTACCCTTACGGGAAGCAGGGGTGACGATATGTATGTATGTATGCCTTACATAATGAATGTTTACACTTATATATTGGCGTTTCGTTATATTCTCATTTATGTACACACACACATGTACGTAATAAACCGATCAAGACTCGTGGAGGAGCAAAATTGTTATTAGCGGCCGAGTTGAACGAGGAGGATGTCATTTAGCGTTTGTTGTGCGGCCACATATGTTTCATTAATGAAATAAATTATAAATATTTTGCCTCGTTGTTTATTTACTAAAAATATTGCAGTATTTATTTATTTAATTTTGTATGTTGTGTCACATTATTACATTGCTCGCGGTTATTGTTTTTACAGCGAGGAGTAAATTCGAACGTCAATGTTTGTTCAGGAATTCCGGGGCACACTGACTGAGATCTCTCACTCGATTTAGCAAACGGAGTGATTGCTGCACGGGGCTGACGTGGGACGACGGGGTGGTGTGAGGGGGAGAGGGACAGCTACGACGTCCACCTTCTGTGAAACAAACTTGCCTGTATATCAGCTTTACCTCAGTACTGCAGTGATACATTCATAAATGTATCACTAATGCATTAAAACCTTTTATATAATATAATTTCTTTACAATCGTAAAATTCAAATTTAAAATAAAAAATAAATAAATTATTATAAAACAAAAGGCTTTAGTTCAACTGACGTTTTTTGGATAGACATTCCGGTAAAACAATATTGAGATATAAAATGTAAAGTGAAAAGTATGAATAATATCTATAATATAAAAATGAATCGCTGAATGTGTTGCTGAGCGCAAATCTCGAGGGCAGCTGAACCGATTTCGCTAATTCTTTTTTATAATATTCCTTGAAGTACGAGAATGGTTCTTACGGAGAGAAATATTTAAAAAAAAATAAATCAATTCTTATAAAAATCCGCGTTTAGGGATATTAAAGACGACTCGGGGAGGAGGGAGGCAGGCGGTATCTCCCATCCCCTGCCCCCCCCCCACGATAAGCGACACCGCAGCGTGTTAAATGCCTCGAGCTTACAAGAGTGTTTTTGATAAACGATTTCAGGAAAGTAATTCTCGTGGAATACTTTTTACGGAATGTTATGGTGTAGTACAGATGGGATTTGTTTTTACATTTAAAAGTAGCGCATCTCATGCTCACATACATCGTTTCAGTCAATGTGTACACTACTTTATATAAGAACTTGTTTTGTTTTTAAATCGAGGAATGTAATGTAATTCAATATATATAATAAAAAGAGTTCATGTGAATAGAACAGTCGGTAAGGGAAGATCAAGAAAAACACATCTTGCCCAAATTGGCGAAGTTTTTAAGAAAGGCCAACTCAACAATACCCTCAACCAGCGGGCTTGCATGAGGAGAGTAATGAGTGTGGAGGAAGCAAGAAAAGTCTGCCGAGATCGTAACAGATGGATATCTGTGATCTCTGCCTACCCCTACGGATGACAGGCGTGACGATATGTATGTATGTGCATATTTACAAAAAAATGATGGCTCATAATAAATAGTATATTTCAGCGACAACGGTTGGAATGATGAAAATGAATCTCGTGCCGACTGAATTTCAGATTTTGTACACAAAATCGAGAAGGCGAATAAAGACTCTAAATAATGAACAAAAAATCTGACATTAAATATTAAAATACATTTGCTTTCGTATACCAACAATATCTTCCATAACAAAGAAATGAAATTACTGCAAAATAATTCTTAAAATACAGCTTAATATTCAAAATACGTATTTATATTAATTTTATATAATTTTAAATAATTTATTTAACACAAATTACAATTTGTGTTAAATAAATACGTACATAATTATTTCATATATAAACTAACATTACTCTTATATCTTCTGCCAACAGATGGCGTCACAAGACATAATATTAAGTTGTATCTATTGCGTAAAATAATTAAATGATGATATTAATTTCAATACTACTATTTTGTTGGCGCAAAATGAATCTTGGCCTCCGAACAGATCTTACGCCACCGTGTCCTATCCTGTGCCACCTCCTGCCAGTTGCAGACTTGAAAGTTGCACAAGTCATGTCTCCCCAGCGGTACCTGGGGCGCCCCAAAGGACGTTGTCCAGTTGGGCGACCCACATACTTTCTCTTGACTGTGCGATCCTCCCCCATCCTCTCAACCAGAGGCCCAGCCAACGAAGTCGGTGAGTCTTAGTCACTCCTATTACATTGGGTTGGGTCACCAGATGCTCGATTTCGTCATTTTTTCGATTTCGCCAACTGCCATCATCACTTTAGATTGGGCCCAGGATCTTAATTTAATATTATTTCTGTTTATTAATTCTAATACGCCAGCATATACGATCTCAACACGACACAACTGTACCGTAGATTATATCGGAGCTTACGATCTTCGTATATACGCTTGCGTGATACCGATCCAAAGCGTTTCAATCAAATCGCTGCACTTCATTACGGCGGCGGCGGGGGGCGGGCGGCGGGCGCCCCGCGGGACCTCGCGTCACGCTCAGAAACAATCACTGTCCATTGTTTGCATCATGTTTATTTACTAAAAACATTTGTGCGACGGTTGTGGTTTAAATATAAATATAAACAAACTACAACACTGGTTAGAGATCTATAGGATGAAGCGGAACAGGAATAAACAGGAATAAGATTTCAAGGCCGGCTTCTCAGGACTTCCGTGACTCCTGCGACGTCGCGGTTGTCTATGGGCGGCGTTGATTGCTTTCCATCAGACGACATGCTTGCTCGTTTGCTCTATTATCCCAAGAAAACATGTAAAGCGGGTCCAATAGGGAACGATCTAGTTAGAATTAAAACGAAAGTGATCTAGGCTAAAAATACCCAGTGTAAGTGAAGGTAGACGAGAAAAGATAGAGATAAGATAAGTAATTGTTAACTTATGGACAATAAAACAAGAAGGACAACATGACATGACGAAAATAATGGGAGGAATCAATGGGATGAAATTGGAAATAGATTCGTGATAGAACTTCACGGAAAGAGCTATAGAAGACTGTTGCCGTACGGCGTGATAAATTAGAAAGTAGAAATAGAAAAAACATACAATACCTAAAATTAGAACCGAAATAATATTATAATATACAAATAAATAAACAAAACAAAAAGAAAATAATTTTAATCTAACAAGCGTCATAAAATGGTTCTTACTCAAAAGACAGAAGACATTCTTTAAAAACGCACACCGATAGTTCATAACAAACATCATTTTAACGTACTGTAATGCAAATATCACATAACAGAATTGAGAACCCAGTCACAGGGTCTATGTCCACCAAAAAACTCAAAATGCTTCTCGGATATTGTCCGAAATGAGTTGCGAAAATTATCACACACTTATATTACATTTTGCCAATTAAAAGTAATGAAAGCATATAATTTCTTTCAGTCGGCAATAAAATTAAGTCATAAAGTTATTGTCATCAAATTAAAAAATGTAAAAATAAAGAAAATGAGGATAACGATCAATTGGCTCAGAGGCGGGGCTTCCGTCCACGGAGTCAATGGTCGCAGGTTCGATCCCCGCATCGGAATAAATATATGTACGGCCTACAGATATTTATTCCGAGTGTAATTACCCCACCAATCCGCATTGGACAAGCGTGGTGGGTTAACGTCCGTTCCTCTAGAAATGAGGAGACCGTGCCCGATAGTGTGACATACATTCATATACGGGGTGTAAAAAACAAGGACCAAAATAATATAATAAAGCAGTTATGGACAACATCTGACTATAGGTACATTACTCAGTTAAAATTTGTTGCAACGAATTCACTAGCCTTTTTTTGTTTATTTTTTATCGTTAGGCTCAACTTGTAGAATGTTTTACTATGAGATTTAACGATTTATCCCACTCAAAATTGCCGTATGTGAACTTTTTATTTTAGTAATATCATAAATATATAACATTTATCAATCCATCAAAACTAACCTTAATTCAATTTGTACCTAACTCCGCCAAGAATTCTGCACAACGTATTCCATTCCGAGTCACGTCATTTCCTGAGACGCACCCCGTACCGTGACGTAACCCAGTTTGAAGCGGCGGCGGAAGTTTCCCTTGAATTTAATCTCCATTAATAAACCTTCCAGCGAACAAATTGTTAAGCGATCTCCGATGGAACGGACAATGGATCCATTTTATAAATGTCTGTACCTACCGCGAAGAGAAATACTGCCTCGGCTCGGCTCGACGACGGTTCACTACAATCGACTAAATTAACTTCGACTTTTTACCTGGGCTTGCTTAATTTGCAACCCAATCGACCCAACCCACGTTGGCCATATTAGAATTCTTGCAAAAGCGCTGCTGGTATTCGAGGAATGTATGGACTTGTTTTTCCAAGGTTGAATGTCGTATTAGTTCGGACGTAGCACCTAATAGCTAGCTGGTTCCACAGGGTGATGTTACGTGGAAAGAAGTTTCCGCAAAAAAAACGCCAGGATCTAAATCGTCATTCATCTCGGATGGTAGGGATGAAAATTCTATTTGTGCCGACTTGCACGGCAGTGAAATTCAGCCACAGAACTATAAGTTTTTTTTAGACGAGCTGTCTCGTTCATGTTACAAACAATAATTAACCATAAAAATACATTTTAGATAGATAGATATATTCATTATTGCACACCAAAAACAAAGTTATATACAATTGTTGATTGTAATATGTATATAGAAATGGCGGTCTTATCGCTAACAGCGATTTTTTCCACACAACCGTAGGATGGACACAAAGTCAAATAGATGATTTGATGTGGGTCGGTGATACAGTATCCTTATAATGATAGAAAAGAAAGAAAATAATATCAATAAACAAAGATCATAATTGCCAAAAGCAAATATATGACTATATACGCACAAACATATATATACATACATATACATATATACACACATAAATATAGGTTAACTGTAAATAATAAACGAATAAATAAAAAGATACAAAGGTATTTATAAAGATAGATAGTGATTTTTGAAAATTGGGAGGGACTTCGCTTGTCTCACCTCTAGAGGCAACAAATTCCATAGCCCTGTTCGGTTATGGAATTTGTTGCCCCGGAGTGTGAAAGATTGGTCAAAGAATTTGGTATAGTGAACAGGCATTATTAATATTAAAATTTCAGATGTTCTGACACACCTTGTGATTGAGAAATACAAAGCGAGTATTGAGATAAGGGGGTAACAAGGGTTAAATAAAATAGAGTAAAGAAGAGAGTGTAGTGTGTGAGTCTTATACAACTTTTAAAATATATTGTCCAAAGCCTTCTCATAGCGTAACTCTACGACATATATCCAATATCAGCCCGCGGCAGTCCACTGCTGGACATAGGCCTCACCCAAGGCGCGCCACCTAGCCCGATCTTAGGCTACACGCATCCATGTACACATATGTACGTACATATATATATATATATATATATATATATATATATATATATATATATATAGATATATATGTATATATGTATATATATATATATATATATATATATATATATATATATATAAAAGCTCCGGTCAAATTCTTAGTATTGTTTACAGATACAGACACCAGTACTCTATGGTATCAACTGTCTTCGGTAGTATCTCTGAACCAATACAACGTTAAAATCTTCGAAACACAAAACCATACATACACACCTACATATCGTCACGCCTGTCACCCGTAGAGACGGGCAGAGACCACAGATCTCCGTCTGCTACGATCTCGGCGTACTTCCCTTGCTTCCTCCACACTCATTATTCTCTTCATGCAAGCCCGCTGGTTGAGGGTACTCTTGACCTGGCCTTTCTTAAAAAGTTCAGCAATTTGGTCAAGGTACGTTTTTCGTGGTCTTCCTCTTCCGGCCCTTCCATCCACATTCGCAAGGTAAATTTCTTTTGCCAGTCGTCTTTCATCCATCCTCTCTATGTGCCCAAACCATCTAAGCATCCCTTTTTTAACTTTTGTCACGACACCTTCTTTTACTCCACATCGCTCTCTTATATCTTCATTTATTATTCTATCATTCAAGGTTACACCCCACACATACTTCTTAATGCTCTCATTTTCACCGCATTCAGTCTGCTTTCATGACTCTTCTGCCAAACCCAACTTTCACTACCGTATATTGTAACGGAAGGTTACATGTTTTAATGATTTATTTTTAGTTAGTTTAGGTATAAGTTAAAAATATTAGTATTAGTACACTATTCCGTATTCAAATTTAAATACTTATTCTAATATTAGAATTAATAAATTACTATAACAAAAACACGATCTGCCATCGAACATTTTTTGCTTGTCATACGTTAAGTGTTCAAAGCAACGCGGTGACAGATTGAAGGAATTTGTAAACTCAAGTAGGTGTAGGTGCGGCGCTCGCGCCTTCGTGCTATTTCGGCCTTGTTCGTGTGCCGCTCGGGTTTTTTTATGGAAGTTACTGACGGGTGCCGAGGAACGACACCACCTCAGTGAGGGTTCGTCCGTTATGGAAATATCAACGGGAACCATGACGTCTCTTAAGAGCGCCCTCGCTCAGTATTTATTTTAAAAATAAGTGCAGGAATCAAACCCCGTTTTAGGGGTTTCACCTGCACATTTTATCTGCGGGGTTCTACCTGCCAGCTTTTACCTGCGGGGTTGATTCCACCTGCGGTAATGATTCTACTGCGGTGCACAATGTAACGGAGGGTGTCACCTGCGATCCAGGGTGCCACCTGCCCTCCGCCAGTATGTTACCTGCGGTGCAAATGTAATGGCAGGGTTCTACCTGCGGTTTATTTCTTTGAGTGCTAGCTAGCTCAGGGATCGACATTTAGGTGTCTCAGCGCATCCTTTACAATCGCTGAGGGCAAACCGCTGTCAACTTGCAGGGTTCTACCTGCGGTTTTCTTCTTTGAGCGCAAGCTAGCTCAGGGGAGTGTTAGTCCGCTTACGTGGCAAAATCAGATCGGCCGTTTACCCACGACCTACAAATTTGTGTCTCACCTACTTGATTCTTTTTTTTTATGTAATAAACATTTCTTTTTATTGACAACACTCTGGTTTTATTTGGCAAAACCCAGGTAGGTGTTGCACTGGCGCCCAACGTTATCTAAAGTTATAATAGAAAGGTGCCACAATATAAGCGTCGGAACAAGCACCCCCTGATGAAACACAAAACCAACTCATATTTTAAAGGCCGGCAACTCATTTGTGATGGCTATGATATAGATATCTATGCAGGCTTTGATTGTTTTCCATCAGGTGATATGTTTACTCGTTTGCCTCTCTATCCCATAAAAACAGATTATTCTATTCTTCATCCGTAGTAGGTGTCCGAATAGAAGATAACACAAAGGTAAAGTGAGTAGCAGACTAGAGTATTGTAATATATATATACTATATGGACAGTCAAAAGTTTTACTTAGCTAAGATCCGCGACAAGCAAAACAATAACAGAAAATTAATAATGTGTGTTTTTCCGTTGGGTTTAGTGGATTATTTGGAACTTTAAACCAAAAACTTACCGAAAATCGGCCATCAACTCTCCACCCACCAACCACTATACACAACGCCAAACACACACTATCACTTTTCCATCTTGTACACGACACGTGTTTCGCCCCAACACGAGGCATCCTCAGGTATAGTAGACTCTACGGAAGACAACCGAAAAGTATTGTAATGTGCCAGCCGGACTGCTTACGGCGACACGGGATCTTCAGGGGGGTTTACCTTCCATGTAATGAAACTCCTCCAAGTGAAATTAATTTATTAATGAATCACTGTACATTTTATATGAATGTATGTATATACTTATTGACACTTTATCAATATTAATGATGCAAGGAAAGGCAATATGTTATTCGAAAGACGTCAATCGATCAAATCTTATTGCTTTTTTTTTAAAACAATTTATTTCTTTCTATTTTAAATTTTAAAATTACGAATTTAAAAAAGCAATACCATAAAAAAGTTTTATTACATTTAAATAAAAAGTTTTAATATTATACATTAGTGACACATTCATAAATGTATCACTCAGTACATGCAGTAGAGTGTAACCTTCAGAAAACAAGCCTTCTCATATTATAAAGGCCTACAATGTGTTCATGTTGCAGATCACTATGGTCGGCGTTAATTGCTTTTCATCCGGCGATACGTTTGCTCGTTTGCCTTCATATCTCATAAAACAAACTCGTGGTAGATGTGTGTAATAGAAAACTAATCAGTATTCGAAGTAGGCTAGAGTGTTTGTGTTGTGTGAGGCTAGAGTTTGTGTTGTGTGAGGCTAGAGTTTGTGTTGTGTGAGGCTAGATTTCGTGTTGTATGAGGCTAGAGTTTGTGTTGTGTGAGGCTAGAGTTTGTGTTGTGTGAGACTAGAGTTTGTCTTGTGTGAGGCTAGAGTGTTTGTATTGTGTGAGGCTAGACTGTTCGTGTTTAGAAAAGTTTGTTTTCCCCTGTGTTGATATTGGATGGGAATTATTAATGTTGGTGTAAAGTAAACGATGCGAAATCGCGTGCACCGACATAGTTCGCGGGCGGGCGGCGCGGCCGGTGGAGGGGAGGTCACGCTGCGCCATTAGCGATCAGCTGACGGACGCGCGGGTAATTGGCGCGGGTACACCGGCGGCGGCTAATTGGAACGGCCCGCGTCGCGTGCGCGCCGGGACGTTTTGGGTTTCGATGATCGATCGGACCACGGTATCGGAACATTGACTCTGATATGAAGATGGACAGTCGAACTTACTTTCGTAAGTTCAAATTTGTTGATTGATTGGAAAAATAATAGTATTGTGTGTTTGCGAACAAACAAGTTGGAACTTCATATATGAGATATATATGTGTAGATTTGTTTTTTGAAACTTCCAATGTCGTATCCGGTCGGAAACATCGCTGAAGGTACTGTAGCGATACATTCATAAATGTATCACTAATGCATTACAACCTTTTGTATTATATTGCATTTTTTTACATTCGCAATATTCAAATTTAAAATGAAAAAGAAATAAATTGTGAAAAAAAAAACAAAATTCTTTAATCCGACTCACGTCTTCTGGACAGACATGTCACCTGTCCGGTACAAGAAATTGAAATTATAATATGTATATTGGGATATAAAATGTAAAGTTAAAAGTGTTATTAAAGTATAAGACATTAAATAAATGTACAGTGAAACGGAAGAAAAAATTAATATGATTTTGAAGAATTTTATTTGAAGATAAAAACCCCCTAAAGATCCCGGGTATCGCCGTAAGCAGAACGGCAGGCACGCTACGGTAGCTAGTTCCAAAAAGTGGTGATGTGAGACATGAAGTAATGAAACCACGATAAATACTGAGCTAAGCCGACTCTTATTACTCATAGTGCAGGATATAGTTGATATTATAAGACTGTATTATGTATTTATGAATAAAAATTCTATCATACTTAATTAAGGTGATAGAGGAGCTGACATTCGAAGTTATTGTATGTTATTAATTAAAGCATTTCCGATTCAAATTTCTTTTTTGACAATATCACATATACATAGATATATATATGTTCACGCCTGTCTCTCGTAGGGGTAGGCAGAGATAACAGACCTCCATCGACTACGATGTTATCTTATCATACTTTCTTCGTTTCATCCACACTCATCACTCTTATACAAGTTCGTCGGTTAAGGGTACTTTTGACCTAGCCCTTTTTGAGTCGATTTGGTCAAGGTTTGTTCTCTTTGGTCTTCCCCTACCGACCCTTACATGCACATGCACAACGTATTTTTTTGTCAGTCGTCTTTCATCCATTCTTTCTATGTGTTAAATTTATGTGTAAAACTAAATCATTAAAATAATTAGTTTATTCTTAGGCTTAATCTGTACCTGTTTGGTTTGTGAGAGTCACGCGAATGATTAGAACGGCGTGGGTCATCGGATATTAAGTAGTAAACGGTGTGGGAGTAGGAATGTCGGCACGAAATAAAGTCCACGAGCTGATGGTCCTCGCTGCTCGCCGCCGTGTGTATGTGTGCGTGTGTGTGTGTGTGGGCCGTACCAATTGAAGCCGTTTACCAAATACCGGATTCCTCCACCACGTGTCCCAATTTACTTCATATCATGATGTATATTTTACTTCAACAGTACAATCAAACGATGTTTTCTTCAAATATGCTTGTGTCAGATCAGAAAAAAGCTGTGGGCAAGGTGCAGGGTGCTAGTTAATTTTGTTTAGTCGTGTACACATAGATCGCGTTACGTCCACGCCATAAGAACACCGCGATATAAACAAAGTCCGCGTGTAGCGGTAGCGACATCTATATATATTCTGTACACTATTGACTCGAACACACATACATGTTATTCTTTTCTATTCTTTGATGGCAATTAGTTGTAACTATTATGCCAGTGTCAAGGAAAATACGATAACATCAAAACTCTTGAAATATAACTAGTCAAATTATCACGTTACGTCTTGATAAAATGGTGGCTATCCTAACAAAACCTTCTATGGACTTTTTCAGTCAACTAAAAAAGTCACGATGCACGCATTTATTTCATATCACTTCACTTATCCACCTTAATCGAACTATATTGTATAATACGCCATCATAATTAAACAATATAACTGACAATAATATAAGATTATGAAAATGAAATAAAAGAACAACGTTGGCGGGAAAATTCATATATTAATTTTTTCTTATAAAATAGACCGAGTGTGGTGCAGTGTGATACCACGTCCACAACTGCTGACGATAATGCTGTACAAGCTGCTCTCAAAGCAGTGGGGTTTGGGTCGATGTTATCGTTTTGTTATTCAAGCTCTACCACACATAATTGATGGAATCGGGCGTCAGTTTGATTATCCACTCAAAACAATATCTTAGAAGTGCTCTTCAAGCTGATTCGGTAGAATGCGGTGAAAAGGTTGATAGATTCTGATTCTGGTAGTGGTAGATCCACGTTGCAGACGAATACTTTGTCAAGAATGGCATAATATTTGATTGTAGCATGAACTCTCACACTCCCGCGGAAAACCGGCGTCTGAGTGGTAGCTTAGCTACCGAGATACGTCCGGTGAGCGGTTGAATTCCGGAAACCTAACACCCCTGCCCCTCCCACCTTCCCCAATAATGACACTTTCCTTAAAGGCCGGCAACGCTTCTGCGCTGCCTATGACACTGCGGATGTCTACGGTCGGCGTTGATTGCTTTCCATCAGGTGACACACCTGCTCGTTTGCCTTCTATCCTATAAACAATATTAATAATGTATTCCTCTGCAAACATTATTGCTGTTTTGTGTTCGCGGATGTAAGCAAAGTGAGTTTGACTGTACTTCTTCACTCTTCAGTTTAAAAGAGCTTGTCCATAGATTTGTTTCATAGAAGAGAACACCGCACCGCAAAGCTCGGGGAATGATCGCTGACGAAGCAATTTACCGCAGACGCGTCCGCCCGCCCGCCCGGCGGCAGATGCGCCTGACGACCGCACTGGGCCGCTTATCGTTTTCACAACAAAACTCATATCCCCATTTATTACCTCGTCACAATGTAATCATGTACAAATGTTATAAGGCCATCATTTGTTCACCAGCGTCCAGTCACTTCATAAGCGGATATCCCGCATGCAGGTGAGGTTGCCAAACGGTGATCTCTTTATTGGTCCTGAATTCAAACGCCATATTTATCATGTTAATCATTACGCTGTAGATCACTACTGTGCTTTAAATAATGAAGTCCAAACCCCACCAGCTCGTCATATATAGCAATACTGATAATTGTTTGATGAAAACCAGCGCTAGGTGCTCCAATAGCGGGTCCGGCTTACTCTGAACAAGAACTATTTTGTGGCGCATTTTAGGTTTTAATTTTTGTTGTTTATTTTCCCTTTCTTTGATTGTTAAATTTAATATTTTCTTTTCAGAACCCATATATATCTCATTACTGAGCACTGCCCTCCACCCATTTTTTTTTCAGCGAAACAGACACCACGTGATGCATTCGAGCGGGGAGGGCCGCGTTTAGGGGTATTAAAGACGACTCGGGGAGGAGGGAGGCAGGCGGTATCTCCCATCCCCTCCCCCTCACGATAAGCGACACCGCAGCGTGTTAAATGCCTCGAGCTTACAAGAGTGTTTTTGATAAACGATTTCAGGAAAGTAATGCTCGTGGAATACTTTTTGCGGAATGTTATGGTGTAGATGGTGTAGTACAGATGGGATTTGTTTTTACATTGAAAAGTAGCGCATCTCATGCTCATATATATCGTTTCAGTCAATATGTACACTACTTCATTTAAGAACTTGTCTTGTTTTTAAATTAAGCCATGTAACATAATTCAATATAATATATTGGGTTGTCCGGAAAGTTCGTGCCGATTTTCGGTAGGTAGCGCCAGAGACCTGATTGAATATATCACAATTATTGAAAACAAATGGCATGTGTACACATTCTAAGAGACAAAGCTTCAGTCATATTTGACAACAAGTTTGGTTACGATTCGTTAATTTTTATCAGTAGTGTATGCCTTAGAATATGGTGACAAATAAAGTGCATTATAAGCATTTAATGCTTTTCTTTTTCCGAAAGGGCAAAAATGCTACACGAGCGACCAATAAGGTAGGTGCTGTTTATGGCGAGGATGCTGTAGCTGAGAGAACTGTGCGAAAGTGATTTGCTCGGTTTAAAGCTGGAAATTTCGAGCTGGGAGATTAAGAGGCCCAGGTAGGCCGTGCACCATAGACGAAGATATAATTAGAACAGAAATCGAAAACAACTCAAGACATTACGTCAATTACCAGAATGTTACATACAGAATGTTAAACCTATATAATTTCATAAACGTATATCAACATTTAAATGACCTGCGTTTTAGTTTTAGTCACAAAGTTTCCGGGCAATCTGTTATAATATAAACACTTCAGATTGGTGAATATATATTTTTGTAAGGTCTGCATAAAGTTCACGACCAATTGGATCAGTGGTGTGGTCCCAGCCCACGGAGTGGATTTCCGCATCGGGATAAATATATGTACGGTCTACAGATATTGATTCTGATTTTGTTTGTCCCACCAATCCGCATTGGACAAGTGTGGTGGGTTACGCTCCTCCAGAAATTCAATATTTATTTAGGTTTTAATTTTAGTATTAAGTCTTTGTAAAAAAGTGTCTCAAAAACACATTTTTTATTTCTATTCGTAATACTATCGGTGAGGCCCCCGTGATGCGACCACCTCACACGCAACCCTCCCGTTTGCCTCGTTTGGATAATGATCGGTTGTTATTAACTATTAACTTTAATGTGCTCCGACACCAGAGCAAGCGTGTACGTAACAGTTATTGGTTATTGTTCAAATAAACCATTTATAATAAAAGTATAATGGGGTAATTTTATGGTATTTGCATTCTGAGTCAGTCGTAACTGACTTAGAACGGTATAACCATTCAAAAAATTTGTATGTGTATATATAACCTTGATTTATATAATATAGTTGTCCAGAACTTTAACGAAAATGGATGGAAAATGAAAGGGCATACTCTCCGGCGCCATGCCAGTTATATCCCCAAACAAGTCTTCAAATGGAATCCGCGGGGAAAAGAAAAAGTGGGCGCCCAATAACTTAGCGGCGTACTGTGACAGTCGACGTGCAGAAGATCGGCCTGGAGCGAAGTGAAGCGTATGGCCTCCGACAGATGGTATAAAATTGACAATTTTGAATTTTTCGTGTTTCCAGCTGTTCTTTTAAGTTTTGCTTATATATTTTTTTTAATTCATAAACAATTCCTATATTACAGCGAATAAAATTAAAAAAAAATATATTTAAATCGGTCGAGCCGTTTTTTAATTTTAGCGAGACTTTTTAATTGTGATATTTTGTTATAAACATATATAGATATAATCTGTGCAATCCTATTTCGGCCATATTGCATTATAATTGTTTGTTAACTTAAAGTTGGACTTTTTCCTCCCACTGACATCAATGACGTGTTTTTATTTCATTTTCATAATCTTATATTATCATTAGTTATATTGTTAAATTGTGGTGGCGTATTATGCAATATAGTTAGATCCGAAGACGTATAAGTGAAGTGATATGAAATAAATATGTATATCGTTACTTTTTTAGTTGATTGAAAAAGTCCATAGAAGGTTTTGGTAGAATAGCCGCCATTTTATCAAGACAACTTAATAAGCTGACTAGTTACATTTCAAGAGATTTGACGTTACGTAATTACGATGTGACGACCGATTGGCTCAGTGGCGGTCAGTCATCTAAAGCATAATGAATAGCTCTTCTTTTAAAATGTCTATATTATTTACTTTAATGTCGGGGTAACCTTCGTAAGAATTAAGTACACGGCCGCCTGCGCTGCGACGCGGCTCGAGTTGAGAGACAAGTTTGTTCATTTCAATTTGTGAAAGGAATTGAAATGGCTTCCAAAACTTTTATCCCTTCAGTGGTATCACGTTTCAGCGATACACCGTTAAACTCTTTTACCGTACGAATTATTGATACTGTCTACGCCTTCCGAATTAAACATCCGAAATAATACAGTACAATAAATACAGTGGACCCGCAGTAATCCGGACCCTGGCTAAATCCGGCGCCCCCTGTAACGCGCCTATCACTGTTGAGTGTATATAAACATTTCAGCAAATCTTCACTAACATAATGCATGATTGCACAGGTTATAACTTATACGCACCACAACTATTGTTTTTGTAAGTTCTATAGCACTGATGATGTTATTTTCATAATAAAATATTAGCTCTCCATTGTGACGTTTAATTTCAATTCCACATCCGTATCATGTACATAATTATGTAGTATGATCCATAGTTCTAATAGATGCTTTGATTTGTAATTTTGCGGATTAAAAAGTAATCTAATTCAAAAAATTTCGGACTTCATACGAATATTTTTTTTACCAACCCATATATATTCCCCTTACTGAGCACAGGCCTCTCTATTTCTGGAGGAACGGACATTAACCCACCACGCTTGTTCAATGCGGATTGGCGGGGTTACCAGACTCAGAATAAATATTTGCAATTCATATATATATTTATTTCGATGCGGGGATCGAACCCGCTACCATGGATTCCGCGGGCGGAGGGCCTGCGATGAGTATTTGTGGCTGTAGAAGCTGGATCGGTAATGGATATATGCATCAATCGTTATCGACAAACTATAGCGGTCCACTGCTGGACCGTCACACTGTCTGGCCACTTCTTTATAAGGGAGGGGGGGTCTGGCCACTTCTTAATAAGGGCCCCTCCCTTCTGGCCACTTCTTCCCCCACACTCAACATGTAACGCAAACATTCTATCCAGTTATGAAACAACAAGAAGATATTTTTATGATATCCAAATTTAATTTTTCAATAAATACATTTTTTTTATGGGATAGGAAGGCAAACAAGCAGGCGTGTCACCTGACGGAGAGCTATAAACATTCGCAGTGCTATAGGCTATATCTGTCTATATATATATATATATATATATATATATATATATATATATATATATTTATATATATATATATATATATATATATATGTGTGTGTGTGTATGTGTTGTGAAAATGAAGAGAATAAAGGGCGACGTTGATTGCTTTTCATCAGGTGACACCATAAAAAGATTTTATACAATGTGAGATTTATTAGAAGGATCCAGAGTTGAGTCGTGATTATAATTTTTGAAATTTTTCCCCGTTAATTGTATTTTTTTAAGCCGAATGAAATATTTCTGTGACTGTTTCAACGAGGATTTCGTACAATGATAACTTAGTTAGAGCCTCTCGTAGCGTTCCACTAATTAATTGAAACAATTCATCTCACTCTGTTTTCTTTTTTGATTAAATTCGTTAGCGTCTCCCGACAGGTGGGGGGGGAAGGGAAACTTTGAGCTCGTCAACTATCGTTGGCCGGAGTCGACAAACTTATTGACGAAACCGTGTAGCACGCGCTACGGTCTCTGATATTCTAGAAACAGTGGTTCTCAAAGTTGACTGTTCGGGACTCACCTAAGAGCCCTACGCAAGTACCGCGCGTATCTCCCGTGCTTCGGCCCGTATGACCTAGATGTCGGTGGGGCCATGGGAGGTGGTGGGAATGTTCGGGACTCACCGCTTAGTTTTTATGAATAAAAAATTATAACCTTATGTGTTAAACCTTTAGCCGATTTTTGGTGTGAATAAAATACCCGAAGAGTTTTTTTATAAACATGCTTTCATATCAATATTCATATCAGTCCGCGGCAATCCACTGCTGGACATAGGCCTCAAGGCGCCACCTAGCTCGATCTTCGGCTACACGCATCAAGACTCTGCCAGCCGCCTTGCGCAAATAGTCGCTCCATCTAGCAGGTGGGCGTCCCACACTACGTTTGCCGAGTCGTGGTTTCTACTCCAGTACTCGTCTACTCCAACGATTGTCGGTTCTCCGCCAAACGTGTCCAGCCCATACGTCCATAATATGGTCAAGGTATGTTTACCGTGGTGTTCCCCTAACGACCCTTCCATCCACATTTACAACGTAAATTTCTTTTGCCTTTAGTATGCCTTTCTCAATTTTTGTTACACCTTCTTTTACTCCAATTTATTTCGGTAATTTATTTTCAATATTAATCCTAGTCGAAAATTCCTCTTTATATGTGAGTTAGTGAAGGGGAGAACGACTTTTATAGCTTCATCAAACATGCTAGGATAGTTGTCAGCAACTGAGAGCCATACGTCATCAGTCGCCCGATCGTTGGACCGGTATCGTCTTATTTTTCAGAGCCCACCAAATATTCGCTAGCGACCCACCAGTGGGTCGCCACCCATACTTTGAGAAATACTGTACTAGAAGACTAGCACTTTTTTAAATTGATATTTTTTAACCATTTCAATTGAACTAAATAATGAATGCCGTAGAAAAATGTGTCATGTCACTGGTCCAGTGGCAAACATAATCGACTCCGCATCCGTAAGTGCAACATCATACCAATTAGAATTCTTATACCGCTATTAACATTTTCAACCTAATTTGTTAAAAATGACGGCGATGTGGTTCGCCACCCGTCACGTCCTGATTCTCACGAGGGCGAAAAGCGACCAATGGAGAGCCGTCTCGCTGCGATGAATGGTAGCGGATGGAGCTCTGTGGTGTCTGCCAACCCCTGCGGGGGATAGGCGTGAATATGTAAAATATATTAACGTTTTATATGTTCTTTCCTTTATAACAGAACAGGCAAATGTGTAAACGGGTCATCGGATTGTAAGTAAGTGATCAGAATATAATTGCCGGCCTTATTGGACTGACCCTCGTCTCTTGAGCGTCCAATTTTGTGATCGCGCGCTATGTAAATGAGCTTACCACATCCGTTTCATATCGAGAGCAATATTTTTGGAATGTGTTAATAAATTCTAGAATTATTTTATCCCTATTTATAAACATGTTTATCTGGATTTATGGGACTTTTTGAACGTGGAAGTACACATCGGAGGGGAAACTACAACTCAGACATCAATTTTTGTATGGGATAGGGAGGCATAGAGCATGCGTGTCATTGCAACACCATTCACATCACAAAAGCGTAGCCGGCCTTTAAGATATAAGTAGGCTTGTTCTTTGAAGGTATATATATATATATATATATATATATATATATATATATATATATATAACTTTTATTGTATTATATATTTATATATGATAGATTGATAATTTGCTAGCTCAGCGTGATAGTTGAGGGCAGTTCTTTCCTATTTGGAGGAGACCTGTCTCCAGTCGATACAGACTGCTGAAACATAATGGCGGTGAAAGAGATTCCTTTTGACATTGGAAATATACTGACTCCGCACTTGAAACTAACATCGAATGTTAGTAACCCGTCATATCGACGTCAACACAACATATTGTATATTCGGATCAAAAAAAAATACTACGTCTGAATGAAGTCTGAGTTTCACAGCTCTATGACCAATAGAAAATTTTGTACAGCGGTGAAACCTATTGTTTTTGAGTAATCAGATACAACTTTTTCAGTAACCTTAAAAGTTTTAATGGCTCTGGTGATAAGTTTTAATTTTGCGCTTAATACGTTTTCACTTTTTTGCGTCGATATAACAAATATCTGAAGGCCATACAGTATCTCAATGCGAGAATCGAACCCGCGACCATTAACTTCGTAAGCGGCAGTCCCGCGTCTGAACCAATTGATCGTGTAGTGAAGCATATAGAATAGTCCCAATTAAATTTGTGTACAGCGGGGCACGTATGACACTTCGAACACGTTTACAAGCGTTCCTCATTAATTTCCCGCTCGAAGGCGGCAAAAAGTGTTGATGTGTACACTCGCGCAGTGAAACGTTACGTTACATTGTATTGCACAAGTGCCGGCAACTTGTGAACGTAACAGTACCTATTTGTCGTTGGGTGCCTCACAGAAAATTAGTTCGTATATAAACAACAATCGGCATCACAAGTCTCCTTCGACTCCAAAATGAAAAAAAATACTTGGAAGAATTAAACTTAGCCGTTAGAAAAGAGAAGAAAAGTTTTTCTGAATTAGCTGCAAGTCTTCCCTAGTCGGACAGGCACTCTAACAATGCAGGATGCAGGAATGCAGGATTTCAAAAGTTTTCCGAAAAAGTACAAGTTTCAGTTGTAATGATGCGACAAAATGGATTCTGCAGGCACCGTCTGCTCCTCAGCTGGTGAAGAACGGAATATCGAACGAGTTCTTAATGATCTATTGTAATCGGTTTAACAATCTTTATTAAGGTTAGGGTAACATACAAAATGGATGTACGATGATGTCAGGTCAGGGTGGTTAGTAGAAATTAGATGCATGATGACAAATATAGGGCTAGGTTTCAGGTGAGACCTATTTAACAGTGGACTGCCGCAGACAGATGATGATAATGATGAAATATAATGAACACCTATGTGTGGATATATTTAGCTGGTGATTTTAAAATAAATATGCAACACTCAGAAACTATTATATAATGCAAAGATTACTCCCACATCAACGTACAAACATAACATCAATATATATTTATATGAAAAGTAATTTAATATTTAATACTTGTACATTACAGAACTTACAAAGTCATAAATTCGAAAACTTACACCGCGCGGCGTGTAGTTCCGAATTTGAAAATACTTGCTAATAAGTCTTCCGAAGTTTTTATACAATTATTTCAACTTGTCAGTGATGCTAACACTTGGAGCGACAATTTCAAATACTCAGAAGCTGATAGCGGCGACATTTTATAACTTTGTGTTAGATAATTATAAGGTGAGTTATAATTAAGTGTTTACGATGATACTTTTAAAGCGCGGCTACATTCGATACGTGTACACGTGTGTACAGAAGTTTGTTACGTGAAATATACGTGTAGTTCGCCGAGAGAAAGAACACACGTGACACGTGTACACGTGTGGTGATGTTTACTCACACAAATCCTTATTAAACAATTCCATTAGTAATAATTATAGTAATAATACTTTTGTTTTTTCCAAATTTTACACATGTTTACAGGATTTAAGATCCCACACTAGGATTCCCTGTATTGTGAGAAACTAAGCTCTTCCCTTGGTTAATGATACAATGTAAGAACACAAACGTCAAAAATGTAAGTTAAAAAAATTAAATTATTAATGGAGTCACGCGTTACTTTGTTAAAAGTCACATACGGAAAACGACTTTTCGGTTGTCTTCCGCAGAGTCTACTATACCTGAAGATGCCTCGTGTTGGGGCGAAACACGTGTCGTTTACAAGGTGGAAAGGTGGTAGTGTGTGTTTGGTGCTGTGTATAGTGGTTGATGGGTGGAGAGTTGATGGCCGATTTTCGGTAAGTTTTTGGTTTGACTTCCAAATAAATCCACTTAACCCAACAGAAAAACACGATCTTAGCTAAGTAAAACTTTTGACTGTCCACAAAAAAATAAATTTAAAAAAACAATAAAATATGAATTAAGTTACATAATAAATAATTAATGTACGTTCCTCCAGAAATGGAGAGGCTCGTGCTCAACAGTGGGACATATGTGGGCTGTGGAACAAAAGTAATTAAAGATTAAAAAAAATAATTAAAGATAAAAGCTTGTATGTGTGCAGGTGTGTATGTGTGTGTAAACATGTTGTGGTATGAAATTAATTTATCGTTTCGAAGAGCGGCCTCCCCATATATTTTTCATTCAAATTTAGCAGCCAGCTGACGACCTTCTTAGTACACGTGTATTTTGTACAATACTTCAATTTTTTACAATTTTCAACGATAATATTATTTGATCAGATGACACGCTTGCTCGTTTGCCTGCCTATCCCATAAAAATAAACGTCTTAATATACAGCGAAGAAGCCTTGAAACGCGGAAGGCGGTTGGGCGGGCGGCCAGCTAATAAAAAAGGCATTACGTGAGGCCGTATTCACGCGCTGCCGACGTAGGGTCGTCGATAAGTGGACCGCGGTGCCGTGCGGGGGGAGGGGGGTGGTCACACACCCGATCACATTGATGGATTGTACTCTACGGTTAACCGGAGAGTCCGTAGTGAAGTGACAACGAATCGAACATTGTAGTGGAACGCGATTTATTTTCAGAGGGAATCTTACAAATTCTACGCTCTATTAAACTTGTTATTTTAATATGGTGGCACCTGGAAGACTGTTTTATATTTTACGGGACAACCGCTGGAGTAGACGAGTGCTGGAGTGGAGGCTGCATGCCACGATCGATCCATGTGGAGTAACATTGAAATCTTCGAAAACAAATAAACGTTTTGCACACGTTATGGCGTTGCGGATGTTTATGAGCGGTGTACTGCAGTGATACATTCATAAATGTATCACTAATGCATTAAAACCTTTTATATTATATTACTTTTTTTTGACAGTCGTAATATTCAAATTTAAAATGAAAAAGAAATAGTTATAAAACAAAAAGCATTAGTTCGACTGATTTTTTTAGCGTAGACATGTCACCCGTCCGACATAAATAATTGAAATTATATATATTAAAATATAATATGTAAATTGAAGTGTTAATGAAATATAATAAAGTATGAATATGAATATAATATGTGTGTACATATGATTTGAAACAAGAAGAATACATTAATATCGTTTTGAAGAATTTTATTTGAAGATAAAAACCCCCTAAAGATCCCGGCTGTCGCCGTAAGCAGTACGGCAGGCACGCTACGGTAGATTGCCTTCCTTAAGCATAATATTTTTAATTTAATGTATAATATACCTTTATTGTTAATTGATGAGTTTACAATTTTGTTTCACTGCCTGCTGAACTAGGGCGAGCCCTGTACTACTGCAGACAGTTCCCTTCTGTGACATATTTATGAATTACATATACTATTTACTTCCTACACCTAATATAACTTAAACTTAATTTAAAATTTAAAAAACTTTACTAAATTATACAAACCAATAAGATTTTTTTTGTGCATGTGTCTGTTGCTGAATGTATATTTAATTTATTTTATTTTATGCTCCTAAGCTAATGTTTATTTAATATCAATTCTGTAGGATTATATGCCAGGTTGGATAGCCATTTGTTTATAAGTTTGTTTAGTGTAGTGATATTTAGATTATGACACTCTATCCGATTTTATTAGTATTTATATGTTTATATATGTATGGTTTTATATAGTATGTATTGTTATGTATATTATTATTATATTTTGTTGTTGTACACTTATTTCTATCCTCGCAGCTTATCTTATCTCTCTTTCACTCCTGGGTTTGCTGGAAGAAAACTCAATTTTGAGTTAAGCTCGCCCTTGTACATCTTCTTTCCTTTTAATTCTTGTATGTTTTGTGTACAATAAAGTATTAAATACATATATAGTATAAATAAATTATATTGTCGTTGGGCAAAGCTAGTTTTAGTTGTGGGCAAGGGATAAATAATACATCTCCTTGATGGAATTAATGCGTGCAAGGTGACTTCTTTATTATATTTCACCACACATGATTTTTTTGACTAAGTTCATTCTTGAATTTGTTGACAAAGTTCATTCGTAATATCAATGTGGAATTAAGCGGCACCAGGGTTATCGCGAGGGATTAGTGTACGGTGGGGGGTCGGGCGTCGGACCCACGGTCAGTGCCGCCCATCGTCAGGCGAGCGATCGCCCCGCCAGCCCACGCCGAACCTTTGTCCGCCACTGTTACGGCTTCCCGTGAAGCCCTACAACTGCATTGTGTTGTCGATGCGGTAACTCCATTAGACTCCGCATTAAACTCGGCCGATACAATAACCATACAATCACTTGCATGGCAATATGTCCTTTTACTTTTCATTCCTATTATTAGTCCACGATCTCTCTATACATCTTGTTAAAATTTATAGAGAGAATAATTATAGAGGATAGAATAATAAGATATATATATCTTGTTAAAATTTTCAATCGTTAATAAAATACTTTTTATTCATCCACTCAAGTTCAAATACATTTTTTTAAACTTGTTGTAGATAACACTCGATAGTTAATACAGTTTTTTTAATATTAATTCATAGATTAAATTTAATTAATTAATTTTAGTTTTATATGGGAAAAAAATCTCTTATATAAGATATTTAGCAGAATATAAATTTAGGAATTGACCAAACCATTGGACGACCAGTTGGCTCAGTGGCAGGTCCCCTCGCCCACGGAAGCAATGGCCGCGGGTTCGATCCCCGCATCGAAATAAATATATGTACGGCCTACATATATTTATTCCGAGTCTGGTAACTCCGCCAACCCGCATTGGATAAGCGTGAAGAAAAAGGCTCATGCTCAGCAGTGGGACATATGTGGGTTGCAGACGAGAAAATTAGGAATAAATACCGAATAGGCGAAGCATGTAGATCGCTGGAAAGGAGTAGGAATTGACGTTTAATTATTTTTAATATTACTTGTCTAACTTTTAGTTTTGTTCGTAACTATTACTCAATACCTGTGATTATTTAATCCCTGTATTATTCAATCCCAATCCAATTATTATTCAATCCCTATATTTCTAATACCCGTGTGAACAGTTACTGATAAAGTTGAAGAATACGGTAATTCTCGCTTATTATATGATGACAATTAACAAAATAATGCGATCAACTATTTTTGTACGATTACTATGTAACTCCCGATTTGTCTACGTAGATTGACATTCTCCTGCTCCATAATATCATCATCAAAGGCGGTACAGTCGCGGGTCGGCCTTGACATGGTAAAAATATCCTTCCAGTCCTATATGCTCCCCTTTTTTATTGTATCATAATATCGTTTAATGGTACTATCTTAACGTGATTTTACTTATTAATACTTGTATGTATTCTTTCTATAAAAAGAATAATAGCTAGAATAAACCGAACTAAGAAAATATATTATTAAAATCATTTCAGATTCTTTTGTGTAACGTACCGTGTTATTGATTAATGGAGTCAGGCGTTGCTTTGCGGAAATCCATTACTACGTGGACAGTCAGAATTTTTACTTAGCTAATCTTAGCGCTTTTAGTTCACTTGTCGCGGAAATCCGAAGCGAAATAAAAGCGAAACTAAAATAGAAAAATAATTGTGTGTTTTACTGGAAGAAATGGATTTACGGGGAACTTAAACTAAATCTTGGCAAAAAACAGCCGCCAGCAACTCTACACCTCCCAACCACTATCCACAACACCAAACACACACTACCACTTTTCCACATTGCACACGACACGTGTTTCGCCTCAACATGAGGATCCATCAGGTATAGTTGACTTTACGGAAGACAATTTAACGGTTGTCTGTGTAAAATTTCTGTGTTAATGGAAGAACGCTAGTAGTTACAGTTTTTGATAGTTTGATAGCAGTGTTATTGCTTTCCATAAGGTGACACGTTTAGTCGATTTTTTAAAAAAGAAGGGTTGCAATATTTTTAATATTACTAGAATTCTTATTAACCGTTCCAAATAAGCTAACAATTATGGTCCTAGGATATGGTTCATATCAACTGTAATATTATTAAGGATGTAATTTAAGCTTTTGTAAAAAAAATGTCATATTTAAAGTTTTTTCTATTTTATTCCATTCAATAGTCCAGTGGAGGATACGAACCTACTACGTTCAGGTCGAAGCCGAGGGTTACTGACTGAATTAGTGATGTTTAATCATTTTCCATTAGCGAAAAAAACGTTTTAAATATATTTAAATTGTATTAAATATATTTGTATTATATGGGCGGCTGGCAGAGACTGGATGCGTGTACCGGAAGATCGGGCTAGTTGGCGCTCCGTGGAGGAGGCCTATGTCCAGCAGTGGACTGCCGCAAGCTGTTGATGATGATGATATTTGTATTTTAATATCTCTCAACCCTGAGCACTCCGGGCCTTGTTCGCGCGGCGCATCAGCAGCTCCAGACTGACAAAATTACATAAAATCATTACAAATTGTAGCCTATATGTTATTCCGATGTATAACCTATATCACTGTAAAGTTTCACCCAAATCCGTCCAGTAGTTTTTTCGTGAAAAAGTAACAGACATACATCCATACTCACAAACTTTCGCATTTATAATATTAGTAGGATAGGATTTTACAAAGTAATAAGTTCTCGCAGTGCGAGGCTTTCGCCTGTATTACAGTAAAGCATTGCCGTTCCCTATGCACTGTATCGACAGCATAGTGAACAGTTAAGAAGGGACTCACTCAGTTTCGTTGTTCTCGAAGACCACGAAGCCCTGCGCGGCCTCGTACTGCGCGCCGCTCTTGGCGGTGCCATCCTCCGTCCAGTAGGGCAGGCGGACCCTGCCGCGCGCGCCCGCCGTGCGCACCACGCGCACCTCATACGTGCCCACAGACTCCGTCAGCTCGAAGTCCCGCTGCGGGAACGCGAACACGCCGGAGTGGTCGTCGTCCAGTATCACCACGGTGGCGGTGGACGGCGAGGCCAGGCAGGCGCCGCGCGGCGAGCTCAGCCGCAGGAAGAAGTGCTCGTCCTCCTCGAACACATCGTCGTCTATCACCTCCACGCGGAACGTCTTCTCGGCCTCGCCGTGCCCGAAGGTGAGCCAGCCGCTGGTGGCGACGTAGTCGGAGCCGGCCTCCGCCGTGCCGTCCTCCGTGGCGTAGTGGACGCTCACCTCGCCGGCGAGGTCGCCGCGCCGCACCACGCGCGCCTCGAACGACCCGCAGTCCTCCATCACGGTGTAGTGATCCGGCTCGAAGCGCACGCTGGGCCCCCGTGGCTCCGGCGGCGGCGCGTCCGACCCCCGCCGCTGCAGCTCGGCCTTCACCTCGCTCAGGTCGCTCTGCGCGCGCTCCGATATCTTGCGCGAGAAGTCACCGCCGCCCGTCATCTTCCTGGTCGCCGCCACTCTGTAAAACGCCCGAGACTTCGGACCCCTCGACATCAACGTCTCTAGGGCCATCCGCTCCACGGTCTCTAGGTCTTCGTCTGGATGTTGCTTTCTTAATTCGCGGAGAACGGTAATGTACTCCCTGCGTGACTTTTCTAATTCGCGCCCTTCATCGTCATCTGACGCCAAGTCGTCGCTGCCCGGTTTGAGAGCCATCTCCACTGAGCCGTCACCTTCGACTTCCACGATCACACCCCTCTCGTTAACCCTATAACCTTTCTTGAGGTATTTGTAGACTAGCATGCGCCTGTCGGCTATGTACGCGGTCAGCACCGTGGCGGGGAAGAACAGGAAGGTGACGGCGCCCTCCCAGATCTCAACTTCGCTCGGCGAAATGACGGCCAGTATCAGGTAGAGCCACACGTACGCAAACACGGACCACGTCGCCGTCACCAGGAACACGCGGAGGTGCTTTATTTTCCGGACCTCGCCGTCCGGGATCACCGCCACGCAAATGGCGATGATCACGAACAAGTTGTACGCGGCAGACCCCACGATGGTCCCCGGCCCCAAGTCACCGGCCTCGAAGTTCTTTCCGGCGATCTCTATGACCGACAGCAGGATCTCGGGGGCGCTCGAGCCCAGCGCCATCAGGGTCAGGTTGGCGACCGTCTCGTTCCACACTCGAACGACGATGATCTGCTCGCTGCCATTCCGCCGCACGCGCACTTCCTTCTCCCGCGACGTGATCACCTCGATGGCGGCCATGAAACGATCGGAGACGATAGAGACGCCTATGAAGAGGTAGAGGAGAGCCAGGAAATAGACGACGCCGCGGACGGCAATGTCGAGCGCGGGGACGTCCTCGAGGGGCTGCCACACGGGCAGCACGAGCCCGTCGGTGCAATACAGCACGCGCGAGGGCGTGGAGTTGCGGGGGGCGAGGCGCGCTTCCGCCTGCCACCAGCATGTCGCCGCGAGCGCGAGCGCGGCCCGCGCGCGCATTCTCTCTTATAGCACAAGGCAACCGCTGCCGACCGCAGCCGGCGCCCGACTGCGCCCGCTCGCCGCACCCCCACCCCCCCGCCTCGCTAACCCTTCGCCACAGGCCCGGCGCGTAAAGACCTTTCCACATAAAGCCACTGAAAAGAAGAGTTCGTCTTGATCGTTGAAAAATAAATTAATACATTCATACACGTGTATTAAACTAACAATGCAAGATTTGGTCCGCCATTCTTAAAACACAATGTACCTACACGTTGCCATGAACGGGTTATCAACGTATTGTTATCATATATACAGAGGCAAACGAGCAAGCGTGTCGCCTGATGGGAAGCAATCAACGCCGCTCGTAGATATGTATCTGCAATACCATAGCATTGTAAATTCGTTGCCGACCTTTGAGATATTACTAGACTTATTTTGTGAAGGTTTCAATGTCGTATAGGTTCCGAAATGCCGCTGAATATACAATACGTGGCGAAATGTAAAGATTGCCACGTTACTAGGGTTAGTGAAGCTGTGGCCTAACGTACTCGTTCTCTGTCACTCTCATTTGAGAGGCCTTTGGATTGCTGCTACTCTCTTCCTTGCTATAACAGTAAGTTCCGCCGTTTCAGTTTGATTCAATTCGAGTGCTATTCAGCAATCTTAGACTTTATCATTGCTGGCTATCTGATAACGAGTACTTAAATTTGAGGTTGTAAGGGCACTTGAGTGGTAGAGCCAAGCTGCGGACGAATACTTTGTCAAGAAAGGCATATTATTTGTCTGTAGCATGAATAGGCCGGCTCGCCCGGGAAAAGACCACACTCCCGCAAAAAAACGACGTCTTAGTGGTACTTTAGCTACCGTGCTTAGTACGTTGAGCGGTTGAGTTTCGGAGGTCCTCTCATAATGACACTTTCTTAGAACGCCGGCAAGGCTTCTGCGCATGGTACTGCGGATGTCTATGGGCGGTGTTGATTGCTTTCCATCAGGTGATACGCCTGCTCGTTTGTCTTCCTATCTAATAAAAAAAAAACTCCACAAGAAAAATTAAATAATTCAAGTTTATGTTCAGTTTCAACAATTCCGTGTGAGATGGCCATTAGGCTGTCCAAGTCGGGCGAAGGATTCGCGCGTGTGACTATTAAACACTCCAGTCCGTTTCCTGGTTCGAATGGGAGAGCTGCACTTTACATTTATATGCCCTATGAGCCTTACTATTCGTCTTCTCAACATCTGTTTGAGGCAGTCCACTGCTGGACACAGACCACTTCCGAGGCGCACTACATAGTGAGATCATTGGCTTCACACCTCCAATTTCTGCCCACCATCCAGCGCAGATCGTCGCTCCATCCGGCCGGGGTGTGTTATGACCCACACTACGTCTGTCGAAGCGTGACTTTCAATTCTAGTATGTCCTTAGTATTCAATCCTTAGTAAAAGCAAATTGTAGTAGTCCTACTAATATTAAAAATGCGAAAGTTTGTGAGTACCTATGTATGTATGTTTGTTACTCTTCAACGAAAAAACTACTGGACGGATTTGAATGAAACTTTACAGTAATATAGGTTATACATCGGAATAACATATAGCCTACAATTTGTAATGATTTTATGTAATTTTGGTCGTAATATAATTTTACTATTAAGTAAAAAAAAATATATTTATTTAAAATGTTCTGTCACGAAACTTAATGTGGCAGACCAAATTCCACGCGAGCGAAGCTGCGAGCAAAAACTATTTAAAAAAGTTTAATTATAAATACACTTAATTACAAGTTCAAATAACGCGGCCAGTTAATTTTTCAGTTTTTTTTTTCATTGTACGATGTTTAATCGGTAAAGATTAAAAATGTTTATTGCGTGTTAATTGTATGTTAACGTTTTTATAAGTAACTTTAACTGCGACCCCCGCTCACCGAAAGAAATCAAGTCGAGTCTGTGTCGGCCCCACGGGGTTCCGTACTGATATACTTATTTTGAACACTAAATTAAATAATCACAAAGTAAATCAAGATTTTTTTTTTATGGCATAGGAAGGCAAACGAGCAGGCGTGTCACCTGATGGAAAGCAATCAACGCCGCTCATAGACATCCGTAGTGCTATGTCGACGAAAGCGTTGCCGACCTTTAAAGAAAGTGTCATTATGGGAGTGAGATTGGGAGGGGGAGTGGTAGGGTGTAGGGCCTCTGGAATTCAGCCGTTCACCGTACGAAGCGCGGTAGCTAAGCTACCACTCAGACGCCGGTTTTCTGCGGGAGTGTGGTACTTCCCCGGGCGAGCCGGCCCATTCATGCTACAGACAAATATTGTGCCATTCTTGAAAAAGTATTCGTCTGCAGCGTGGCTGTACCACTATCAAAAGTTTGTCGTTTATCGTAGAACAAAGAAATTCTTTTTATTGCTAAACCTAACTTCTCTTACTAGTTTTACACTAACATAAGAGTACTAAATTGTATCTACTCCAATGTAGTAAAGTTAAATTAATTTTATTTATTTATTTCGCCGTTAGTCTAGATGGTGGGGATGAAATATTTGTTACTTTCCTTAGCAATTATTACAAATTAAGATGTATAGATGTCGGCGAGTGTACTATTTAGGGTTACGCTAGTTACCCCTGTGACCCTGAAGGATTGTCATAGGCTACACAAAGTCAAATAAATCACGCCGCGACCAGCGGCTGTAATTAAGTCATACTGCTCGCGGTTACACACGAGCTCATTAACGTAAAGGATTCTGTTTACTAGCGTTGACTTCGCGCCCCGCTCTCCCCGCACGGAATGTTTAATCTTGCGCTTATAACGGAAACATGAATGAATTTTGTTATTTTGAACTCTTCTTAGTACATTTTATGTGTATATTCATGCCTATCCCCCGCAGGGGTTGGCAGAGACCACAGAGCTCCATCCGCCATTATTCATCGCAGCGAAACGGCTCTCCATTAGTTGCTTTTCGTTCTCGTGAGAATAAGGACGTGACGGGTGGCGCACCACGTCGCCGTACTCTATCGCTCACTAGACGAAGCGCGGTAGCTAAGCTACGACTCAGACGCCAGTTTTCCTCGGGAGTGTGGTACTTCCCCGGGCGAGCTGGCCCATTCAAATAATATGCCACTTTCCACAAAGTATTCGTCTGCAGCATGACTCTACCACTGCAAAACATAAGAAATGCTGACGATAATGTTAGCCAAACTTGTTCCAGCATATTTTATTTCAACACAAAGTCTGGTGTTCTGTCTCAAGTCATCTCGCTGTTTCTTTGAGGTTTAATGGTGAGCACTACTCACGCTTTGAGCTATTCTGGCCAAGTGCCTGTGAAGCCTCCATTGGACTCCAAAAGGAGATCCACAAAGTGATGATTAGTTGGTTTGTGACTGTAGTTGATGACAGAAAGACTTAAACCTGCACACATTTTCCCCAGGGTGCTGCAGATTAAGTGTGAGGATTTCCTAAGGTTCTTCTTTTAAAGAGAAGATCAGCAATGTTTTCAATATCAATAATTGTAATTGTATTCTTGTAACCATTCCAACTAACCTAATAATGTTAGAATATGGTTCACATCAGTAGCCCAGTGGAGGATACGAATTCATGACGTACAGATCGTAAGACCGAGTCCAGCCTACTGGGCTATAGCTGCTTAAATTTATGGGATAGAAAAGTAAATGTAAAAATGTATCGCCTTATGAAAAACTACTGCACAGTCATATTAATATTGTTTGCTTTTTTTTTAATTGTATAATTTGCTTTTTTCTAAATATTATGTACACATTGTTATTAATAAACGTTTATGCATTCATTTAATCAATCCTGCTCGTATACATCCGCAGTACGAGAAACATCACAGATGCGTGAAGAATGAGATTTCATTTTAGAGTTCAAAAGCAAGCTCCCCACTACAGTCTGTAGTACCACGCCACTTGTGGTAAAGCTTCGTGAACGTCCAACACAAACAAAACAACACACTCCGAAGGTCGCAGGCGTCACGTGCTCAATCGCTGGACGCGATCTCCCCTCGAGTCACGGAGGTCTTTGACGCGTGGGTGCAGCTGACCGAGCGGCCTTCACACCACCCGACTCACCAACAACAACACAATCCCTCGACAACGAAAAATCACGATCTAATCAAATTACTAAAAACCTCATGACGACTTTATTGTGAGACCATCATCATCATCAAAAGCGAGTGGGCCTTGGCCTAATCCATAATATCCTTCCAGTCCGATCTATTCCTCGCTTTCTTCCTACCATTTGTCACGCCATATTTTAAGGTCTTGTTTGTTTATTGTGAGATGGTAAATACAATTCTCATCCAGCAATTATAGAGGGCTGCTATGGCATGTACGGGCTATGGGAAATAATCGTTAAGGGGTTGCATTATTATAAGTTGCCGCATACCGTGTGGAGAGTATGGCGACCCGTAGATTTCTTTACCCCATCCATTTAGTTTCCTTTTCTCCACATTATTCACATCATGCGGTAGGCACATAGTTGAGACAACTCGCCTGCTCTTTGCCTTATATCTTCCCTAGCAAAATTGTATATCAATCGTCCAAACGCACATTGAACTATTGTATTGTCAGTTACAAAATAAGTGTTTGTTGAATTTGCTATAATTTTTACAACTCGCTTTCTTAAGGGCCGGCAAAGCTTTCGTAATGCCGATGGCTCTGCGGATGTCTATGGGAGGTGTTAAAACGCCTGCTCGTTTGCTTTCCTATCCCATAGAAACTATAATGCTATAGAAATTTTAATGCGACGTAAAATTTGTTTTTCTATACGACTATCTGATAACTGACTCATGGTGATTTTACCAAACTAAACAAAAACCCGTAGCGGGCAATGGTGTAACCAGTGGCTTTGTGGTCACCAGTCCGCTTTTCAAGAGTGAAGGCAAACACTCTCTACTTGGAAGGCCTACATCTAGTAGTAAATTAGATTAGTAGGGTTACTACCAGTGATGTAAAGAATTGGGTTATTACAATGAAACTAATATTAAAACACGGCGAAATTAAATCGATCACGCACGTAAGAGTACAATATTTACGTTGTTAGCGGAGCGAGGCTCTCCGAGACTAATATTATTTGTAATGGTGGGGGTGGGAGGGAGGCCCGGGAGGCCTGTCGTTATTACATTCCCACGCGGAGCTGTTTATCCCATTAAGATAAAAGTTTCCTCGCGGGGCATAAATAAAAGTTTTCCGTCAAGACAACATCAATATATGTTCGGTGCACGTGAAGAATTATATTTTAATTTATTTTTTATGTTCAAATTTTCTATCGCTAATAAATTACTTTTTATTCATCCACTCAAGTTCAAATACATTTGTTTAAAACTTATAGTGGATGAAACTTGATGCTAGATTTAATATAGTTCAAATATATTTTTTTTAAATTGTAGTGGATGACACTTGCTGTTAATACAGTTCGTTCAAATATTAATAACATAATTTTAGTTTTATATGTGAGAAGAAAAAATATTTTATATATGATATATAGCAGGATATAAAAGTAGGAATTGATAATTAATGGAGTCAGGCGTCACTTTGCGGAAATCCATCACTATGTGGACAGTCAAAAGGTTTACTTAGCTAAGATCCGAGACAAGTAAACAATAACAGAAAATTAACAATGTGTGTTTTTCAGTTGGGTTTAGTGGATTTATTTGGAACTTAAACCAAAAACTTATCGAAAATCGGCCATCAATTCTCCACCCACCAACCACTATACACAACACCAAACACACATTACCACTTTTCCGTTTTGTAAACGTACGACTCTACGGAAGACAACCGAAAAGAAAAGACTTTTCGGTTGTCTTCCGTAGAGTCTACTATACCTGAAGATGCCTCGTGTTGGGGCGAAACACGTGTCGTTTACAAGATGGAAAAGTGGTAGTGTGTGTTTGGTGTTGTGTATAGTGGTTTGTGGGTGGAGAATTGATGGCCGATTTTCGGTAAGTTTTTGGTTTAAGTTCCAAATAAATCCACTTAACCCAACGGAAAAACACACATTATTAATTTTCTGTTATTGTTTTTGCTTGTCGCGGATCTTAACTAAGTAAAACTTTTGACTGTCCATATAGTAGGAATTGACTTTAATTTTTTTTTGTATATTACTTGTTTTCGTACAAAACGATAACAGGACCTGAAAAACATTAATTATACGTGTCCATTAGCCGCACTGGGATATTTGTAACAAATTTAAAATGTCTTATATATTTATTTAGTAATCTAAGAGTTTTAACTTTTTTTTATGGGATAGGAAGGCAAACGAGCAGGCGTGTTCACTAATGAAAACCACATCAACGCCGCCCATAGACATCTTCACACCATATTTATTACGGAAACTTAGCTGGCCTTTAGAGTATGTGTAGGTTTATTTTCCGAAGATTTATTTGATCTACAACCTAATATAAATATGGCCGAATAACAATTGTTTGAAATAAGCAGTACAGATTAATAACCTAATCGCTACCGGATATTATTTTTTTATTACCTTGACCGCTTATTTCCGCAATATTATATTTAAACTAAACTTGTTAATAAAAGAGCATAAAGAGATTTTATCGATCCCTTGTACTGAGTGACAGCTACAATGTATGCTCAAGGATTTTTTGAATTATAGCGAGGTTTTATTGACGGTCGTGCTCGATGTCACTTGATTAAAATCTATCGTTCACGGTGAAAGGTCCGTCATAGACAATATTTAATTTTTATTACAAATTAAACACCAGTGTAGTGCACCATTAATATTCAGCATAACCTGGTAAAGATAACTTCTTTTTTCAAGTGAACAAACATTGTACAGAACAATGTACGTATCAACGCGGATATCGCTACGGTAAAATTGTAATTTATTTCCTCGACTGTTGGTCGTAATGCGGTTGGGTCTATGCTGTAATTAGCTAAAGTATCCCCCCCCCCCCGCCTACATCACCGGTGATGGAGATGACCGGCCGCATTCTCGCACTGTTTCCCCTCGTAAATTACCCATCGGCTGCTGGCGGGCGATGCGAGGCGAGGGTCGGGTCTACGTTCACGTCGCCGCGACGATACAATATTTACGCGGCACTAGCACGTGATTCACTCGTTATGGGGCACCATAATTATTCATCAAAATGGCCTGAAATGAGGTTTATGCTCACAAACAACACTATTAAGGCCAAGTTCATTTAATTTACGCCAATGTCCTGTGGTGTATTGGATTTATAATAGAAAAAGACTTTATTCATGACACTTTTTTTACTATAACTTAAATTAAAATCTAAATAATATTACATTATACAAATACTGATCTAAAGTACAAATACCAAATGGCTCAAAGGCGCGGCCCGCGCCCACGAAGTCAGTGGTCGCGGGTTCGATCCCCGCATCAGGATAAATATATGTATGGCCTACAGATATTTATTCTGAGTCTGGTAACCCCACCAATCTCCATTGGACAAGCGTGGTAGGTTAACGTCCGGTTCTCCAAAAATGGAAAGGCCCGTGCTTAGCAGTGCATATATGGACTGTGAAAAAAAAATACAAATAAACAAAAAGAAAATAATTTTAATCTAATTGATGTCATAAAATGGTGCTCAGCATATGCCGGACTTTCTATTGGAGCAGCTAGCACCTGGTTTTCAGCACGAACCAACGTGATCAGATCGCGGACCACAGTGACAACATTGACATAACACAGATACATATACATACATCCATATATGTATACACTACTACTCATACTCATATACTCATACAATACAATAAAATTAAAAACAACTAAATCATGAACAAATCCACCGCAACTAAGAGAACAAGCTCCCGTCTGCATACTTAAAATTAGTGTTTAGTATTTTGCTTAAACATACTTATAGTATTGCTTGTCGCGGATCTTAGCTAAGTAAAACTTTTGACTGTCCACATAGTGATGGATTTCCGCAAAGTAACGCCTGACTCCATTAATAATACTTATAGTATGCAAGTCACGCAGAGGTGGTGGCAAGTTGTTCCAACACTTGATGACATTCAAGGCTATGACTTACTTTAACGGTTATTATATAGGTATACTATGTCTCTGTAGTTGCTCCATCATATCTGAAGTTCGTTGTCAACGTTATGTTGTCTGCGTCTAGAGTTTCTTCGTGTTTTCTTCCCTAACAAATTAACAATAGCCATTTCGACAATATCTGGCCACCCAGGGTGTCCCAACCCGTCCCATCTTGATGAAACTACTTCAGCGAGTGGCTAGATTCGAACAGTGCGCTTGACGTGGCGGTCCACATTGAGACGAAATAATCTAAAAAAAATAACATCCGCGTTTATCTTCTTCGTAACAGTTATTGAATTTTATTTATATTCTTTGTAGTTTTTTAAATATTTATATTTGAAAACATAGTACTGCCACCCTTTATCAAGAGATGAAAAATATGTTTCAATCTTTTTGAATTTATGTTATATAAACACTAAGATGAAAAGTGTCTCAGGTCCGTAAGAGAATCATTCTGTTGACAAGCTACAGCATGCTACGTTAACATTTCTCTAAGGGCTACGCTTAGTGATTGTAATCCTGCAAAACGGGATCGCGCAATCTCGTCGGATCCCGCTGCTTTTATTAATCTGCTGGATCCCGCACCTTCAAAGCGTGGATCTGCGGCTCTCGTAAGTTTTGGCGAATACTATTTAGTATTTGGCGCTAATACTTCGCGTAAATCCCGAGTAGCTGTATCTAAGAGAAAGTTGTGATTTGATTATTAGTCATTATATCAATAAGACTGAATTAAAAATATAAAACTGTTGTTAAGAGTAAGGGTAAAGTTAAACAAAACTATGCCAAACATTCAAAAATGAATCTAAGAAAACAGATCATTAATTATTTATACTTAATTAACAGAAAAGAAATAATTTCTGTTGCTTAATGTAAGAAATGTTTATTAAAAGTTGATTTTTACACAAAAATCTGTAGTTTCAATTTGATTTTATAACATAATTTCAAAGATGTGGAATCCCGTGTGATCCCGCGCGGTATAGAGTAGTCTCGCATATCAATCCCGTAGGAATTAATGAACTGCGGGATTGTAAACACTAGTTACGCTCTCGAACAGAATAAATTGGCAAGTTAATAACTTTAAATTTTAAATTTAAGATGTACGAAAAGTTTGTGACATTCCTCAGAAGATACCAGTCTGATCACATCGATCAGAGAAGATGAAAAATGAGTGCCAGAGACTCGCCTCACTTCATTTGTTTGTGTTTACAAATAATACTGACCGTCTCTTTCGCGTTTCATTCGCGTGTGCTATCGGTCGTGTACATAAAATGACGTCGTCTCTACTATGGTATCTCGTTAATTGAATAAACGGCGTGTGCGTGTGTTCGCCGAGCCAGTTGGCAGTGGGCGTGGGCAGTGGGCAGTGGGCGTCTCATATGGTCACGTGGTATGTATTCATACAACGGTGTAATTGATACACTTTCAATAACAAAAATTATAGACATTATGTAGATTAGATTTTTGTTTTACTTTGCAGAAATCCTTCATTTAAAATATATGCACATGGAAATAAATGCCGAATATTAATAGTAATTTTACTACATATTAACTCTTATGAAAATTAATTTCGTTTTTATATATAGGGAAGCACAAACAAGCAAGTTCGTCACCCGGTGGGAAGCAATCAACGCTGCCATTGAAAATTAGCAATATATGCATAACAAACGCGTTACCGGCCTTTAAGATAATAGTACGCTATTTTTTCTATTTCAAATACCAATGATCAGGCTGTAAAGTCTTCCTTAATAATCAAAAATCTTTTTCATATCTTTATTCTGCTCGCAGCGCGTGGTGCCTGGGTTCACAATAAATGTTGTCAATATTCCGGACGGGGAATGTTCATTTTTAAAATTAAAGTCGCACAGGGTGACGCGAGCGGCGCGAGTCAATATTTGCCATCCATTAGAAGCGGCGGAGGTAGCGGCAGGGTGGCTGCGGGTGGCTGCGGGTGGCTGCGGGTGACAGCGACTAGAATGGCCGTACCTACTATACATTTTACGCTTCACTCCGCTAACGAAACTTTACACTCGATATCACCTTGTACCCACGGTGTTGTAACTGTCACCGAGCACAATCTGATAAACCAGCAGAGCGTGCAGGGTTCGATTCCGTTTGTTGAGCGAAGACAACAAGATTTAGCGCCGACGATAAACTTTAGGCGTGCTTTAAACTAAACTATTATAGAATATTATGCTAGTTAAAGTTTCAAATAATTTTTTAAAAAATAGAAAAACTTTATTTATGACACCTCTTTTACAATAATTAATTATTGCTTAAAACCTTAATAATAGTATAATAAATTATATAAAACAAAAAGAAAATAATTTTAATTTAACGAGTATCATAAAATGGTTCTTGCTCAGCATATGCCGGGCGCACTATTGGAGCACCCGGCGCTGGTTTTCAGCAAGAACCAACGTGGTCAGATCGCGGACCACATTGACGACATACATACACATACATCATATGATCATACAACTTTAATATCAGTACTAGAGTGGAGACCGCGTCTTGATAAACGTGGTTAGGACGCCCCCCGGCTAGATGGTGCGACGATCTGCGCAGGACGGTTGATACAGAGACTGGATGAGTGGAGTCGAAGATCGGGTTAGGTGGCGCTTCTTCTATGTCCAGTAGTGGTCTGCCGCGGACTGTTTTATTAGGCACAAGTTATGTCTACCCCATACCCTGTGAAACAAAGAAGCAGTTTGTTTTCTCGAAATGTCCCAAAAGCTATAATAGGTGCAGATTATCGTCCATAGTATATTATCCATTAGTCCTGTATGTTGATTAATATTATACTAAACGGCAGTATAAATCAACATATAAATCACGCAGCGGCTTCAGGTCTTCGTTAACCGATGTTTTCGACAAATTCTTGGAATCTTCTGAACCGAGAAAATATCCAACAAATGATAGACATTTGTTGGATATTTTCATGGATCTTTCTCATGAACCGCCGCAAGTGGACTTGGATAAGCCATGCTCTCCGTAGGAACCTTGATCACATTACCAGACCGGCGCTGGATAGGACTTCTCAAGGGAAAAGGAAGGGAGGCCGAAATGCTACGTAGCGGCCGAGATGAAATCCATCGAGTTGACGTGGCCTGAAGTGAAGCGCGTTGCTCAAGAACGATCGCAATGGAGAAGCACTGTGGACGTCCTCTGCCCCACCTCGAGGACATAGAACCACAGAAGCAGTAATTTCAGTAATACAATATGTAGCTCACTTTTTCCGCATATAAACTGTCATAGTTAAACTCATCGGCCGCCATAACGAACGCCATAAAATGAGCTCGCATCTTCGCCGCTGTACGTCGCCATATAACTTGTCCCGACGACAACAATCTGTAGTTATTGCTAATAAATTACCTTTACTGGCAATATCGCGGCCGAGGGCGGCGCAAATATAAAATGAAGTATCTAAATAAAAGAGCTTTTTTATTGAATAAGTTTTTAAAAAATAAGTCTCCACTCCAGCACTCGTCCGCTCCAACGATTGTCGGATATCCGACAAACGTGATCAGCCCGTTGGTTGTTTGCCATCAAATGATACGTTTGTCATTAGCCGCCTTATCCCATAAAAAAATCTGATGTTCTTCACAGACAATTTACAGGTTAGATTTTAAATCGAAATCAGCCGTTGATAAAGGTGAGACACGTCCAGCTTTGCGGATGTATATACGCGTCGGTGTTTACATACTACCAGGTGACCGCAAGCTCGTCTGCATGCTCCTATAAAAAAATCATATCCCGTTACGATGGCGGAAGATTTAAGCGCATTAACAGCTTAGCGCATCGCAGCGGACGGAGTACAGCGGGCGGAGGAACACGGCGACCTGCCGCGATCCTGTTCACACACCGCTGCGGCTTCTTTCTATTTCAAGCCGCAAATCCTACTAATATTATAAATGCAAAAGTTTCTGAGTATGGATGTTTGTTACTCTCTCACGAAAAAAACTACTGGACGGATTTGGATGAAACTTTTTTGGTTTGCAATGATTTTATGTAACTTTGGTCGTAATATAACGATTAAGTCGGAAGAAAATTTGGCCTCTGAGAGCTATCTTGGCGTACGCTGCCTAAACCATTGGAGTTACACAAAGATGATGTACCGTAGGATTGTTTGTCTTGAATAGTTCTAAATAAAAGTCCGCGACAGCTTATATCTACCTTTTATGTGGACGCCACTATGACCAAAATTGTGAACCATAAATTAAGTAAAAAAAATATATTTATTTAAAATGATCTGTTACGAAACTTAAAGTGGCAGACAAAATTCCACGCGGGCGAAGCCGCGAGCAAAAAAGTAAAATGTCGGCTATGGTTGAAACCATAGCCGACATCTACACGTTACTACGCTTAATGTAAGAAATGTTTATTAAAAGTTGATTTTTACACAAAAATCTGTAGTTTCAATTTGATTTTATAACATAATTTCAAAGATGTGGAATCCCGTGTGATCCCGCGCGGTATAGAGTAGTCTCGCATATCAATCCCGTAGGAATTAATGAACTGCGGGATTGTAAACACTAGTTACGCTCTCGAACAGAATAAATTGGCAAGTTAATAACTTTAAATTTTAAATTTAAGATGTACGAAAAGTTTGTGACATTCCTCAGAAGATACCAGTCTGATCACATCGATCAGAGAAGATGAAAAATGAGTGCCAGAGACTCGCCTCACTTCATTTGTTTGTGTTTACAAATAATACTGACCGTCTCTTTCGCGTTTCATTCGCGTGTGCTATCGGTCGTGTACATAAAATGACGTCGTCTCTACTATGGTATCTCGTTAATTGAATAAACGGCGTGTGCGTGTGTTCGCCGAGCCAGTTGGCAGTGGGCGTGGGCAGTGGGCAGTGGGCGTCTCATATGGTCACGTGGTATGTATTCATACAACGGTGTAATTGATACACTTTCAATAACAAAAATTATAGACATTATGTAGATTAGATTTTTGTTTTACTTTGCAGAAATCCTTCATTTAAAATATATGCACATGGAAATAAATGCCGAATATTAATAGTAATTTTACTACATATTAACTCTTATGAAAATTAATTTCGTTTTTATATATAGGGAAGCACAAACAAGCAAGTTCGTCACCCGGTGGGAAGCAATCAACGCTGCCATTGAAAATTAGCAATATATGCATAACAAACGCGTTACCGGCCTTTAAGATAATAGTACGCTATTTTTTCTATTTCAAATACCAATGATCAGGCTGTAAAGTCTTCCTTAATAATCAAAAATCTTTTTCATATCTTTATTCTGCTCGCAGCGCGTGGTGCCTGGGTTCACAATAAATGTTGTCAATATTCCGGACGGGGAATGTTCATTTTTAAAATTAAAGTCGCACAGGGTGACGCGAGCGGCGCGAGTCAATATTTGCCATCCATTAGAAGCGGCGGAGGTAGCGGCAGGGTGGCTGCGGGTGGCTGCGGGTGGCTGCGGGTGACAGCGACTAGAATGGCCGTACCTACTATACATTTTACGCTTCACTCCGCTAACGAAACTTTACACTCGATATCACCTTGTACCCACGGTGTTGTAACTGTCACCGAGCACAATCTGATAAACCAGCAGAGCGTGCAGGGTTCGATTCCGTTTGTTGAGCGAAGACAACAAGATTTAGCGCCGACGATAAACTTTAGGCGTGCTTTAAACTAAACTATTATAGAATATTATGCTAGTTAAAGTTTCAAATAATTTTTTAAAAAATAGAAAAACTTTATTTATGACACCTCTTTTACAATAATTAATTATTGCTTAAAACCTTAATAATAGTATAATAAATTATATAAAACAAAAAGAAAATAATTTTAATTTAACGAGTATCATAAAATGGTTCTTGCTCAGCATATGCCGGGCGCACTATTGGAGCACCCGGCGCTGGTTTTCAGCAAGAACCAACGTGGTCAGATCGCGGACCACATTGACGACATACATACACATACATCATATGATCATACAACTTTAATATCAGTACTAGAGTGGAGACCGCGTCTTGATAAACGTGGTTAGGACGCCCCCCGGCTAGATGGTGCGACGATCTGCGCAGGACGGTTGATACAGAGACTGGATGAGTGGAGTCGAAGATCGGGTTAGGTGGCGCTTCTTCTATGTCCAGTAGTGGTCTGCCGCGGACTGTTTTATTAGGCACAAGTTATGTCTACCCCATACCCTGTGAAACAAAGAAGCAGTTTGTTTTCTCGAAATGTCCCAAAAGCTATAATAGGTGCAGATTATCGTCCATAGTATATTATCCATTAGTCCTGTATGTTGATTAATATTATACTAAACGGCAGTATAAATCAACATATAAATCACGCAGCGGCTTCAGGTCTTCGTTAACCGATGTTTTCGACAAATTCTTGGAATCTTCTGAACCGAGAAAATATCCAACAAATGATAGACATTTGTTGGATATTTTCATGGATCTTTCTCATGAACCGCCGCAAGTGGACTTGGATAAGCCATGCTCTCCGTAGGAACCTTGATCACATTACCAGACCGGCGCTGGATAGGACTTCTCAAGGGAAAAGGAAGGGAGGCCGAAATGCTACGTAGCGGCCGAGATGAAATCCATCGAGTTGACGTGGCCTGAAGTGAAGCGCGTTGCTCAAGAACGATCGCAATGGAGAAGCACTGTGGACGTCCTCTGCCCCACCTCGAGGACATAGAACCACAGAAGCAGTAATTTCAGTAATACAATATGTAGCTCACTTTTTCCGCATATAAACTGTCATAGTTAAACTCATCGGCCGCCATAACGAACGCCATAAAATGAGCTCGCATCTTCGCCGCTGTACGTCGCCATATAACTTGTCCCGACGACAACAATCTGTAGTTATTGCTAATAAATTACCTTTACTGGCAATATCGCGGCCGAGGGCGGCGCAAATATAAAATGAAGTATCTAAATAAAAGAGCTTTTTTATTGAATAAGTTTTTAAAAAATAAGTCTCCACTCCAGCACTCGTCCGCTCCAACGATTGTCGGATATCCGACAAACGTGATCAGCCCGTTGGTTGTTTGCCATCAAATGATACGTTTGTCATTAGCCGCCTTATCCCATAAAAAAATCTGATGTTCTTCACAGACAATTTACAGGTTAGATTTTAAATCGAAATCAGCCGTTGATAAAGGTGAGACACGTCCAGCTTTGCGGATGTATATACGCGTCGGTGTTTACATACTACCAGGTGACCGCAAGCTCGTCTGCATGCTCCTATAAAAAAATCATATCCCGTTACGATGGCGGAAGATTTAAGCGCATTAACAGCTTAGCGCATCGCAGCGGACGGAGTACAGCGGGCGGAGGAACACGGCGACCTGCCGCGATCCTGTTCACACACCGCTGCGGCTTCTTTCTATTTCAAGCCGCAAATCCTACTAATATTATAAATGCAAAAGTTTCTGAGTATGGATGTTTGTTACTCTCTCACGAAAAAAACTACTGGACGGATTTGGATGAAACTTTTTTGGTTTGCAATGATTTTATGTAACTTTGGTCGTAATATAACGATTAAGTCGGAAGAAAATTTGGCCTCTGAGAGCTATCTTGGCGTACGCTGCCTAAACCATTGGAGTTACACAAAGATGATGTACCGTAGGATTGTTTGTCTTGAATAGTTCTAAATAAAAGTCCGCGACAGCTTATATCTACCTTTTATGTGGACGCCACTATGACCAAAATTGTGAACCATAAATTAAGTAAAAAAAATATATTTATTTAAAATGATCTGTTACGAAACTTAAAGTGGCAGACAAAATTCCACGCGGGCGAAGCCGCGAGCAAAAAAGTAAAATGTCGGCTATGGTTGAAACCATAGCCGACATCTACACGTTACCTCGCATTGTTTTTAACTTCATCGTTAACTCAAATCTAAAATTATACATATACAAAAATGTTGTTGCTTTACATACATACATACATATGGTCCCGCCTACCTCACGTAGGGATAGACAGAGAACACAGATTTTCATCCGCTACGATCCCAGCATACCTTCATTGCTTCCTCCACACTCATCCATGGTTGCGAAACGGCTCTCCGTTAGTCGCTTCTCGCTCTCGTGGGAATCAGGACGTCACGGGTGGCGAACCACGTCGCCGTATTTTTTATACAAAAAAGATTTATTAAAATTCGTCATAGTGAATCCCACGCGCCGCAAAGGAGGATCTCCATCCTCCCCTGCGGCTCGCGGGGCTGACCTCCGTCAGCAGAGCCCCGCATGCTGAGGTAAGGCACTATAGTACCCGGGGGAGACCGATCCCGGGACGGTCGGCACGCTTGCGACTTAGCTCACCCCTAGCGACGCATCCATTGGCACGGCAAACCGTAGATTGGCGGAAAGGAAGGGAAAAGGATTGAGAAGAAAGGGAAAGGAAAATGGACTTAGATGGGATGACAGGGATATGATACTACCGCAACGGAAGACGAGGAGTGATACGGTAGTAGCTCGGGGGGACGGAGGCGCGTGCCCGTGTACTAATACCATAACTACCCAACAGGCGGCTAGGCAAAGATATTCCCTGACTAATTGCTATTACTCAGGAAAACAAATTCATTTCTTCTGTGCACGGAGAAGAGTTTTTTTTTATAATTTATTTTAATCATTTTACAACGATAAACTTAGTACTAGCCGCTGTCGCTGCGCTAGGCCTTTACGTGTATTACACCACAACATTGGCGTTCCCTATTTATTATTTGTGTACCATGGAATATTCAAATTTCGATTAAAATTAAGTCTATAATCTATTAGCACTCCAAGATGCTTTATCGCATAAAAAATATCGATAATATCGTTGACAAACTCAAGTAATTCTACTGTAACTTGCAGCGGGTTTTGTCGGAACCATATCTTTATGTCACAACATCCTCCACACTAAAGTGTACTCATACAGCTGGGGTACATACATACATACATAGCTGTGCGTTTGATAGGAAGAGCGTGTGCATATTTCATATAATATCTACAATCCCGGCAACACTTTGTGTACGTCTGTCTGTCTATTGGACTGCAGCCAGGGATACGTGCAGCGCTGTACACTGAACACTGAACGTTATATATTGCTCTATCGTAAGTTTCAAAAACGTCGACTACTATACGCTTCGGCATACAGGGTGTCGGGTATTCCCCGCACGTGATTCGCTCGTTATGAGGCGCTAACAATTATTCATCAAAATGTGCTGAGAAAGATTTATGTTTACAAACAACAAAATAAAGGCAAAGATAATTTACGCCAATATTCTTTGATGTATTTATAATGACATTCAACTGTTATGATGTTTAAGGCTATGAACTTTTAGAGTTATTATATTAATATACAGGCTCTCCGGTGGCGGAATTAGGCTAGAGTTCGAAAAATCAGTTAACGCATGCTTACTGATTATCTTCTGCCAATATCAAGAGAAAATATCGTGCCATCACTTCACGCACATAGTTTTTTTTTATGGGATAGGAGGGAAAACGAGCAAGCGTGTCGCCTGATGGAAAGACAAGATGGCGCCACATTTCACACTGCTATAGAAACAATGGCATTTCTTTGTGATTTCTTCTCTAGCGAATTAATAAGTCGCTTCAGCGATGTCCTCTGGCCACCCAGGTCGCCGGGTCTCAACCCTTTGGACATTTTTCTGTGGAGGTACCTTTAAAGTAAAGTCTATGAAACAAACCCGACGTCCATCTTAGCGATGTTAGTAGCATCCCGAAAACACTACTCCAGCGAGTGGCACAGACAGATTCTAAAAGTGTGCCCGACGTGGCGGTCGACGTTAAGACGAAATATTTTTAAAAAAATACCCCCCCCACTTCCCTTTCTCTTCGTTAAAATTTTTGAATTTTACTTACTACATATCATCCGTAGTATTTTTATTACTTATATTTGGAACTTATTTCTGCATTCGGACATTCTGTATAACTTGAGGTTAATAAATAAACGTTCAAAACTCCTGTATGTAGGAAAGCACCGCGCGATAAACAAGGACGAGGGAACAATCGTTACGTGAATGTTAAGGCTGTAACGAAATTGATAAGGTATAATTTACTGTCGTTCAAAGTTCATTAAAGAAAAACATGTAATTATTGGTGAAGTAACGATCGACGACTGCTTCTTTCAATTCATAGCGCACCTGATATACACGGTGTGTTTGTTTTTACATACATACCTCTAGTCACGTTTGTCTCCCTGTATATATTCAGTATATATCAAAGCGTGTTCCGCGAATTTGTTCCCGAAGTAGATATTCCGTAGTAGGTAGCTACAACTAGAATTGTTTTTGAAGTTTTGTTTTTAAATGTATCAGTGTGAAAACACCGCTGTAGGCAGTCGTTTCCGTAGCATGGTGGTGCGTGGGATGAAGTTTTAGAAAAAATACACTTTACTGGACCGCCACATGGAGTGTATGAAATGTCCGTTTCCTCCAGAACTGGAAGGCGAAAAACCTAACTAACTTTGTTAGCGCAACGACCTAAAATGGATTGCGCAAGTCATTCGCGATCATGTCTCTCCAGCGGTACTTGGGGCGCCCCACAGGACGTCGTCCAGTTGACTTACCTACGCTCTCTTGACTACGCAATCCTCCACCATCCAGAGATCCGGGGGAAGGGTGATAAAGTTATCCCAATTATATCTGTTGGCTAGGCAGAAGAGCTCTAATTTTACTTGCCCCGGTAACGTATAGATCCGAGCATTGAACTTTGTATACAACTGATAAATACTTGGCGGCGGCCAAGTTTATTTTACAACTGAAGATAAAACATGTCGGGTAACTGGAGCCGCAGTCAGCCGCACACGCTGGACCGGCGCCAGGGTACGTTCCGTGCTGTGCATCGTTTCACTAACATCACGATAAGCATTCTCTTGCTGTTTCGACACAAGTATAGATTAGAAAAAAATACAATTTGTTGTATCTCAAATAATCTCAGATGTCTGTTACATGCATCAGCTTGTGAACATTCTGTAAACTTCGTCCACTCCGGTCTGTTTTTGGGTTTTTTCACTTGATCATATTAATCTTTTTTTACACCCATATATGTTCTACTTTTGGGCACTGGCCTCCCCAATTCTAGAGGAACTGACATCAACCCACCACGCTTGTCTAATGCGGATTGGCGACATATATTAAATATATAATATTAAAGTTAATTAATATAATGATCATTTCTCACGGTTGATTGTAATAAGTAGACAAAAATTTATAAGAATAAAACACATTTATTAACTCATCCGTGAAAAGGATTTCTCCGTATTCTGTGCCAATGGATGCGTGGCTATGAGCGAGCTTAGTCGCAAGCGTGCAGACCGTCCCAGAATCGGGCTCCCCCGGGTACTATAGTGCTTTATCTCCGCATGTGGAGCTCTGCTGGGTCTGACCGCCATCTTCCCTTACGGCTCGTGAGATTTACTAGGACGAATAACGAACTAACGGAGAACCATTTCGCTACGGTGAATGTGAGAGGAATGTAGAAACAACAAATTGAGACTTTGTCTTTAAGACATCGACAGCCGGGTGCCGAGGGGTCAGCGGTCAGGTGATTTGGTAATGTGATAGCGCCTCGCGGGGCTTCCCCTAATTTTGTTCCACTTTACATAAGCTACGTAATCCTTGACTTCCGCCATATCTTTGTAACGCAATATAATGTCCGTTTTCCGTTTGGGGTGAATTTCGTAAAAATGTATCGTAGAAAAATATTTTTCTTTCTTTTTATGGGATAAGAAGGCAAATGAGCTGGTTTCTCACCTGATGGAAAGCAATTAACGCCTCCCATAGACATCTGCAGCGCCATAGTTGTTACAGAACTCTTGTCGGCCTTTGAGAAATGTGTAGGCTTGCGTAGACCACAGAGCTTCGTCCACTACCAATCTTAGCAGCAAAACGGCTCTCCATTGGTCGCTTTTCGACATCGTGAGAATCAGGACGTGAGGGGTGGCGAATCTCCGTCATTTTCAACAAATTAGATATATTAAAATTCGTTTTTAGTAAATCGTACGAACCGCAGAGCCCTGTTGATGAGGTAATGCACCATAGTACCCGGGGAGCCCGATTCCGGGACGGTCGGCACGCTTGCGACTAAGCTCGCTCTTAGCCATGCATCCTTTGGCACGACAAACCGTGGATTGGCGGAGAGGAAGGGAAAGGATAGAGAAGAAAGGAAAGGGCAGGAAAGGAAATGCGGTTACCAGACTCGGAATAAATATTTATTCCGATGCGGGAATCGAACCCGCGATCATTGACTCCGTGGACGGGGGGCCGTGCCACTGAGCCAATTGGTCGTCTGGAATAGAATAGAAAAAACTTTATTCATGACACTTTTTTTACAATAGCTAAAATCAAAACCTTAATATTATTATAATATATAAATAAATAAAACAAAGAGAAAATAATTTTCTCCTACAAGTGTCATAAAATGGTTCTTGCTCAGCATATGCTAGGCGTTCTATTGGAGCACCCGGCCCTGGTTTGCAGCAAGAACCAACGTGGTCCGATCGCGGACCACAGTGACGATTGAAACGGACACACACACACATACACACGTACAATATAATACAATTAAAACAACTAAATCATGTAATAAATTCACCGCAATCAAAAGAACAATCTCCTGTTTGCATACTGAACATTCGATTTTTGTATTTTTTTAACATATTGATGGCATGCAAGTCACGAAGAGGTGGTAGCAAGTTATTCCAACACTGGATCGCCATTCATCCAGATGGTGGGGTCTTTAGGGCTCCATATTGAGGACACAGTTTATATTATTTTTAATAATTACTCATCAAGCGATAAGAGTATAGTTATCGAAACTTTTGTTTCACGTAAGTGTGACATAGTTTTCACATTTAATATGGTATATATTATATAAATAGGATGCGTACTCGCTACAATCCATTCTGGAGAACGCGAAGGACAGATAGAAAAGGGATTAGAACAGAACCCAATTACCAAGTTATGTAATTACTTCTGCGGCAGAATTATAAAGTTGTCGGGCGCGCGCCCCGGCTGAGACTTTTGATGTCGCGAAATATTTATGATTAAACTTGTGTTTTATGTAAACTCGACGCCAACAGCAGATGGATAAACTTTTTATTTAACCTTGATTTGTACACCGGGAGACGGTTGGTTCGTCTGAGAAAGTATTAGTCAACTGTATAGCATTTCAGCAGCGTTTCATTTACAAACAAGCAGGCGTGTCACTCGATGGACAGCAATCAACGCCACCCATAGATATTCACAGTGTCATACGCAGTGCAGAAGAGTTGCCGGTCTTTAAGAAAAGTGTCATTATAGGAGGGAGGAGGGGGTTGTGCCTCGAGGACTCAACCGCTCACCGGACGTAGTGCGTTTTTAAGCTACCACTCAGACGCCGGTTTTCTGCGGGGATATCCTATATGGCTGCTAATAAATTGTGTTTTATATAGGATAGGAAGGTAATTGAGCTAGCCTGGCACTTGGTGCAAAGTAATCAACGCCGCCCGTAGACATCCGCGACACCGCAAGAGTCACGGAGAGAAGTATACTGTGGTAGATCGCCACTCATCCAGATGGTGGGGTAGAAAATTTTTATTTGAGCATTCCACACGGTTTAATTTTTATTTCCTCTTACAGCTTTATGTGGCGATCCTGCTAGGATTGAAACCTGGAATCTTCTGACTCTACACTGCCGCAAGCATGATGATGCTCCTGCCTGCTCTCCAGAATGAAAAAGAGAGCGATCTTTCGGATTAAGTGACACATCATTAAACGTATGAAGTTGATTGAGGATGTATTATAATAATCATAGAATATTTAATAATAGAATTATTAATTTGAAATTAGCTTCATGGTAAAACTAGGCAAAGGCATCAAGTTGGCTCAGTGGCGGGACCCTCCGCTCGCGTAGTCAATGGTCGCGGGTTCGATTCCCGCATCGGAATAAATATTTATATGGATTTATAAATGTTTATTCCGAGTCTAGTAACCCCCCCAATCCGCATTTCCTTTCCTGCCCCTTCCTTTTTTCTCTATCCTTTCTCTTCCTCTCCGCCAATCCACGGTCTGCCGTGCCAATGGATGCATGGCTAGGGGCGAGCCTAGTCGCAAGCTTGCCGACCGTCCCGGGGTCGGGCTGCCCCGGGGACTATGGTGCCTTACCTCAGTATGCAGGACTCTGCTGGGGCTGACCTCCATCCTCCCTTGCGGCTCGTGGGATTCACTAAGACGAATTTAATATACCTAATTTGTCGAAAATGTCCGTCCTGATTCTCACGAGGGCGAAAAGCGACCAATGACGAGCCGTTTCGTTGCGATGAATGGCAGCGGATGGAGCTCTGTGGTCTCTGCCAACCCCTGCGGGGGATAGGCGTGAATATATAAAAGAAAAAAAAATAAAACAAATGAATAGAACACTTTTTATGTTTGATTATTTCATTCATCATATACGTGTGTATGTTATACTACTAGGCACTGGGTTTCTCCATTTCTGGAGGAATAGACATTAAATCACTTCACTAGTCCATGACGGGTTGGTGCAAATCCAAACATAATATAAAATATCTAGTAAAAGTAGATATAGAAATAGAAGAACTTTATTTATGACACCATTTTTTCAAAATAATTAATTTTTGCTTAAAACCTTAATAGTATATTATTAAGGTTTTAAGCAAAAAAACAAAAAGGAAAATAATTTTAATCAAACAAGTGTCATGAAATGGTTCTTGCTCAGCATATGCCAGGCGTTTTATTGGAACACCTGGTGCTGGTTTTCAGCATTGTCTATGGCACTGTGAATGTCTATGGGTGGCGTTAGTTGCTTTCCATCAAGTGGCACGCCTGCTCGTTTGCCTTTTTATCCCATAAAAAAATACTTGTAGGTCATACACATAATCTATGTGTGCTTTCAGTATTAATATACGCGAGCTCAATCCCGATGCGGGATTTGAACTCGCGACTATTGATTCTGAAAACGATCATTTTACCATTCACTTGATTAGGGGATCGGACCATAAATACAGTCATGTAAAATCACATCCATTAATGTATTAGAATAAATAATAATTTGAGTGGGAATCTGAATGCAAAAATTGAAAACATGGACCGAGTTCTGTTCTGAGATTAAAGTCCTTTCACCGGGGACTCTATTCACCGTGTGCGTGTGTATGTGTGTGTGTGTGTGTATGAATTCGTGTGTGCTCCTCTCTTTCACTGCGCTCTAAAGGCTTTACACGGAGGCTGCGGTTAGTTAGCGAACGTTCCTGCTTCGTGCAAAAGGGATCTAGGTTTAGCAAACAACCGCACAAAATGGATGAAATATTGAAAGCTCTATCTATACCTTTAACTATTTTACATTCTTTTCTTCGATGGCAATTAGATATAACTATTATGCCAGTGTCAAGTAAAATGCAATAATATCCAATTTCTTGAAATGTAACAAGTCAGCTTATCACGTTACGTCTTGATAAAATGGTGGCTATTCTAACAAAACCTTCGACATAAACTGAAGTACTGAAGTATCCAAATAACTGTCTTTTATTTTTGTTATGGTCAGTAGTTAAAACCCAAATAAAACCCGATCGGTGCGAACAAGCACAGGACTCTACGCATTAGGCTGCAGACGGCTAACGTGGTCTTCGCCTCCGAATTAAATAAATTTCAGTAATAAAGCAAATGTAAACACGCGGGCCGCACTTCGCGTGGCTCGCTCGCTGTGAAACAAATTACATTTCTCACCTATCGAATATTTCTTACCTTTCTTGAGTAACATTTCAAGGAAGGCTGTTTGGGTGGCGGACTATATTCGTGTGTCGTAAGAAAATTTTCATCCCCACCATCTGAATGAGTGGCGATCCATTGCAGCGCGTTTTTCCCATTGCTTTCCATGCACCGCCAGCTTGGAACCAGGTAGCCTCAGCGTAGGCAGAAGGGGGAGAGGGTTCTGAACCTCTCATCGGACGAAGCGCAGTAGCTAAGCTTACCACTCAGATGCCGGTTTTCTACGGAAGTGTGGTACTTCCCCGAGCGAGCCGGCCCATTCATGCTACAGACAAATAATATGCCATTCTTGACAAAGTATTCGTCTGCAGCGAGGCTCTATCACTTCTAAATTTAGAGTAATGAATTTTTGCAAAGTGACGCCTGACTCCATTAATCATCTTAATGATGTTAGCTGAGTAAGTTTCGCTGTCCGTCTTTGAATAGATCTCGTGGAAGTGGAGGCTGGGTTCGCACTTTGAGGAGGCCTATTTCCAGCAAAGGACTGCCGCCCGCTGATCATAACGATATCGTATACAAGTAGACAGATAACGCTGTTAATGTTTTAATATAGAATAATAACGATCTGACATTCGTTAGGATATGAAATATGTTTATTCTCGAGTTGATAATGTCGGATAACGTAATGAACGTCCGTAGTTTGTTTGCAGTTTATCAGAGATACAAATTGAATGGCGCGGGGGTAACGTGGGGGTGAGCGCGGAGGGCGAGGGGGAGGGGAATAACCTTTCCATACATAGCAGATCATTCTACTTAAGTAGTGTAGTGATACATTGATAAATCTATCAATAATGTAACAAAACTTTTTATTTGAATATATTAAAACCCTTTTATATTATAATACTTCTTTTTAAATTTGTAATTTTAAAATTTAAAATAAAAAAGAAATAAATTGTTTTTAAAATAAAAAAAAAACTAAAAGATTAGTTAGACTGAGGTCTTTCGATAGACATGTCACTTATCCGGCATAAGAAATTGAGATATAAAATATAAAATGTAAATTGTATAGGTAGAGTTTTCTTTTATATTTGATGTAACATAATAGATATGTAGACAGACACTCTAGCGTTGTACATTATTTGTCTTTCCTTGTCGATAACAAAGGCTTATTGGCGAAGTATTCACTCACCAAGCTTAGGGCAAAAACCTGAGATTTTGCCCTAAGCTTGCCTAAGCCTTTTCCTTCCGATAACCTCTCATCTGTGGCACCGCGCCGCGAGCATCCCACAGAATCTGGTTACGGGACGTGACAATTCTTGTTGGATCCAGCTTTATTTACAATAAAACTATTAAAATAAGCTAAAACTTATTATATTTTGAATCTAGAAACACTAATTAAGTAGCATTATTAATTACAACTGCGCTGAGGATGCAATATACAGTGTGTTCGTCAAATCACAATATAATGAATCATTGAACGATTTCTATTTTGTATATAAATAAAATTTGTTGCTAACATCCGCCGAGTTCCGACACAAACTGAAAAGATAATATTTTCACTAACTTTTCAAACTGTTTTCTGGATCCAAGGCCGCTCGTTTACATTTCAAAGTTACCTTATTAAAATAAAACATCGCCAACTCCGTGTTCCGGCCGCTTTTTACAAATTCTCCGCGCAGACATTTTCCACGGGCCATAATGACGTGTAAATTAATTTTCCGGTCTGGACTGTCGGATCTCTTTCAATGGATAACTTTTCAACTACTGGCATTAAGAAAGGGATTACATTTTCAACGAAATTAATAATACACAGTATTATTAATAGATATTTATTTATTAACATATTTATTAAGTAACGAGGCCTGTTAATAACATAAGGTTAACAAATAACTATAATACAATTCATCGTGTTTGTTTCATCAACTTTACTTTTAGTAATATAAATAGAAAAACTTTATTTATTACACCTTTTTTTTTAAATAATGAACTTTCGATTAAAACCTTAATAATACTATAAAATACAAAAAAAAACTAAACAAAAAGAAAATAATTTTAATCAAACAAGTGTCATAAAATGGTTCTCGATCAGCATATGCCAGGCGTTCTCTTGGAGCACCCGGTGCTAGTTTTCAGCAAGAACCAACGTGGTCAAGTCGCGGACCACAGTGACGACATTGATAATGACACACACACACACATACACATACATCCATATATATAATACTACTGATATTCATACACACACAGAAGAACAGACACAGAAAAAGTTCATAGTGGTGAGATCCAGCGACCTGGGTGTTCTAGGGATATAGCCAAAACGGGTTATTAATTTGTTAAGGAAAAAACCACGAAGAAGCATGGTCTCTTTAACAGTATGAAGGTTGGCGCCATCTTGAAACTATGACCGTGAAGTGAAGGCAGTGTGTTCTATCAATATCGCGTCAGAAAATAAACTAACCATTGCTGATTATTTGAACTATAACCTGATTGTACTTCCGTACACCCTGTATTTGAAACACGATGGGATATTGAGTTTATGAATAATAACTGATTAATTGCACGGTCTGGGTGGTAAACAGTAGATCTTGTTACTTACCAAGTTAGCCACTCCTGTTATATTTAATACTTACGCTTTGTAAATACATACATACATACATACATAGTCACGCCTGTCTCCCGTAGCGGTAGGCAGAGACCACAGATCTCCATCTGCTACGATCCCGGCACACCTTCCTTGCTTCCTCCACACTCATCCATCCTTCCTCTAACATTCATTCAGCGAAACGGCCCTCGTGGGAATCAAGACGTGACGGGTGACGAACCATGTCGCCGTCATTTTTTAACAAATAAGATTCATTAAAATTCGTCATTGTGAATCCCAAGAGCCGTAAGGGAGGATAGAGGTCAGCCCCAGCAAAGCCGCATACGAATACATAATTTCGTTTTAAAGAAGTTTTGATAGCCAATCTACGCACTTAATAGTCTGGCTTTGAAAAAAAGTTCAAAGTCCAAATTCAAAGGTTTTATTTTTTTAAATAACCCCTATTTTAATTTGTAAATATCAAATTAAGAATTCGCTAAATATTACAATAACGTTAATAGTGCAATGTGTGAGTGTCGTAGGTGAAACCATTCTAGCAGCTTCTCATTCTCGGTCAGCGGTTATCTTTTTTCTTCAATCTCTAACAAGATCAAGTCAGAGACTGTATCTGTTTGACTCTGATCTTCTCTCATTTATTCCTCTCGCACTTTCATCCTTCATCTTTCTCACATTCTTCTCTTTCACACAAAGGTTATGGTCCCGTCTATGCTATTACTATGTCTTTTATATATTTCTGAGGAGGGGGAATCCTACAACCTCCCATGTCCCCACCGACATCTAGATCATACGGGCCGAAGTACAAAAAATACGCGCGGTACTTGCGTAGGGCTGTTTCCCGCATTTTTGACTCCCTACAAATCTATCCGTTCCAGTCCCTTTATTTTCCACACAGCCATTGCAGTGACACATGCTCGATTCACACAGTTTTATCTCGCAGCGTCTCTTGCGGGAACAACCATGCCCACCGAGGATCTGGGATCTGAGGAGAGGCAATGAAAAGTGGGTAAAAATATATTTTTATTTACACAATTCTAATCTATGCCTGGTCAGCGGATATTGTTTTACGTCTCCCCGTTTATATTTCGTGGTTTTTGCGGAAATAAACGAGGGACCGGGGAAAATGTCAGCGTTGGTTATAGCGGAGAACAAAAAACGTTTACGGAAATGTACCGCCCGTCCCAAAATACAATGAATCACTACTTTTTGTCTGCCTTCGTATCATTCGGCCTAGGGGCCTTAAATTTAAATAATATTTGTAAATGAATTATGAACGGTCGCAGTACCAGATCCAAAAAAGCCAAAACTTTCTTAAATTAATTCATTAAAAACGAAATTTACAATTTAATGATTGATTAAAATATTATATAAAGTTAAAATCTGAACGAGAGTGATGGGAATTTGATAAGTGCCGTGTGTTAAGCTGTCCTTGGTTAAAACAGTGTGGGACGCCCCCCTGCTGGATGGAAAGACGATAAAGACTGTCTGTTAGTAGTTCTGAAAATCACGATAGGGCTTATTTTCGGGGGATGTCTTATTTTACAAAAAGTTCCGAAAATCACGATAGGGCTTATTTTCGGGGGATGTTTTATTTTACAAAAAGTTCTGAAAATCACGATAGGGCTTATTTTCGGGGGATGTCTTATTTTACAAAAAGTTCCAAAAATAACGATAGGACTTATTTTCGGGGGATGTCTTATTTTACAAAAACTATATGTTTTGTACTCATTGATCAATTTGAGCCAATTCAATTACCGGTTGACAGCTGTGTTTTATTCGCGACGACTTTAACAAATGTGAGACCAAATATTCTTTGTTTTTTCTAGCCCATACATGTTGAGCACACGCCTCCCCATTTCTGGAGGAACCAGACGTGGAATAAACATCTGTAGATCATACTTTTATTCTTCACACGTCTGTAGATCGTACATTTATTCCGATCGAACCCGCGACCATTGACTCCCGCCACTGAGCCAGTTGGTTGTCGCATTATATTCTTGGCATACCTTCGTCTAGATGTGCACATGTACAGCCTCTATTAAGCAAAGTTTCTTGCACTACGCGTCATGTGCCGCCCTGGAACGCAGCCAATCGCCACCCACTCCGCCCGCTCCGCCAACTTGGTACCTCTACGCAGTCCCACAGTGGTTGTGGAACTAACCACATAAGCAAACATATATAACATCATTCGTTGCGGACTTGAACCCGCACTCCTAAAAAGCTTGATTCAAACAGCCGTTCCTTACCGGCTCGATCGTCACGAACTCAATAAACTTCTCTCGCGAAATTTTTATCGAAGTATAAATTACAAAATCCAATATTACTTTCCAGACAGCCTTCGGAACATGTGGCATTAATGCTTTCACAATATTAGTACAATTTTGTGAGAACTTCAAATTTTCTTCGATTGTTTTCACTTTATCAATCCCTACTATCAGTTTACACTCTCCTTATACATATTTATATATCTTGTTCAAATTTTCAATCGTTAATAAAATACTTTTCATTCATCCACTCAAGTTAAAATACATTTTTTTAATAATAATAGTTTTTTATTTGCGTAATATTGAAGTATAACAAGATGAATAAGACGTATAAAAGGTCCATCACATTCCCACTTATGGCGTACGAATTACATTAATTATATATTTATTTGTTTATAATGTCCACTTTACATAAACTACATAATATACACATATAGACACAAAGAAATTTAAATACATAAGTCGCTTATGGTTACAAAGCGTTAAATTGTTAATAAACTGTAACATTGTCATTAAAATTATAATTGATTCGTCTATTACATACATTCGATCCAACTTTTGAAGCAATAAAGTCTTTAGTGTTATAAATATTGCCATCTATTAGCTATTCATAGTCTTTTTTTTAAATAATCTTGTGTTCAATTGTTTTAATTCACGAGGTATATTGTTGTAGATGCGTATACACATGAATGGGCAGCTTTTGATATATATACTCAGTCTGAGGTTATCATCCGGCAAACTTGTAGTGGATGACACTTGGTGTTAATACAGTATTTTCAATATTAATTCATTAATAATATTTAATTACTTAACCCTACTTTGCATTATTTTTCCTTTATTGGTGAAATAAATCACGGTGATATAATTCATGTTCAAAAAAAAAAATTTAGTATATATTTATAGTATAAATTTAGCAAAAAACAATATGATGGAAATTTCCATCATCATGCAAAGTATAATCATTAGCTTAGTACTAAGAAGAAATAAAAGAGGATATCATTGGATATTTTTTATTCTTTATAATAATTAACAAAACAATTATTATTTTTATTTACTTTTTTAGCAATAGAAACTCAAATATAATAAAACAAAATCATACGTTTATTGCAACTACAATATAAACAGCGGAATGATAACTTCAAGCTCATTTTATTGATAGTGGCACTTGCTTGTTTTTGACAGCTATGTTTTTTTTTATGCAATGGACATTAAAAAGGTATCCAGACACGATCAACTTAAAGTGAACTTGTTCTTTTATATAGTTTTTGGGCATTCAATGTTATGATGGGAATTTCCACCATTATGCAAAGAAGGGTTAATTTGAGTTTTACGTCGTACGTATAAAAAAAATCTCTTATATAAAATATTTAGCAGGATATAAATTTAGCAATAAATACCGTCAGTGGTGAAGCGTGTAAATGGCTAGAAAAATGTTGATATGTACTATGTGCATGATAAATGCGTCGTTAACCTTAAAAAAACAGTTTAAATAAATAATTAGAGCAAAAGAAGTGTAGTCGTCTATTAAATTATATTTTGTTGGTAAAACATCTGCTCTCCTTGGATTTAATGAACTCGGCGCTTTGCTCGGCGAGACGCCTGAATAGCGGGGCGAGTTTGAAAAGAGCAGTTGTGAGCGCGCCGTCTCCAATTAGCTGCGAGGCGAGCCGTCTGGCTGACGGTAATTGGGTTCGATGAGCTAGCCGCCCCACTGCGCCCACCCGGTGTACTGTGATTACCAAGTATTACACATTTTGACCGACAATCGTTGGAGTAGACGAGTGCTGGAGTGGAGACCGCCACTCGGCAAACGTAGTGTGGGACACCCCTCTGCTATATGGAGCGACGATCTGACGACTGGCAGATACTGGATGCGTGTAGCCGAAGATCAGGCTAGGTGGCACGCCTTGAGTGAGGCCTATGTCGAGCAGTGGACTGCCGCGGGCTGATATTGCTTGACACATTTTGATTATATACTCTTTTACGGCGCTGAAACATGGACGCTGACAGTCCGTCTGCTTCACAAGCTCAGAGTCGCTCAGAGAGCTATGCTCGGAGTTTCTCTGGTAGACATGATGCGGAATGAACAAATCCGCCAGAGAACTAAAGTCACCAACATAGTCTTTCAAATTAGCAAACTAAAGTGGCAATGGTCAGAGATAGGAGTCAATGGAAAATGTTGGAAGAGACCTTTGTGATTAGACAAACAAATAACACGGATGACGATGTTATAAAATTATTTTAGTATATTACGTATTTATCTGAATAAAAGCTTATAATATTATTATACCCGTTACATAATCTCATTAGTTTTGTAACCTTCCACTGGCAGTGCAGTATTTTTCATGGCTACTAAAACGAAGAATTACAGCTCTACCATATCATCTTTTTATCGAGTAAGCATAAACAAGCGAGTCGATCGCACGGTGGTAAGTTGTGTACCGTGCCAGCCGTGCTGATGTGGGGACACACGGGATCTTCAGGGATATTTATCTTCGTTTATACTTAAACTCTTCCAAATGAAATTGATTTATTAATGTATCGTTGTACATTTTATATTAATTATATACTAAAAATATAATAAAATGAAATATTAGAATATTATTTTACATTTTACATTTTATATTCAATATCAATTTCTTATTGAGCCGGACAGGTGACATGTGTATCGAAAGACGTCAGTCGAACTAATCTTAATGTTTTTCTAAAACAATTTATTTCTTTATTATTTTAAATTTTAAAATTACGAATTTTTAAAAGAAGTAATATAATAAAAAAAGGTTTTATTATATTAAAATAAAACGTTTTAATATATTAGTGATAAATTTATTAATGTATCACTAAACAAATCACCGCATTCCATAGACATCTGCAATATTGATAATGGAAAAACCAAGGAAGAATAATGTTCGGTAGAAAACTATACTCGAACACTATGGCTTCACTCGACAGTTATAAGGATTCACCGCGTGCTCATAACAAATGCAAACGAATTACATTTACTTTTTTTCTGAGGCAAACGAGCAGGCAGTACCATAAGCATCATAAATGCATCGCGTATTTGTTTAAAAATACCGCTGAAGGCAGCTGGTTCCATACAGTAACCACTGCTGTGGCTGGAATGAAGTTTCGAGATAAACTCACTGTACTGGATCACCACTCCAGACGATGAGAATGTAGCTTTTCCTTTCGGCTGGTTGTAGTCATGACTGTTGTTAAAATTGGCGTGCCGCTAATGGCGCAGGTTGGACTGGAGTGCGCCGTAAATCTTTTATAGCGCAATAAAGTCCGGCGTGTCGGCCAGAACGGTGCCGACGTGCTCTAACGTGACCGGCTTCTCTACAACTGAAATACTTTGTTGCACTGCGAACGATACCTACACGATGGCAGCTAACATTGCAATTGTCAATTTTGAATATAATTAATCAATACAATAGTAATATTATATATAAAATAATATAAAATAAATAAATCCAATATGGTGCGTTTTTCCTTAAACTTCTTTCCAGACACCACTACCCTGTGGAACCGGCTGCCTTCAGCTGTGTTTTCGAACCGATTCGAAATTTGAACCTACAAAAACCAAGCCAATACGTTTCGCAGAAGCCGGCAACGCTTTTGCAATACCTATGGCACTGCGGATGTGTATGCGCAGCGTGGATTGCTTTCTATCAGGTAACACAGTACAGAGAGTGCCGGCAAATTGTCTTCCGATGGACTGTTGCAGGCTCTAGATGGTGATGTACAAGTATCATGTGACGGGCTGACTAACAAAACGTATTATTTATATACTGTCTGTTAACATAACGTCAAGTGTGATAACACCTTACACTCCACGTCCAAACGCATACAAGTAACATTACGTCAAATGTGATAACACCTTACACTCCACGTCAAAAAGCATAATATTAACATTACGTCAAATGTCATGACACCTTACACTCCACGTCCAAACGCTTAATATTAACATTACGTCAAATGTGATAACACCTTACACTCCACGTCCAAACGCTTAATAGTAACATTACGTCAAATGTGATAACACCTTACACTCCACGTCCAAACGCTTAATATTAACATTACGTCAAATGTGATACCACGTTACACTCCACGTCCAAACGCTTAATAGTAACATTACGTCAAGTGTGATAACACATTACACTCCACGTCCAAAAGCATAATATTAACATTACGTGAAATGTGATAGATAACACCTTACACTCCACGTCCAGACGCATACAAGTAACATTACGTCAAATGTGATACCACGTTACACTCCACGTCCAAACGCTTAATAGTAACATTACGTCAAGTATGATAACACCTACACTGCACGTCCAAAAGCATAATAATAACATTACGTCAAATGTGATAACACCTTACACTCCAAATCCAAACTCATAATAGCGAGTAGCTTTTTTTGTTTCTGTATATAATTGGAAACCCTTATTTCAATTCCAGTCATGTAACTGGAGTGTTGTTCTGACACGTTTGTGATATATTTATTGGATGGAACGTATCTTCAAAACAAATTACATTGTATTACATTATAATATTTTATATACTTGAATTATACTTACCGTACTGTACCGTACTTTGCATAAATAAATATATACCTGACAAAAGTAACATGGAGTGACTGCCAAACAAGATACGAGTTGATCCCGTGGGTCTGAAAGCATACAATTATGCCCGGAGTTCTTTATAAAAGCGAAAGCGAAAACGCTGTAAGTGACATATACTTCAAAAAAGTTTAGTAGTAGTAGGCCACGCTGCAGACGAATACTTTGTCAAGAATGGCATATCATTTGTCTGTAGCATGAATGGGCCGGCTCGCCCGGGGAAGTACCACACTCACCGAAACCCGGCGTCTGAGTGGTAGCTTAGCTACCGCGCTACGTCCGGTGAGCGATTGAGTTCCGAAGGCCCAATCCTTCCCTTTTCTCCACTCCCCCTATCTCTCCCCTCTCCCCCTCTCACTCCACTTCGCATAATGACAAACCTTATAGGCCGGCAACGCTTCTACATTGCCTATAGCACTGCGAATGTTTATGGGCGCCGTTGATTGCTTTCCATCAGGTGACACGCCTGCTCGTTTACCTTCCCATCCCATAAAAAAAAGTTGCGTATTCGGATTACAAAAAATACTCCATCGATTGCTCCGAATCTCACAACTCTACAACCAATAGAAAATTGTGTAGAGCGATGAAATTGACTTTTTTGAGTATCAGATACAATTTTTTCAGAAAACTTTTTTGACGAAATGATTTTTTGACTCTGGTGGTGAGGTTTATCTTGCGGTTTACTACGTTTTCGCTTTTTTGCGTCGATATAGTTATAACATATCAAAAATCATATTCCAAAATAGTGAAAGAGAACATTAAATACATCAGTATTTTTATGTATAAAGTGATGCTTTAAGGCAAATTTCAAACAATTTTTTTGATAAAAGTTGTTTTTTCTCTGCTCTGTGCTATGCTATAGAGCAGACAAACAGATATCAAGATGCGGGTCACCTGGTGGTAATAATCACCGACGCGTTGCCGGTATTTCGTGGACACATACGCTCGCCTCTTGAATGCCGCTCGCCCCTATGTCGTATGCACGTGGTAAATCGTTTTATTTTTTAGAGATAGGAAGGCAAACGAGCACGCGTGTCACCTGATCGAAAACAATTAATAGACATCACACATTTAAGAAAAGTGTAGGCTTGTTTTTCAAAAGTTCCAATGTCGTATCGTTTCGAAATCATCAAGGTTTTTTTTTTTACGGAATAGGAATACAAATGAGCAGACGTGTCACCTGATGGAAAGTATTCAACGCCGCCCATAGACTATCGCAGCGCCATAGGCAGTGCGGAAGCATTGCCGACCTTGAAGGAAAGTGTCATTATGCGAGTGGGAATGAGAGGGGGAGGGTAGAGGGAGCGGGAGTGTGGTACTTCCCCGGGCGAGCCGGCCCATTCATGCTACAAACAAATATTATGCCATTCTTGACAAAGTATTTGTCTGCAGCGTGGCTCTACCACTATTAAATGTGGGATATAAAAATTATGATGGCGGATGGAATATAATTTTGTAGTGCGTAGTCTGGTGGTGGAACTGTGTACCTGAGAGGAGAATAAACAACTTCTTAGAACATTCACCTTAATAAATTGTGATTGTAAGTTTATTATTCATATATTAAAATACACCGAAGTTATTACTATGAATGTATTTATTAACATAGCGTCATGGGGACAGTTTCCATTACATTATTATTCGCAAGCCTGGGGGGACAATAACCGAGACTCCCCTTCGTGTTCAGCGGGGAGGTGGTAACGAGCGAATTACGGGACGTCTCCGTGTGATGACCTTCTCCCCTTCCCCGTAATACTAATGCTGACGACACTGGCGCGATGCGGCATACCTGTTAGGGGACATATTCCAATAAACAGTTCAGGAATAATTTATGCTAAAAACTATGCGACATAGAACTGCACGCGTCCCTGCACTAATATGAAGATCCAAGGTCTTAAGGCGCCTCTTCTTCTAATGAAACTCTCTTTACTTTACATATTATTAATTAATTTCTTTGTCACGCATATATATCACAACTTTACATATAATATTATTCGTTTATGTATGAAAGAACAAGATTCAATTTCTATAGTTATAGTAACTATCAGTGAATTCTACCAGTATCAAGTCCATCATTGGAATCGAAGGGCGAGATGTTCTACGTTATTCTGTATCTTCTATGTCGATCTAATCATAATCAATAACCCGAATTAACAATCTTCTTTATGTAATAAAAAAGATTTTATATATTCAAATAAAATGTTTGTATTAATCAGTGATACATTAAAACTTTAAACGATAAATTTGAACAATAAATCAAAACTTATACCACAGAATCCTTACAGACACACACAGACACACACCAACACACACACACCCACACACACGCACGCATGCACGCACGCACGTACGCACGCACGCACGCACGCTCTCACGTACACACGCACGCACGCACTCACGCACGCACGCACGCACGCCTAGTTTCCCACAACACAGGCAATCCTAGTGTGGGATCTAGGTGTCCTGTAACATATGTAAACATTTTGAAAATAAAGATATTATTATTATTATTGGTCAGTGTATCACTACAAATCATCAGTGTTGACGGACGAATTAGTAATAAGTTATTATGATACACCTTCCATCCTAACGACTTCCACAACCATTTGGTTGGAATTTAAAGATATTTGTTCACTGGGAATGAAAAAAATGGGGTTCAAATACTACGAATCTACAAGCTTGATAAAGATCTTTTCCCGCCAACTTACACCAGTGACGTGATTTTATTTCATTTTCATAACCTCATGTTATTATTAGTTACATTGTTTTGGCGTATTTTGGCGTGGCGTAATTGTGGTATGTGAGTATTATACAACATATGTAGTTCGATTAAGGCGTATAAGTGAAGTGATATGAAATAAATGCGTGTATCGTGACTTTTTAAGTTGACTGAAAAAGTCCATAGAAGATTTTGGTAGATGTGCTCGACGTGCGGTCAACATTTAAATGAAATAATTAAAAAAAAAATAAAACCTCACTTCTCTTTTTCATATCCTATTTACTTACTTAGGGTTGTGCAATCACCCAAAATGAGTATTGGTCTCCACCAACAAAGGGCGCCGCTTTGACCGATCTTATGCCACCGTCTCTGTCCTTTATAGTTTTTTATTATTGATATTTGAAAGCATAATTTCCGGCACGGGACATCCTGTATTTGAAACTGGAGATTGAAACACGAGGCTAAGCTTGGCTCCGCGCCGACGAGGACGCCAAGGCGTGTTGTTTATCTCTCCATCATTAATCCGATGAGTAGTGAAGTATCGTTCGTTCTTATTTTTCGCACCGCCGCTTTCCCCGGCCTCATTATGCCAGTAGCCACGTAAGGTGTACAATAACGGTAATACGAGACTCCCCCCTCCTCCCCCAGTTTGTCATCCACGGAGGCCCTCAGTGAGGGTACTCTGAATAATAATTTACTCTAAGTTATGTTAATTAGCGCCATCTGGCGGCGTGTACACTCGTGAAAATGTCGCCGTCGACGCCGCTCGTGTTCGCGATCACACTGTTCTTGAAGAGAACCATTTATCTTACAAGTATTATATCATTATCTAAAGTGGAATAGCTAATCTACTTAAGTAGCGTCATGATTGTTGTATTTTATAGTACTCAAATTCTTTGTACTATTATATTATATTATGTATGTAAAGAAATCACCAAACCTTTTCTCAGTTCTATTGGAATCCTACTATCCTATCCTACTAGTAATATTATAAATACGAAAGATTGTGAGTATGTATGTATGTTTGTTACTCTCTCAACAAAAAAAACTATTGGACGGATTTGGATGAAACTTTACAGTAATAGAGGTTATACATCGGAATAACACATAGGCTACAATTTGTAATGATTTTATGTAATTTTTTTGGTCGTAATAAAACGATACATGTCAATTAAGTCAGAAAAAATCTGGCCTCTGAGAGCTATCTTGGCGTACGCTGCCTAAACCATTGGAGTTACACAAAGATGATGTTGTACCGTAGGATTGTTTGTCTTGAATAGTTCTAAATAAAAGTCCGCGACAGCATATATGTACCTTTTATGTGGAAGTCACTATGACCAAAATTGTGAACCATAAATTAAGTAAAAAAAAAATTATATTTATTTAAAATGATCTGTCACGAAACTCAATGTGGCAGACTAAATTCCACGCGAGCGAAGCCGCGGGCAAAGGCTAGTATATAATATATTCAAGCAATTAAATTGGAATAAATATAAACGTGGAATGTCTAAAAATTTTGAGTTTCCCTGACTGACTGACATAAGTCTCTTATGGTTACAAAGCATTAAATTGTTAACAAACTGTTACATTGTACACTAATACCGTTACTATGTTATCGCGTGTTAATTACAACGAGTGCACTTGTTTAAAAGTGACATTTTATTGTTTGCTTGTAAAATATCGACGCAGTAAAGTGAAATGTAGTACACAGCACAATGAAAACTTTCCACCAAACTTTTGACAAACAAAACTTTTAGGACTTCTGAAAATATTTTAACGAATTTATAATATTTTCTGAAAATTTATATATTTTCTTATAAATATTTTATATTGAAACGAAAACATTTCCTTTCAATATAAAATATTTATATATTTATGTGTATCTTATTTATATAGTACTGCATTATATATTATTAGTATTTATATGTATGATTTTATATAGTATGTATTGCTATGTACATTATTATTATATTTTGTTGTTGTACACTTATTTCTATCCTCACAGCTTATCTTATATATCTCTCTCACTCCTGGGTTTGCTGGAAGAAAGCTCAATTTTGAGTTAAACTCGCCTTTTTACATCTTTCCTTTTATTTCTTGTATGTCATGTTTTATGTATACAACAAAGTATTTAAACAAAAAACGAATCACTCAAAAACAGCCAGTTTGAACGCTGTACAAAATGTTCTGTTGTTAGTGTTGTTAGAGCTGTGACACTCAGACGATTCGATGCAGTAATTGTTTTGATCCGAATATGCAATAAAAAAATCAGAAAAAAGAAATAAGAAATGAAGATATAAGGGAACGATGTGGAGTAAAAGAAGGTGTGACAACAATTGAGAAAGAGATGCATAGATGGTTTGGGCACACAAAGAATGGGTGAAAGACGGCTGGCAATGGAAATTTGCGTTGCGAATGTGAAGGGGTCGGTAGGGGAAGACCGTGGGAAACATACCTTGACCAAATTGCTGAAGGGTTTAAGAAAGGTCAGGTCAAGAGTACCCTCAACCGGCGGGCTTGCATGAGGAGAATAATGAGTGTGGAGGAAGCAAGGGAAGTATGCCAAGGTCGTAGCAGATAGAGATCTGTGGTCTCTGCCTACCACTACGGGAGACAGGAGTGATAATATGTATGTATGTATGTATATATATTTATGTATAGCAGGAAAGTTTGGTCGGGCACGCGAGGGAATTATAAAAGCTTATAATATTCTCCGATGAAATAACACGCGGTGCAAATAATTTACTTCGGGTATAAGCAGGGAAAGCAAATTAAGGGAAGAGGGCTTACATTTTGCAAGTAGGCGCAAAATCAGTAAAAATACACGGAACGTGTCGTTTTGTTTGTTGTTGTAAAATTCACTGAGATATAAATAAATAGTACAGCGACATCTTATATTTAAAGCAAAATAAAAAGGAAATAAACTTTCTTGCTATTTGTTTTTAATTAATTTCAAATTAAATGCATAAGTGTTATTAAAACTCTTTAAAATCAATCTGAAATAAATGTCAACAAAATTACATTCTATATTATTTAGCTGTACCACTATACGCATTTAATCAATCCTATAATATGTCCTATCTGTACTCTCTTACGGCGCCGAAATGTGGACGCTGATAATCCGTCTATTTTACAAGCTCAGAGTCGCTCAGAGAGCTATGGAGATACGATCCGAAATGAACAAATCGGCTAGAGAACTAACGTCACTTACATAGCTTTTCGAATAACAAACTAAAGTGGCAATGGGCTGGTCACGTTTTCGGAGATCCTATAATCGTTGGATCAAACGAGTGCTGCAGTCGAGACCGCGTCTCGGTAAATGTAGTGTGGGACGCCCCCCGGCTAGATGGCGCGACGATCTGCTCAGGGTGGCTGGCAGAAACTGGATGCGTGAAGCCGAAGATCGGCCTAGGTGGCGCTTCTTGTGAGAGGCCTATGTCGAACAGTGGACTTCCGCAGGCTGTTGTTGATGATGATGATTTGTTTATATCCGGCGGTGATCACTTCAGCTAACCGTTGGGGGTCACATAAAATGATCACCGTAAGCTAACTTAACCCATTTGTTGCACAGAAAACACTATAAGTAACTATATGTTTCTGTGTTACGCGAATTACAAATCAGTTTAATTTTAAAAAAGTCATGAAACATGTAGGATATTACATACATACATACGATCACGCCTGTTTCCCGTATTTATAGTCTGTGTACCCCTACCCCAGATCTACACACTTTCTTTGCTTCATCCACACTCGTCACCCTCTTACAAGCTCGACGGTTAAGAGTACTTTTATGAACTGTAAGAGTTTAACAGAACAATAATATAATAGGTCGAAACTTTATACAAGATAAACGTAATCGACTGAGAAAATAGTGGATGTCGGTGTGGGGGGGGTGTTAGGCGGGGGCAGACCTCCCCGCCCCCTCCGGAGCCTGTTTATCTCCACACCTCATTGAACACCCCGCGCGGTTTCACGTTATTAAGATATTATATCACTTCCTTTTCTACTTCCGCAACATTGGCGAATAAAAATATTCCAGTGAATATATTTTTTGTCTATTAAGACGATATTACTTATGGTTAGTATTTATACGACGACCAATTGGCTCAGTGGCGGGATCCCTATTCATGGAGTCAACGGTCGCAGGTTCGATCCCCGCAATAAATATATGTAGGGTCTACAGGTATTTATTCCGAATCTGGTAACCCCGCCAATCTGCATTGGACAAGTGTGGTGGGTTAACCTCCGTTCCTCCAGAAATGGGGAAAAGTTATATATCCAGAAAAACTAGTTGTATATAAGTGGCAAGTTTTTTTTTTGTGCAAACGACCAAGCGTATCATCTGATGGAAAGCAATTAACTCCGCATTCACATCTGCGACGCACAACATCCAGACATACAGACAGATACACATAGATATATGTATACAAGAGGAATAAAATTCGTCACAAAATATGATTTTAAATGTCGTAAGTCCAAAATCCAAATATCACAATTTCTAAACGTCGCATATTCAAATATCGCAATATTTAATTGTCACTTATTCAAATTTTACGTGTTCTAGTATAGTTTAACCGATTCGTGTGTGTCTAACGTGTCTCGAAGACATATGAATAGTCTGGCTGCAAACCAAATAGAAAATATAGTAGTATGTGGACAGTCAAAAGTTTTACTTAGCTAAGATCCGCGACATGCAAAACAGTAACGGAAAATTAATAATGTGTTTTTTTCCTGCTGGATGAAGTGGATTTATTTGGAAATTAGACCAAAAACTTACCGAAAATCGGCCATCAATTCTCCACCCACCAACCACTATACACCACACCAAACACACACTACCACTCTTCCACTTTGTAAACGACACGTGTTTCGCCCGAAGACGAGGCATCTTCAGGTATAGTAGACTCTACGGAAGACAACCGAAAAGTGAGAATTCTTTGTTTTGCTTGTCGCGGATCTTAGCTAAGTAAAACTTTTGACTGTCCACATAGTGATGGATTTCCGCAAAGTAACGCCTGACTCCATTAATAATCTTAAATATAGTAGTATTATTCTAAACTGGAGGATAGGAATGAAAAAGTACACTCGTTGCCACTTAAATGTACAAGCCACGGAACCGAGTAGGGTAACGTTATTATAGCAATTTAAAAGGAACGAAACAATGCTTAGTGGAGGGCCACGAGAGCTCCTTTTCAGTTAAAAGGGCTCTCTCGCAAGCTTTCTCATTACGCTTCCGTTCAAGTGATATGCGCTTATCACTTTCCACTGTAACATTTTTAACTTTACACGATAACTCAAACATTCGAAATAATTAAACTTAGATGAATGAACCTGTAAGAAACCACGATTCTGAGATATAAATTATATATATATATATATATATATATATATATATATATATATATATATATATATATATATAATAATTAATAATAAAAATAGCGGATGGAGCTCTGTGGTCTCTGCCAACCCCTGGGGGGAGACGCGTGAATATATAATATATAAAAAAAATTAAAATCGGAGGCAGTCATGAAGACTGCCGACAAAAGTGAAAACTTAAACTGTATTTTGAAATTTTAAACTAATTGTAATATTATATATTACAATTATCGCCCTTGGCTTCGGCCCGTGCTTCTTTAAACAGAGGGGAGAATACAAAATGTATAGGAATAATAATAAAGCACTTTATTCTCTTAATAATTTATCGTATTTGTAATATTATTATATTAATATACTTACTTATGTTCCTATGTCCCCCATGTGGGGCAGAGGGCGTCCACAGTACTCCGCCATCGCGTCCATCTTGAGCTATCACCGTACGTCGCCATATTTACTTGGGGCGGCCATGCTTTCTTTTGCCTTGGGGGTTCCACTCTAGAACTTGCATGGTTATATGATTGGACTCCCGGCGGAGGGTGTGGCCGATCTAGCTCCACTTGCGACGCTTGACCTTCTTGCTGATGGGGATTTCGTTGCAGCATAGCAACAGATCTTCGTCAGTTATTTTCTCGGGCCAGTGAATGACGAGAACGCTATGGATTCAACGGATTACGATCACTTGAATAACGCACGCGATTTTTTGGTTACCTTCCACGTTTCACACCCGTAAAGCATTCGTATAGCATATCCTCATTCAATTCCTTCTAATTTTTCATGTCCCTAAGCTACGAAGATACAGCCATCTCATGCGATCTCTTTAATTTTATCGGACTATTTTACGAGTCTCCCTTCTTTTCGGCTTTTCCAAGAGGGCCAGTCCAGTCGAGGCTGTGACTTTGCTTCCCCATCTTACACTTGTCATATGCGCTTATATGTTTCTAAGATATGGGGGACAACAAACACAATTAATTATTTTAAAGAAAATACAAAATCTAATGTATTCTGGCGCAGGCTCTCACTAAATTTAATTTAGTCACAAGGAGACCTAGCAAATGTAATTTGCTCCAGAAATGTCTCATATTTCTGGGACGTTGGAAAATTAATAAGTGTTGAAACCGTATGCTCGCGTCGGGCAATTTATTAAATTAATTTCTTGTAAATACTAAAGTTAACGAACACAAAATTATTAAGCTATATATGATCACGGAGTATCTTTGCCTGGCCGCATATCCGGTAGTAATGGTGTTGGTACGCGGGTACGCGACCCCGGCCTCCCGAGCTACTACCGTATCACTCCTTATCTTCCGTTGCGGTAGTATCATATCCCTATCATTCTGTCTAAATCCACCTTTCTTATCCCCTGCACCTTCCTTTCGTCTCTATCCTTTTCCCTCCTCCCCTCCGCCAATCCACTGTCTGCCGTGCCCATGGATGCGTGGCTAGGGGCGAGCCTAATCACAAGCGTGCCGACTGTCCCGGGATCGGGCTCCCCCGGGTACTATGGTGCCTTACCTCAGCATGCAGGGCTCTGCTGGGGCTGACCTCTATCCTCCCTTGCGGCTCGTGGGACTTACTAAGACGAATTTAATATACCAAAATTTGTTAAAAATGTTCGACGTGGTTCGCCACCCGTCACGTCCTGATTCTCACGGGGGCAAAAAGCGACTAATGGAAAGCCGTTTCGCTGCGATGAATGGTAGCGGATGGAGCTCTGTGGTTTCTGCCAACCCCTGCGGGGAATAGGCGTAAATATATAAAAAAAAATATTCCAAATATGAGTGGTATTTAAAGTGAAAAATACCACGAATGTTTTCGCTAAACTAAGGCTTTTAACAAAACAAATGCTAATGTCAGCTGTCGCGACCTCTAATGCGCCGGAAGTGACAAGTGATTATATTCCGAGCTGCCTTCCCGCGGTAACGGTGGAAACAACACGGCGTCAGTTAGAGGAATTGTTTCAAAACATTAATATAACTTACTTAGCACTAAGTTTGACTCTGTTATGTAGTTTTTAGAAATAAATACAGGGTGTCCCAGAATCCAACGTCAACCCGAAACGGGGTGACAGGATTGATTGTAACTATCATGAGAAATATCAGAATAAAATCAATCTTAGTCTAGAAGGTCTTAAAATCAAGAGCTGTGCGAATAAAAAACATTTTAAGTGAGTAAAATGGGTTAGCAAAAATCGGGTTACTTGAGGTTTTTGATTTTTTTAGTCGTTTTTTTTAGTATGAAACTAACAAGTATTGTACCATTTTACAATCCTGACTAAATACGCCAACTTTTAATGGCACTTGCCAAGGCACCCTAGTACTTTTTTTAAAGGACGGCCTTTCAAAGTCGACAAATTTTGAAAATTTTAAATTCATAGTTTAACAAATAGTTTTAATTCTAAGAAACTTGGGGTAATTGTGTCATTATTTCTTACTGTGATTCTAGAAATGTTATTTAGGGTTACGGTCTTAAATGTCCATAATTTTCAAACTGCATGGCAAAGATTTTTTTTCTAATTTTTCTCATGATGGTTACAATCAATCCTGTCACCCCGTTTCGGCTTGACGTTGAGTTCTGGGACACTCTGTATATATAAATAGTCAAAAAATCGTTATTGTTTTCCACTAGACGTAAGCATCCCCATAAATTAAGGGGTTTTGTCCTAATCAAAGAATATGGTTTTTTATTAATCAGCTAGACGTTTTTAAGGGATAGAAATAGGCAAATGAGCTGGCGTGTCATCTGATGGAAAGCAATCAATACTGCTCAGCCGTAGTGCCGTAGGCATTGCAGAAGCGAAGCCGTTCTTTAAGAGATATCTTTTAGAAAATTATAAGGAGTTCGTTATAAAAGGATTCATAAAAGAGCGAAATGACACATACCTCAAAAATTTAGTAGTGGTAGAGCCACGCTGCAGTCGAATACTTGAATGAATGGGCCGGCTTGCCCGGGGAAGTACCACACTCCCACATAAAACCGGTATCTGAGTGATAGCTTAGCTACCGCGCTTCGTATGGTGAGCGGTTTAGTTTCGGAGGCTCAACCCCCTGCCCGCTTACCCTCTCATAATCACACTTTCCTTAAAGGCGCCGGCCTTTAAGGAAAGTGTTCTGTACTGCCTATGGCCCTGGGGATATCTATGGGCGGCGTTGATAGCTTTCCATCGGGTGACACGCCTGCTCGTTTGCCTTCCTATCCCATAAAAAAATGACTGTAAGCGCAGTCACTAACCAGTTGGACTATTGCAGCCCGAGTTTCGCAGACATTTCATTCGTGAGTTACTTCGGCGCACACGGCTGTCGTACAATTGTATTAACTACCAGCACGCTCACTCAGAATATAAAACGCGGCAGGAACGTGACACTAATATATTTCAAGCGTTGTTTTTTTGTATTTTCCGCTTCCGTATAACATCTGCAACCTTCCGTTGCCAATGTACAAAAGATCCTACCTTTTTTTAAAGCGAACCGGAAACGTTTCTTCCGTATTGAGTGTTTAAGAAGATTATTAATGGGGTCAGGCGTTACTTCGCGGAAGTCCATCACCATGTGAACAGTCAAAAGTTTCACTTAGCTAAGATCCGCGACAAGCAAAACAATAACAGAAAATTAATAATGTGTGTTTTTCTGCTGAGTGAAGTGGATTTATTTGGAACTCAAACCAAAAACTTACCAAACCACACACAACACCAGATACACACCACTACTTTTCCATCTTGTAAACGACACGTGTTTGGCCCCAACGCGAGGCATCTTCAGGTATAGTAGATTCCACGGAAGACAAGCGAAAAACTGACTTTTCGGTTGTCCTATCAGATTGCAACAATGGCTTGAGAATTAGAATTACAAGTCATTCAACATAATATGTAAAATTTTGAAAATATTTAGTATTATTATTACTACCATTTTCCACACACGGGCAATTGATACATCAGATGAATTGCAATCTCATATTGGCCTGTGAGGGAACTAACGAATGGTTGATATTGAAGACAATAAAGTTCTTTTTAAGCACAAAATTCGATATATGGAAAAATAGGTATAATTCCTCCGGCAAGGAAATATTTCAGCTTTTGTACTGAGGAGCCACTCGCGCCAGCCGTGTCTGCGATGAATCGCTAATTGTTCGATCTAATTGTACAAGTTATTTGTGTTTAAAGTGATTTATATCTAAAGTAAATTGCCAAGCCCACGATTCTCAGGATTGAAGTCCAAAATCCCCCTGGGGCATAGGGCAGACACGACGTTTCTCTATCTCGACCTGTGGGAGGCCATACACTTTCACTTCGTTCCAGGATAGGCCCATCTTCTGCACTTCGGCCGTCACAATACGCCGCCAAGTTTGTTTTGGGCGCCCATATTTTCCTTTACCCTGCGGATTCCATTCGAGGGCTTGTTTCGAGATATGACTGGCGTGGCGCCGGAGAGTATGCCCTATCCATCTCCATTTTAGTCAACGTATCTGTACATCTATTTGGCCCTCTTTGCTGAGTCTCCACAGTTCTTCCTTAGAGACCATGTTATCCGGCCAATATACTATTAAGATTCAGCGCAGGCAGCGGTTGACGAATACCTGGAGTGATATATATATATATATATATATATATATATATATATATATATATATATATATATATATTTGACTAATATAATACTAAGTATTGTAAGTGAACAGACTGTCCAACTTGTCACACAACTGGATACAAATGCTTGTCAGCGTCGACAGCGACAGAGGCGCGGGGTCCCGGCAGCGTGCGATGGAGTCGTGGAAGGCTCAGCAAATCGCAGCCGACCGACTCACGCAAGGCTTACTAAACAAATTAAAACATAATTGGTTTTCGTCACGCTTTATATATTACGATGTCGTTTTAGGATCATGTATTAGAAACGTCGTCACAAGAAATATCTATTTGTTATTACAATCTTATCATTACTCCGTATAATCGCGTTTGTTACAGTATGAGCAGGGATCCGATCAACCATTTTATCTAACACATCTTTTTCAAAATCTTTTTTTTAAGCCGAATTAGTAATATATGTAGAAAAAGCCTTTTTATTCTGAGGAAAATGCTTTTTAGGTATCTAAACGATTCATTCATTCATTCTACCTTTTTTATGGGATGATGGGCAAACGAGCAAGCGTGTCATCTGATGGAAAACAATCAGCGCCGCCCATAGAATCAGTGCAACGCCATAGGCAGTGCGGAAGCGTTGCTAACATTTAAGGAAAGTGACATTAGGAGAGTGGGAGGGGAAAGGGGAGTGGGAGGGGAAGTGTATTGGGCCTCCGGAACTGAGACCGCTCACCGTACGAAGCGCGGTAGCAAAGTTACCACTCAGACGCCGGTTTTCAGCGGCAGTGTGGTACTTCCCCGGGCGAGCCGGCCCACTCATGCTACAGACAAATATTATGCCATTCTTTTTCATATGACAAAGTATTCTTCTGCAGCGTGGGTCTACCACTTTCGAAACTACCTTTGCCTTCGGTGGGCAATGATTTTCATTTCCTGATTATTGTAGTTGTTCATGGATAGTTGCCATCTGGTGACCTTGGCTATCCTTTCCATAAAAGAATAATAAATGCCATACAAATTAACTGCTAAATTGGTCTCATCAATGAAAAGTGCCGTTGTAATCCCCGCATTTATTAGGGGATTGGAGAGGTTGCAGTTAGTTTATTATTAATAAGATAGACGATGCCGGCAGCACCTTATTCTATGTTGGGGATCATTAGATAAAAATAATCACGTTTATGATCTTTTGACAGTGCCTCTCCTACTAACGAAGGTTAGCAATCAATTCAGCACGACTCTCCTTGTCTGTCGTGAGGCGAAGCAGTTCTGGAGCACTCTCTATCCCAGTCCCCATCCTGATATTACGTAGCTAAGACTTCACTCTCCGACCAACCTTTTCCAACTACCCTGACCAACCTCCAACAAACCCAGTTTTTCTGCCTTCAACGGTCTGCAAAACTTCTCATTTATACATACATATCGCATGCCTGTTTCCCGTAAGTGTTGGCAGAAACCATAGATCTCCATCTGCTACGCTGTAGGTATACTTTCCTTGCCTCCTCCACACTCATCACCCTTCTCTTGCAAGCTCGTCGGTTAAGGGTACTCTTGATCTGGCCTTTCCTAAAAACAATTCGGTCAAGGTGTGTTTTCCTTGGTCTTCTAATTAACGATATTAAATTAAAAAAGCAACCTTTAGGCAGACAGTCGCCCTCGGCCTTCACTATTGTTACAAAACCAGTAACAATACGCCGGGGCACTCAGCCGAGTGAGTGCACTGCTGCACGGAAGGCAGGCAGACCTCCATTCAGGCCGGCACGTTGGAAATCTCCCCATTGTTGAATTGCATTCAGTTAAAAGCCTTACTGTAGGCGACTTATTTCAAAGCTATTGTGTCAGTGTTAAGGAGATTGGCGACCTTATTGTCGAGAAGCTACCGTTTTATAGCCTATCCTGTTATATATATATATATATATATATGCATATCTATATATATATATATATATATATATATATATATATATATATATATATATATATATATATATATATATATATATATATATATATATATATATATATATATATATGGAAATAGAAATATTTATATTCATCAAGTATTATTAATGGAGTCAGGCGTTACTTTGCGGAAATCCATCACTATGTGGACAGTCAATAGTTTTACTTAGCTACGATCCGCGACAAGCAAACAATAACAGAAAATTAACAATGTGTGTTTTCCTGATGGATTAATTGGATTTATTTGGAACTAAAAACCAAAAACTTACCGAAAAACGGCCAGCAACTCTCCACCCACCAACCACTATACACAACACCAAACACACATTATCACTTTTCCACCTTGTAAACGACACGTGTTTCGCCCCAACACGAGGCATCTTCAGGTATAGTAGACTCTACGGAAGAATACGGAACACAACCGAAAAGATTTCGGTTGTCTTCCGTAGAGTCTACTATACCTGAAGATGCCATCAATTCATCAAGTAATAAAGTGAGAAAATGTCTAATTGGATTTTATTTGAAGAAACCCGGTATCATTAGCTTGTGCGCTGCCTTTGTATTACCATCAGGTGACCTGTTTGCTCGTTTGCCTTCCTCTTTCATAAGAAAATGCCCACACCCGTCACAGGTTGTACAGGCTGACGAGGATGGGTCACACTCTGAGACTGGTATTGTACCATTATTTTCGTATTATGCGGGAAAGATGAGCACTTCCTCGTAACGCTAGTTGACTCTATAAATGTATTTATTATCAGTGAGCGACAAGTGTAGGACGCTGTAACCCATTACGTTATCTGGGTCGAGCGCTTCAATATTCACCAGACCGGAGTAATTAACCACCTTGAGACTTTATCGTTTCGTCCATTGTTTTAGATGGCGCTGTGAGGAGTAAACAATGTTAGCACTTGGAAGATTGTGATTCATAATATTTTTTATGCCACCGATGACCCTCATGAAAATGGAGCGCAAAATCGAAAAAAAAAAAAAAAAAAATATATATATATATATATATATATATATATTTATATATATATATATATATATATATATATATATATATATATATATGTGGTGTTGAGAATGAGCTTAGCTAGAATCGAGACGACCTTTCGATATCTCTACCGTTTGCTCACGGCCGTATGTAAGTAACCCTGTATAGAGCCGAGTGGAGCGGATCGTAGCCTGAATTAAGACGACTTCTCGGTTTACGATTTCGCTCTCATACCCCGCGATAAGTTGTTATACATGAAAAAAAATAGATGACGCTGCTATATCACGGGACGGATTCCGTATCACAACAGGTTATTACATTTTATGTATAAAGATACTCTCTCTTGGTAAAATTGTCTTATATTCAAATTTGAGATAAAGATATAAAACACTTTAGTGTGATACCGTGAGAAAGTCATAAAATTATAAGTATGTTCCATTGTAGCAGAGGTACACATATATAATATTATCGAGGCACAGTAAGCTTACGCTTGGAACATTTGACATTCTATATATGAGTCGCCCAGTGGAAGAGTGGCCCAACCCACAAAAATGTCAGTACCGAGTTAATGTTACCAAATCCACTTTTTTTATTACGTCATAGTTAAAATTTAACGCCATCTATTGAAATACATTGTACCTAAGATAGGCCATTATGAATTATAAGAAAATAAATAAACTTGTTTGTTTGGTAACTTTAATATGATATCCATTTTTATATGGATTGGGCCATTCTTTCACTGAGTGACTCATACTCATATACTGCTGCAATCTGACTTGTTACATGTTTGGTTATTAAGTAAAATAGCGTTATACTTTTGTTTAGACGTAAAGTCACTTTTAACACACCTTAGTGGAAGAGGTATATTGTCTATAATTTTGTCTAGTACGTAGAATGTAGTAGTGGTAGAGCCACGCTGCAGACGAATACTTTGTCAAGAACGGCATGTTATTTATCTGTAGCATGAATGGGCCGGCTCGCCCGGGGAAGTACCACACTCCCGCAGAAAACCGGCGTCTGAGTGGTAGCTTAGCTACCGCGCTTCGTACGGTGAGCGGTTGAGTTCCGGAGTCCCAACTCCCCTCTGCCTATGGCACTGCGGATGTCTATGGGCCGCGTTGATCCAGCGGGTGATACGCCTGCTCGTTTGCATTTCTATCTCATAAAAAAAGAACACACTGATCGAAGACTTTTGTCTTCAGGCTTTGCAGTATGGGCGACGAGAGGACTTGACGAAATTTTCTAAATGCTGCCCAGCCTAGCTTAATCCTTCTGAAAAAAAATATATAAATACTTTTAAATTTAATAATGGGAGGATTAAATCCATAAAAAATAAGGGTTTCATCCATTAAACCGGGTAACATGAACAAAACATAATTCTTTAATGAGAGTCGACCTTCACTTTGCAGAAATTCATTATTCAAATGAGGAGCCAATAACCACCTTGCTATCGGATCGTTCCACAGACACGATAGAGCCCCGGCGGACGTGATGTTCACACACAAACGAGCTCCAATACTGAAGGCTTCCAAACGACCCCCGCCTTGATCACATAACGGTCATTAGACCCAAGTAATCTACAGCGATGTTAACTTGTGCCCACGCCAAATTCCTAAATGTTGAATACCAAAGCGTTGCTTAGCAACCGTCGACCTGCGTATATTGTTAACCTTTTTGTATTCTATGATGACAATTAGTTATAACTATTATGCCAGTGTCATGTAAAATACAATAATATCAAGTGTCTTGAAATGTACTAGTCAGTTTTTCACGTTATGCCTGGTTGTTCTACCAAAACCTTCTGTGGACTTTTGCAGTCAACTTAAAAAGTCGCGATAGACACATTTATTTAATATCACCACACTTATTTGCCACAATCTTATATTATTATTAGTTATATGTTTAATTGTATTGTCATATTATAAATTTCCTTCCAGGAGGAAGGAAACATTTCCATCTTTGTGCTTATAATGGAAGTATACTAAAAGGCCGACGTGACACTGCAGTCCATCTGATGTATCGTTTGCCCAAAGATCTCTTTAATGTATGTATAAATAAGTATTGGTCCTGTCAATATACGAATATTATTTTGAAATATTAATAAATAACCCCCTCAGTAAAACTGTAGTGGTGAAGTACTTTATCAAACTTCAACTTCCAGCTGCACTATTGTCTATTATGTCTTATGGTCTTTCTTTTTTTTATGGTAACGGAGGGCAAACGAGAAAGCATATCACCTAAAGGAAAGCAATCAACGCCGCCCATAGACATCTGTGACATCATAGGAGTCAAGGAAGAGTTGCCGGTCTTTTAGGCATGTGTAGGCTTGTTTTTTGAAGGTACCAATGTCGTAACGGTTCCGAAAAACCGCCGAAGGTAGCCGGTTCCATAGAATGGTGGTGCGCGGAAACAAAATTCGTGAGAAGCGCACCGTACTGAATCACCACTCATCCAGATGGTGGGGATAAAACTTTTCAAATTTAGTTTAAACATCATCCGAACTTTAAAACTCATCTTGGTAATATGTAAAGTTTCAACACACGAAATCCTGTGAGCGAAAATTATTCCACTTTTTGCATCATTTCTCTACAACTCGAGCTATAAGCCAAACTGAGATAGAAGTTTTTAAAAGTTACGTATAGAAAGTTGGAGTCAGGACACTAGATTTAACGTGGAGCCGGTTTAAACTTTGAGTCGTTGCATTACCACTATCTAATTAATAAATAATGTCGGGAAAGGATCTCTTCTTCGATTTTAATACGTCCCCTGGCTAATTTGTACAAAATCTTTATTTCGAGAAGAGGAAGAAAACATATGGCATTTGCTTTAGTTGGGCATATAGTAGATAATCCGGACTCCGTCTAATCCAGCGCCCCCTGTAATCCCATATGCATATCTCTGTTGATTGTACATAAAAATTAGATCGAATAGTGAAGATTTGGCGAAATTTTTACTATATATATAATACATAATTGGAAAACTTGTACGCACCACCATAATTTTTTTTGTAAGTTCTATAGCACTGATGATGTTATTTTTATAATAAAATATTAGCTCTCCACTCCAATCCGACAAATTCGATAAACCGACATCGCCCTGCAAAACGAAATACAGGTGAAAATTTAGTTTCATTTTATACGTTCGTACGTATTTGCCATTTGTATCCGCTAGTTTCGAAAACTAGCGGATACAAATAGCAAATTGTAATAGATAAGGTACGACGTGACGTGACGTGACGTGACGTGGCGTGGCGGGACGTGATGGGAGCGACGCAGCGAGGAGGAACACGCGTGCGAGCAGGTGTCGTATCAGTTGAGTAGATGTAGTTGTATGCACGGAACATTGTAAAAGGTAGTATCTTAACTGAGAAGTGATGCAACTGGAATCTGGATTAATACTCTTTTTTCTTTACAAAACGGTCCTATTATATACATGGCGAGGGTGAAGAGACGGGAGGGAGATGCGGGAGATACGGTCTTACCTGCACGTTCGCAGCAACAAAGCGCGTTCCGCGAATGTGGAGTATCAAAGCGCGTTCCGCGAATGCGGAGTATCAAAGCGCGTTCCGCGAATGCGCAGTATCAGAGGGCGTTCCGAGAATTTTTTCCCGAAGTATATAGTATTCTGTATTGTGAATCTACAACATTATTATAAGAATTATAGAAACGCGTATGTTAAATAGAAATAATAAAGTATTGTTTTACTTGACCTCTCAACTGTGACTTTGCTCTAATTCAGCTTGGTTTCCGCCGCGAATGATTAATAACACAAATAATAGTATTGTTTTTTATATTGTTACGAGCTGGGGTTCAAGGACTGGAAAAATGAAATGGGCCACTAGTTTCACTTCTCTTCACTTGCACTTCTTCTCTTCTACTATTTTAGTAGTACGCACCGCCGATGTACTCAAGCGATGACAATCGAATTAAAAAGATTTATTTCCGAAAACATAGACCATATCGCGTGTTAGTGGCTGTACTAGTAACCATAAATATGTTAGACAAGTACAATTTATTAATATTAAAACTATCAGACTAATCGTGTGTACTTTAAAACGCATAAGGTCGAACAATAGATGATCGAAAATATACACTTCACATACCATATACGTAATTTGTGGGAGGGTCACCGGTGGCTACACGATCGTCTCGCGTGGTACACGCGCTACCGGCAATCAATTTAACTGTCAATTAAAGTGACAATGTACAGCGTTGTCACTCCACACTCGGCTACCGGAGAGTAGTTGTTTTGTAACACAGGTGTCCGGTTTTCTCTCTTCTTCTCAGAAAATGTGGGCGCCCAGAATAAACTTGGCGGCGTACTGTGATGGCTGAAGTGCAAAAGATGGGCCTATCCTGGAGCGAAGTGAAGTAGTACCCTTAAACGGCGGGCTTGCATGAGGAGAGTAATGAATGTGGAGGAAGCAAGGTCTCTGCCTACACCTACGGGAGACAGGCGTGACGATATGTATGTATGTGTATATGTAAAATGTTTTGTTGTGTCGACCTGGAGGGCCAGGAGGTATCGCTGAGACAGTTTATTAATTTCTTTAGGGAAGAAATCACGAAGAAGCTCTATAATTTCTTCAGCAGTACGAGGCGTGGCGCCGTCTTGTTGAAACCTTGTATGTGAAGTGAAGACGGGATGTTCTCTCAATATTGGCAGAGAATAATCAATAAGCATGCGTTTATTGATTATTCGACCTACAACTTAATTCCAATTCCGGACATCCTGTATATTGATTGGCTTACTGCTCGCTGTCACAGAATCGAACTGCCAATACATTGTCACAATTAAATATTAAACGAAAATTAACTAATTGGAAGTCTCTTTCTATCAACTTACATGAGAGACGTGTTTTTATTTCATTTTTATAATCTTATATTAATATCAGATATATTGTTTAATTATGGTGGCGGATTATACAATATAGTTCGATTAAGACATATAAGTGAAGTAATATGATATAATTGCGTATATCGTGTACTTTTTAAGTTGACTGAAAAAGTGGATAGAAGGTTTTGTTAGAATAGCCACCATTTTATCAAGACGTAACGTGATAATCTAACTGGTTATATTTCTAGAGATTTGATGTTATCGTATTTTACTTGATACTAACATAATAGTTATAACTAATTGCCATCAAAGATAAAAAAGAAAACTTATGGCTAAATGGGCGAAGTCGCAACTCGATTATTGAGATCGCGGCTTCAATTCTCTCATTGGGATAAATATACACACATATATATGACCTAAAAGGATTTTTACCAAGTCTAGTTACTCCGCCAATCAATCTTGGATAAATGTGGTGGTTGAAAGTCCATTTCACTAGATACAATGGACAGAATCGTGACAAGCAGTGGAAAGGAAATGAGCAATGAATAAAAATGACGATGATGATGAAATGATTAGGAGTATTATAAAAGTATATTTGTGACAATTTTTACACAAACTAAATGCTAAAATTGGCTGGGCAGCGTTCAGGAAATTCCGTCAAGTCTTCTCGTCGCCCATACCACAAAGTCTGAAGACAAAAGTCTTCAACCAGTGCGTCCTGCCCGTACTCTCTTACGGTGCCGAGACGTGGACACTGACAGTCCGTCTCCTCGCCAAGCTCAAAGTCGCTCAGAGGGCTATGGAGAGAGCTATGCTCGGGGTTTCTCTGGTGGACAGAATTCGAAATGAAGAAATTCGCCGGAGAACCAGAGTCACCGACATTGCTCTTCAAGTTAGCAGACTGAAGTGGCAATGGGCTGGACACGTTTGTCGGAGAACCGACAATCGTTGGAGTAGACGAGTGCTGGAGTGGAGACCGCGACTCGGCAAACGTAGTGTGGGACGCCCTCCTGCTAGATGGAGCGACGATCTGCGCAAGGCGGCTGGCAGAGACTGGATGCGTGTAGCCGAAGATCGGGCTAGGTGGCGCGCCTTGGGTGAGGCCTATGTCCAGCAGTGGACTGCCGCGGGCTGATATTGATATATATTGAAATGCTAAAATTAAAACCTTAATACATATATTGTACATTAAGATCAAGAGACAAGAACAATAAAACAGACGCTAGATAAAAACAAATTGATATAGGTTCTTTTAGAAACGTCCCCTTGAGCTGATGGCGGTCATCGTGGGGTTTTAGTCGGTATACGAGCAAATGCCGGAGTTCGACATAACCCGACTACCCCCAAAGCATTCGTAACGAATAAAACCACACGTACAAAAGGCTCTTTTTAAAACACCTTCCGTATTGTCATTATATTATAGTGTATGTACGTCGAGTTATTGCGATGTTATTAAGAGCAGCGCGTCGTGCGCATCTCTCCACCGTGAGTTAGAAGCGGAGAGAGAACACGGAACCAATAAATTACAGTTACCCCGAGGCAGCAGTTTGTCTTGATACCGCACGACTTCAGACACACACACACACACACAAGGCGTGTGTACTATAGCTGTATACTGTACATTTATATCTTATTCATTCTTTATTAATTTACATTTTTTATTTTATATCTCAATTTCTTATGCCGGACGGGTGACATGTCTTTCGAAAGACGTCAGTCGAAATTTTTGTTTTCACATTTATAAAATATTTTATATCTTTTTACAAAATTACGAATTTAAAAAGAAGTAATATAATATAAAAGGTTTTAATATATTCAAATAAAAACTTTTAATATATTAGTGATACATTTATCAATGTATCATTACAGTACACATTCTGAATATAAACCAACGGAATTTTCTACCGAGTATAGACCTGACAAGAGAGAACGACAAGAATAGTTAATAGAAAATAGCTGCGCGCGGGAAAGAGACAGTACTATCTCTAGAAAAGACTACACATTGCTGAAACATTTTCGAATTGTAGAATGCTAGAACTATCGATTGTTTTACCTATATATAGAAGCGCCAATGTATCGAGGAGTTTAAAAGTGTAATACGGAAGAAAATCGGAAGAGAACTTAGAAGAGAAGTAGTGGAAGTAAAGAGAAGTGAAACTAGTGGTCGATGTAATTTTTCCGATCCCCGAACCCCAGCTCGTAACAATATATTCGTTACGTTTTGTATTACAGTTCTTTAGTCTCAGTTTTCAGTTATACGTACAATGATCAAAAAATATATTGGCGTGTCACAAGAATGTGTTGAAGATTCGTTACAAAAAAAAACTGGTGACATCTAAGAGAAAGGATTGCTAATACTTCTGGCTTGACAGTTATAGAGCGGAGACATCAAACATGTCGCCCCGACAGCGGGTAACGAGGGTGAACAAAAGAGGTGGCATTACAATTGTATTAACAATATAAATGAATATAATACACATTAGTCAGAAGCGTTTTTCTTAAAAATAAATAACAGTTTATTTAGACGTTAAATCATTATTTCTACGAGTGTCATCAATCATCATCAAAAGCCACTAGACAAGCGTAATTAACGTCCTAGAGATGGAGAGTCCCGACAGACGTATATAGGCTGTGATAAAATGATGAAAAAACTAGGCGTTATCACCATAGTAACTGACACCACGTCAGAGGTGAGTTTAGATACAATTACCAACAGGTGTCCGAGGGAATTCAATAACCATTAGGCTTTATTTATCGGTGGGCATTACTCTCGGCAATGGCCCATTATCAGCGCAATGGGATCGATACCACAGATTTGTTTCAGCCAATAATACTATTCGGAACGCTCTCTGTTACTAATTCACGCAGCAATAACTCAATCAGTAAGCCTCGGCCTCACGATCTGAACGTCGTGAATTCGTATCATCCACTGGACTACAATGTGAATTATATCCTAGCACAAGCATTATTCAATATCAATTTCAGGCCCAGGCAGTCCACTGCTGGTGCTGATCTTAGGCTACACACATTCAGTCTCTGCTAGCCACCTTGCGCAGATCTAGGCTAACCTATTGCCACTTGAGTCTGTTAACTTTAAGAACTATGTCGGCGACACTGGTTCTCCGGCGAATTTCTTTATTCCAAGCAACTCCGAGCATAGCTCTTTTTCCCTTGAACCAAAAGCTTGTTAGTTGCCTCTTACCCTCGTAGGGATCAGGATGTGACGAGTGGCGAGCCACGTCGCCGTCATTTTTTAAGATTTTTTGATATAAATTACATTGGTAACGCAAAATGCACCCAGTTGATATATATTTCCATGAAATATGAACACGAGAAATCGGACGAACGGCCTGCTGAGAATAAATTCCAAATCCCAGGGGATCGATTTAGTTCCGACCACAAAGCGTTACATACACACCTATCGGAGTTGTAGTGGTGCGAAAGCGCTCACTACATGCATTATTTATACTCACACTTGTACCGGGGACTGACACCTAACCACTGAGACCTCTGCCCGGCCGAGGTCTCTCTCAGTGGCTAGGGTACTGTAGCGTGCCTGCCGTACTGCTTACGGCGACACCCGGGATTTTTAGGGAGTTTCTTCAAATAACATTCTTCAAAATTATATTAATTTATTCTTGCGTTTCATTGTACATTTATATAATAATATCATACTTTGTTAACACTTCTTACTTTACATTTTATATCTCAATATATATATAATATAATTTCAATGTTTTGTGCCGGATGGGTAACATGTCTATCCAAAAACTTCATCATAATCCATCCATCATAATCCGTGATATCTTTGGCAGCCAATAGATTACAAAATTATTGTAATTTTTCTTATATTTATATTTTATATAAATTTAATTGTTCAATTTTATAATATTTTATTATTACATAAGTAACCCTATTGTGAAAATGTAGCCATGCTATGCGCAAATTTAAAGAGTTGTATTTCGGACGTTGTTAAGTTTATATTATATAGTATTCTTTAAGACTGTAACTTGTTATTGTGCCTAATAAATAAAATAAAATAAAATAACTAAGCATTGGAGAAAAATTGCTAACCTTTAAGGTATATTTAAACTTGTCATTTCAATATGCCAACGTAAGCAGAAACACTCAGTCAGTAAGCCTCGCCCTACGACCTATACGTCATGAGTTCGTATCCATATATATATATATATATATATATATATATATATATATATATATATATATATATATATATATATATTTGTATGTGTGTTTATATATATATATATATATATATATATATATAGTTCCCCGTAAATCCACTTCATCCAGCAGGAAAACACACATTATTAATATTGTATTGTTGTTTGCTTGTCGCGGATCTTAACTACGTGAAAGTTCTAACTGTGCACATTAAGATAAAAATATAAAACACTTTAGTTTGTGATACCGTGAGAAAGTCAAAAATTTCAAGTAGGTCCCAGTGTATCAAGGGTACACATATATAATGTTATCGGGGCACAGTAAGCTCTCGCTTGTAACATTTGGCATTCGGCGTGTGGCCGCGCTGATACACTGTTATCGTTGTATATACATTCGTTACACTGCCTCGTAACGTGAATCGTGTATCACACAGACAAGTTGATGATTTACTTATACAGGATGTCCGCTCGAAGAATTACATTTTCAAAATTATTATTATTATTATTATATATTCACGCCTATCCCCCGCAGGGGTTGGCAGAGATCACCATCCACTACCATTCATCGCAGCGAAACGGCTCTCCATTAATCGCTTCTCGCCCTCGTGGGAATCAGGACGTGACGGGTGGCGAACCACGTTGCCGTCATTTTCAACAAATTAGGTATATTAAATTTGTCTTAGAGAATCCCACGAGCCGCAAGGGAGGATGGAGGTTAGCCCCAACAGAACCCTGCATGCTGAGGTAAGGCACCAAAGCATCCGTTGGCACGGCAGACCCTGGATTGGTGGAGAAGAAGGGAAAGGATAGATAAAAGGAAAGGACAGGGGAAAGGAAAGATGGATTGGTGGGGTTATCAGACTCGGAATAAATATTTACAAATCCATGCATATATTTATTCCGATGCGGGGATCGAACCAGCGACCACTGACTCCGCGGGCGGAGGGCCCCGCCACTGGGTCAAACGGTCGTTACAAAATTAAATAATAAAAAGTCTACAAAGTATATAAATAAAATTCAATAGTTTTTACGTTAACGAAAGTGCGGATTTTATCGTTTAAAAATAATTTTGTCCTAATGTTGAACGCCACGTCGGACACACTGTTGGAATCTAGCGACAGTATTCATGCGGTCGCCCCATAGAGATGCTGCGCGTGTAGTGGAGTTCATCCCCGAGGCTCGATCCCCCGTGGGTGTAGATGTCCCCGTATGTATGTCTGACTGGATGCGTGTAGCCGAAGTTCAGGTTAAGCGGCGCGCCTTGGTTGAGGCCTATGTCCAGCAGTGAACTGCCGTGAGCTAATAATAATGAAAAAATAATAGCGATAATTAATCCATCACTGTATTTGAGATAAGCGCTTAATTAAGCCGATTTCAGTGACATTAAATAAGTGAAGCAGGCAATGGTAAGTCATTAAGTTATTTACGTTCACGTCGCTAGCTCGGTTAACGATTGGAGCGGAACCAATGAAATAATTCCGCCGTCAGCTCGCCGCAGCCTCGCGGCCACCGGCGACCTCTTTGTGTAAGCGGCCATAAAGCCGTGAAGGCTGACCGTAATATTGCGGCTGATCCGCAGCTATTTGGGTTAATTTACTCGTCAAAACAATTTTGGAAAATGAACGCGACGCCATATTTTTTTTTTAATTTTTTTATGGGATAGGAAGGCAACCGAGCAGACGTGTAACCTCATGGAAAGCAATCAGCGCCGCCCATAGACACCCGCAGTGCCATAGGCAGTGGAGAAGCGTTGCCGGCCTTTAAGGACAGTATCATTAAGGAATTACGGGTTGGGCCTCGCGAACTCAACCGCTCTCTTGACAAAGCGCGGTAGCTAAGCTACCACTCAGACGCCGGTTTTCCGCGGGAGTGTGGTACTTCCCCGGGCGAGCCGGCCCATTTATGCTACAGACAAATAATATGCCATTCTTGACAAAATATTCGTCTGCAGCGTGGCCCTACCACTACCAAATTTGATTCTGGACGAATGTACGTTCCACCACCACACACTTGCCTTGAAATATATACCTGTGAGTACATGTGTATTTGTATGTGACTATCCCGAAACGTTTATCAAATTCGCGACCGTTGACTTCGAAAACGGAAGCTTCGCTCCTGAGCTAATTGGGTCGTCCTATAAGCGCATATTTTTGACATCCCATGATATATCCCACTGCTGGGCAAGGATATTTTAATCTAATTAACGTCGATAACCTAAATGGGTCAATGGCGTGGTTACCGCTTTCAACGTATATGGTAATACTTACAGGCATTTATTGTAAATCCTTGACAAGCTCAGTGGACTGATGTCAACTCCTCTAAAAATGACAAGATCCCGTGGCCAGCAATGGGACACATATGGACTGTATAAAAAAAATCAGAGATAGTCATGAAGACTAACGACAGAAGTGAAAACTCAAAACAGTATTTTCAAATTTCAAACTAATTGTAATATTATATTAATTATATAATTGAAAATTGAAATTTTAGTAAAATATAAACAATAAAAAAATAATATTAATATAATATTAATTAATAATATTTTTAATTAAAAATAATTTATAAATAATTTTAATAATATATACCTTAAACAGTGACATGTTGCTGACGCGAACCCATAGATTTTTTCCCCATCCAGAGCCGTGTAGCGAACCAATAGAAGTTTTAACTTCAAACATATTTTCAAAAAAATTAAAAGGAAATTTTTTGCCCAGTTTTTCATTTAAAATAATAAATATTCTACCTCTACGTGACTTGTCAGTAAGCGTGTAGCACTCGTAGGTCTTCCGTAGCAATCGTAGCACTGAGGTAGTTCCGTAGCGCATTTTGCAAAACTACCGAAGTTATCTTTTCTATGACGTAACTGGCGCAGTCGCGACGTGTTTGCATTCTGTGTAAAGGGTCTTGGGTTCTATTACTGCATCAAGATAAATATTTGTATGGTCTGCAGGTATGTATTCTGCATCGTAAGTGGGTGTGTCTTTTATGTGCTTAACCCTTTCGCGACGTGCTATTTTTCTGTTAAGACTGGCAGTCTTCGAGGTCTGCGGAAATGTATGATCTTCGTTGTTATAACATACATTTACCGGAAAAATACGGTAATAGGCGTCTCATGAATATTGTAGGTACTATATTAAAAATATAAATTTATTATTACTATATGTATTTGAAAAAAAAATACATACATACGGGAATATACAGTCTTCAGCGCGAAAAGGTTACTGGTGTTTAATGGGTTTGTAGGTGTATTTTATTTTTATTATTTCAAATACAATAGGCATATTTCTATAATAACGTATTATTAATAGAGTCAGGCGTTACTTTTGCGGAAATCCATCACTATGTGGACAGTCAAAAGTTTTACTTAGCTAAGATCCGCGACAAGGAACACAATAGTAACAGAAAATTAATAATATGTGTTTTTCCGCTGGATGAAGTGCTCCATTCCATGCACAAATTCTTCACAAAGTATTCGTGTGCAGCGTACATGAATACTTTGTCAAGAATAATATTTGTCTGTAGCATGAAAGGGCCGGCTCGCCCTGGGAAGTACCACACTCCCGCAGAAAACCGGCGTCTGAGTGGTAGCTTAGCTACCGCGCTTCGTACTGTGAGCGGCCGAGTTCCGGAAGCCCAACCCCCCGTCCTCCCGTTCCCAGTCCCATAATAACACTTACCTTAAAGGTCGACAACGCTTCCGTACTACCTATGGCGCTGCGAGTGTCTATGGGCGGCGTTGATTGCTTTCCATCAGGTGACACGCCTGCTCGTTTGCCTTCCTATCCCATAAAAAAAATATCGTATAAAAAACAACATAGTAATTAATATTAGATGTAGAAACAAAAGTGTGTGATACTCATATACACACACTACACTACAAAAATCTAATTTTAAGTATGCAGTCAGGAACTTGTTCTTTTGGACGCGGTGAATTTATTACATGGCTCAGTTGTTTTTAATTCTATTGTACTGTATGTGTATGTGTTTATGAGTATGTTATATATATGGATGTATGTGTATGTACGAGTGTGTCAGTGAGCGCTTGGCGTATGCTGAGCAAAAACCATTTTATGACACTCGTTAAATTAAAATTATTTTCTTCTTATTTTGCGTATTTATTTGTATATATATAATATTATTAAGGATTTAATTTTAGTTGTTGTAAAAAAAGGTGTCAAATAAAGTTTTTCTATTTCTTTGGGGTAACGGCATCGTTATTACAGACGGCTTTATTCGTACAGAGCGCTGCAATTCGCACAACCTAATTCTGAAAATCGCGTAGCTTTCGTTTTGAACGGAGGAGTGAGGAATAAAAGTGGGACAAATTGGCTGTAAATTAATCCGCACACCACGCGCGGCTCCGGCAAACGCCCCAAATATAAATGTCCGAACGCCGATCGATACGAGAATAGACGCTGTATAATCGATTATATTGTAAGTTATATTTTATAATAGTTATTACTTTATGTGGACAGTCAAAAGTTTTACTTAGCTAAGATCCGCGACAAGCAAAACAACAATAGAAAATTAATAATGTGTGTTTTCCTGCTGGATGAAGTGGATTTATTTGGAACTTAAACCGAAAACTTACCGAAAAAGGCCAGCAACTCTCCACCCACCAACCACTATACACAACACCAAACACACACTACCATTTTTCCACCTTGTAAACGACACATGTTTGGCCCCAACACGAGGCATCTTCAGGTATAGTAGACTCTACGGAAGACAACAGACTTTTCGGTTGTCTGCCGTAGAGTCTAGTCGTAGTCAATATTCCATTCCCACAATTGCGATCCAGTTTAGTATTTTTTTTCCCGAAACTTCAATCCACCACTCCAGCGGAACCAGCTAACTTCAGCAGGATTTCTGAAATGATACGACATTGGAACCTTCATAAAACAAGCCTACATACGAACATGTCTCAAATTAAGCTATAGAGCTACGCTGCCAAGAATAGAAATATATGGGGACGAATTATATACGAGGCCAACACTCATGTTGGTTTGTGGTAGAGTGGAAGGGGAAGAAGATATATCTCAAAGGCCGAAAAGCATTTGTAACGTCTGTAGTGTTCGAAATGTTTTACAGCTTAGATGGGATGTGTCAAGGGAATACGAAATCTTGTGAGCTAGTGATGACGATGTGTCACGTATCATACGTCAAAATGTAAAATTCAGTCGGCCATTGAGTCCAGCGCCGCTTACTACTGTGTGCTAATATAAATATACTATATTAGCACACAGTATGTGCTAATATAATATAAATATACTTTAGTACTACTAAAAAGTATCATTAAAGTATATTTAATTACAATATAACCATAATCCTACAGAATGGTTAACAAGAATTCTAGAAATATATAAACATTGCCAGTCATGTTTTTTAAAAAATGTGTGCAAGTAGTGTCGTCTAGCAGAAAAGGCTTCAAACAAACGTACCGGTTACATTGATATTGACCCCGACTGCTAATGAGGGTGTTGGTGCACACAATATCCCACAGATGACGCTGTCAAAGACTTAGTATCACCACATACACATACAGATAATATACATAACAGTTGCCTTATTGTATGCCAGTAATCATATGCATATCAGTATAAATCATAGTGTGCTTCTTTATGGAGCGTGACGTGCGCTGTATCGTGTTTGCTGCTCAACCGTAAAGGCGCCTGTAGACTCTCGCCGAGACAGCACGTGGATAAGCTAGTGCGAGAGTGTGGATGGTAATGCTCACTCGATTCGGCCTGTCTCGGTGTTACTCGCTAGCTCTCCATCCCGGATCGATTTTTGTGCCTGAGTCAAAGGGTCTCACGCCGCCTCGCGCTTGCTGTGAGCGTGTCGCTGTTCACTCTCGCTTCTCCCAATTGCCTTCGCGCCGTGAGCACTTACTTACTTCAGATGACTGTACACGATGTTATGAATAACGAGAATGAATTGAATTTCATAGAAATTTATGAAGGTATCCTGTTTTTATGGGATCCTTATCACAAATTTCACAGGGATAAAAAATACTTGCATGATGCGTCTCGGCCGGCGGCATGTTTCAGGCGAGACATAGCGAGTGCTCTCGAGCGAGAGTGTACAGCCGCCATAATATTTAAGCGAATTATTTCACAACGAGCGGCGAAAGTTTGTGAGCTTGTTCCGCTGAAAGTTATGATTTTAAGACTTAACTTTCCGCGTTCATTAGAGCACAACATTCAACTTTATTTTCTTTTCGTCAAGCTTTTGGTTAATGTTCAATTTCAGCTTTGTGTTTCAATTGAGCTACAAGTTATTTTGAAATGTATATTACGGCGATTCCGGCGCAACAGCTGGAATTGGAATGAACGAATCATTCCAATTCCAGCTGTTTGTATTTCGGCTTTTACACACAAAATCAAGTAAACAACAAAAAAGATTCTGACAATAAATACAACAAGTAATAAAAAAAATTAAGTAATTACCTACTTTTACATTATATTCTGCTAAATATCTCCTATAATAGGTTTTTATTCTACCATATAAAACGCAAATTAATTAATATTTGAAAAAACTGTATTAACATTGCAAGTGTCATCCACTACAAGTTTAATAAAATGTATTTAAACTTAACTGGATGAATAAAAAGTATTTCATAGACGATTGAAAATTTGAACAAGATATATAAATATATATCAATATCAATATCAGCTCGCGGCAGTCCACTGTTGGACTGATAGGCCTCACTCAAGGTGCGCCACCTAGCCCGATCTTCGGCTACACGCATCCAAGCTCTGCCAGCCGCCTTGCGCAGATCGTCGCTCCATCTAGCAGGAGGGCGTCCCACACTACGTTTGCCGAGTCGCGGTCTCCACTGGTGTGAAGTGGAGAGTAAATATATATAGGGGGAATTAATTAATAGTAGGAATTGAAAAATACCATTGCTCCAACATAGGAACAATATCTTTTTTAACAAACAGACGTAGATTACTGCAAAACAATTCTTAAAATACAGTTTAATAATCAAAATACATATTTATATGAATTTTACATGATTGTAAATAATTTATTTTACACAAAATACAATTATTTATATATTTTATATAAAGCAACTTTATACTTACATCGTCTGCCAATAGATGGCGCCACAAGTCATATAAAATTAATTTTTGTCTATTGCATAAAATAATTAAAAAATAATATTATTATTTCTAATATATAACGCGTTTACATTTTTAATAGCCTTGTTACACATGACTGGATTCTAAGACGATAAAGATTTTAGATAGTTGAGGATAACTGATGAAGTCAGGCGTTACTTTGCGGAAAAGTTGGACAGTCAGATATTCAACTTTGATAAGATTCACGAACACAAATTGGAAAAATAATATTATGTATTTGCGTTGAAGTGTATAGGGAATTACAAGTTACAATTGTTACCGTCTCTCGGTGAGAATTATACTTGTAATTTCCTAACGAATTTCTGACTTGTATTCGCGGATCGTAGATCTAATTAAAGAAGATGAAAAATCTCTACTCACCTTTGAGAGAAATATTTTAAGGCGTATCTTTGGTCCTGTGTTGGAAAATGAGCGATGGAGTATACTTTACAACCACGAGCTATATGGGCTGTACAATGAGCCGAACGTGATCAAAACCATTAACATTGGGTGCCTTCGTTGGGCTGGGCACGTGGTACGGATGGACGAGGCTAGAGTATCCAAACGAGGCTAGAGTATCCAAACGCCTACTCGACGGCAAACCGGATGGTCGTAGAAGCCGCGGAAGGCCAAAGCTCAGGTGGCTAGATGAAATCGAGGACGACTTAAGGACAATATGTGTGAGGGGCTGGAGGGAAAAAGCTAAACGAAAATCCGACTGGAAAAATTTACTGAACCAGGCTAAGGCCCACCCGCGGCTGTAATGCCTTGATGATGATGATGATTCATGGATCTTAGCAAAGTAAGTTTAACTGTCCATCCTCTTGAATATTTAAAACGATTTTAATAGTAGTTCTTTTAAATTCTACTTTAACATTCTAGGAGCAAATGCAAGTAATGTTTCACTGCAGTATAAACTATTGTAGTTCACTGCTCTGAAGAAATACCACACTCTATAAAAATCTCTTTATTCCCACTCTAAGTATTCACGTAAGCAGAAGGAAGAGACGTAGTCGCACCATTCTTCTATACTTTGAATCTTTACCTTTTCTTCACTGGAAGTCAAACCGATGCGTTTGTTTGGTGCAATGACAGAGCATCACCAGTTGACTTGGAGCGGCTGCATCTGAGACGGAATTGTTCTTAATAGATAAATGAGGAAAGGAGAGTTTAGTGTCTAAAGTGTGATTAGAGTGAGAGATACAAGCCCCAGTAACTCTCCCCTGCTTTCTTTTCGTCTTCTTTTCATCATGATACATCATTCTTAGTACTTGCACACGCATCTACTTTTCCACTGATGGTACAAGTGTCTTCAAGCGTCTGTTATTAATAACCTGATGCCTCCGGAACTCAACCGCTCACCAGACCAGACCAGACCAGGTAATCCGGCCCATTTATGCTACAGACAAATTATGCCATTTTTGATAAAGTATTCATCTCAGCTTGACTCTACCACTACGAAAATACTGATAATTTTACTGGTATAAACTCCCAAAATCCCATTTAAACAACCTAACCCACCTACAGAAATATATGAGGAAGCTTTATTCCACATAAGAGACAACACAGCAAAGGAAAAATTTATATCATTTAAAATATATTGCAAATGGATCTAAATATTATAAATCACTGGATAAACCCCCGCAGCATCCCGTCGCTCCCGAGTTCGTTAACTGATCACGTGCCGCGATCAGTTACTTGCCGAAAACAAAGTTTGCATATTAATGCCGCAGTCGGCTCGGAACACTATCAAATTCCTACTGCCCAGTTATCCCACTTACTAATTAATAACTCGAGCGGGGTAGTACACTCAGCAGAACAGTTGGCGAACTATAGTTTCGCCCGGATATAGTTTCACTCGTATAGAACTTACACTATTGACATATTAAATAAATGAATTAATCAGTGTATTTCATAGTTTGTGATATATTTTATATAGGGTGTCTGGTAACTGAATTAAGTTACAGGTCGAATAATCAATCGACCAATAAATATTATAAATGCGAAAGTTTGTGAGATGTATGTTTGTTACTGTTTTACGAAGAAATTATTGGACAGATTTGGATAAAACTTTACAGTAATATAGGTTATACATCGGAATAACATATAGGCTACAATTTGAAATGATATTATGTAATTTTGGTCGTAATATAACGATACATGTCAATTAAGTCGGAAAAAAATCTGGCCTCTGAGAGCTATCTTGGCGTGCGCTGCCTAAACCATTGGAGTTACACAAAGATGATGTACCGTAGGATTGTTTGTCTTGAATAGTTCTAAATAAAAGTCCGCGACAGCATATATCTACCTTTTATGTGGAAGCCACTATGACTAAAATTGTGAACCATAAATTAAGTAAAAAAAATACATTTATTTAAAGTTATCTGTCACGAAACTTAATGTGGCAGACCAAATTCCACGCGAGCAAGCCGCGCGCAAAAGCTAGTAATCAATAAACGCATCCTTACTGATTATTTTCCGACAATATTGAGAAAAAACTCTCCTAGAGAGATTATGGAGCTCCTTCGCGATCTCTTTCCATCAAATTAATAAGCCGTTTCGGTGTTATCCCCTGGCCATCCAGGTCGCTGGATCTCACCCCTATGGAATTTTTCTGTTGTACCTCAAAAGTCTATAAAACAAACCCGAAAACTATCTCAGCGTTACAAGAAAATATCGTCCACGAGGTTAACGGCATCCCTACGTCACTACTTCAGCGAGTGGCACAGAGTACTGTGGCTGGATTCCAAGAGTAACGGTCAACACTTAATGTTCTTCTAAGAGTGCCTCTCCGACTTGCGAAGGTTGGCAACCAATTCAGCACAACTTTCCTCCTCCTTCGCGAGGTGCAACAGTTCTGAAGCACTCGCTATCCCGGTCCGCTCCCTGATGTTACGTAGCCAAGACTTTCTTTTTCGACCAACTTATCTTTTGCCCGCGATTTTACCCATTATGATCAGTTGCAGCAATTTGTACCTGTCATGTCTCAAGATAATGACCCAGGTAAGCCACTTTTCTACGTTTGACTGACTGCAAAAGTTCACGTTTTTGCTTGACTAGTCGGAGAACCTCGTCATTGGCCACCCTTTGAGTCCAGCTAATAAAATAATAATTTTTAAAAATATTCACTCAAGTTCCTGGTCGCTAATCATTACAATTTATTCTTGTATAATTGAGAGATCCTCATTATTATAATCAACAGCTGCCGTAGACTGTCGTGTATATCTTATTTTATAGCAGAGAACAAACGAGCGTGCGATAACTTGGTGGATAGATAGATAGATAGATTCTTTATTTATTTATTTTTTATATATTTATGCCTATCCCCCGCAGAGGTTGGTAGAGACAAAAGAGCTGCATCCGCTACGATCCCGGCACACCCTCCCCGCCTATCCTCCACACTCATCCTTTCATACATTCCTCCTCTCACATTCATCGAAGCGAAACGGCTTCTCGTCGCTTCTCGCCTTCGTGGGAATCAGGACGTGACGGGTGGCGACCCACGTCGCCGTCATTTTTCAACAAATTACGTATAATAAATTTGTCTTAGCGAATCCCACAAGCCGCAAGGGAGAATGGAGGTCAGCTCCAGCAGAGCCCCGCATGCTGAGGTAAGGCACCATAGTACCCGGGGAACCCGATCCCGGGACAGTCGGCACGCTTGCGACTAGGCTCGTCCCTAGCCACGCATCCATTGGCTTAGCATACCGTGGATTGACGGAGAGGAAGGGAAAGGATAGAGAAGAAAGGAAAGGGCAGGAAAGGAAATGCGGATTTGGGGGGTTACCAAACTCGGAATAAACATTTATAAATCCGTAACATATATTTATTCCGATGCGGGGATTGAACTCGCGACCATTGATTCAACAGGCAGAGGGCCCCGCCACTGAGCCAATCGGTCGTCCGCCAAACATTCTTTATTGTACACCAAAAATAAAAGTTATACAATTATTGATTGTAATATTTATATACAAATGGCGTGGCGACATAATTACTTGTCTTTTACGTTTACTGTTATTTACGTTGTAATTAAAGTTAGTTACATATATTCCTTTTTTCATTTTGATCACTTCTTGAATTTATCCTTTTTGTTTTTAACTTTTTTTTGTCCGTCTCTCTCTCTATGAATCCTTAGTCCCCCTGGTAGGGCTTAGGGCAGACACGACATCGGAGGTCATACGCTTCACTTCGCTCCAAGATAAGCCCATCTTCTGCACTTCGGCCGTCACATTACGCTGCCAAGTTTGTTTTGGGCGTTGTTTTCTTTCCCCCTGCAGATTCCATTCGAGGTCTTGTTTGGGGATATGACTGCCGTGGTGCCGGAAAGTATCCAGCTTCAATTTTTGTCGAACAATAATATCTACTTATACTACACTATACATGCTTTTCAAAGTGGATTTTGATAAAGATCTGTTTTTTCGCTCGAAATAAAGAAAAACGTTGTTTATTTTGTACCATATTCCACAAATCAAAATGGCGGAGGTAAATTCCGGCCGAGGTCACGAAACAAGCCGCCATCGCTTCGTGAACAAACTCTTCACAACTAAATATGTACAAATACACAGCGCGCTGTCGCATTCAGAAAAATTCGCTCCAAGAAACACCTTCACATTTTTATACCGTACCCTTCATGGTATTAGGGAGTAAGGATTGTAAGAAAACTTCACTTACTACTAGACTAGTGTTCATCTAGATAAATTACTAGATATATATAACAAATTTTTAAATAAATAAATATATTTATTTCCTTTTGTAGTAACACGTGTGAGTACATATTATATTATCACATTGGCACCTTCAAAAAACAAGCCTACACATACCTAAAAGGCCGGCAACGCTTCCGTGACTCCTGCGGTGTCGCGGTTGTCTATGGGCGGCGTTGACTGCTTTCCATCAGGCGACACGCTTGCTCGTTTGCCCTCGTATCCCATAAAAAAAATATGACATTAATTCACAGTACACATACTTAATATAATTATATTCAAACAGTACATACAAATGAAAATGGACGATTGCTCAATCAAAACCTCCACTAATTGAACAGAGAAACTGATTTTCTGCCACCGCCCGATGTGTGTTTCACCCGCCACCGTGTGCTTTGTCTCACTCAAAGCACACCACCTAGCCCGATCTTCGACTACACGCAACCTGTCCCCGCCAGCCGCCTTGTGCAGATCGTCGCTCCATCTAGCAGGGAGGCGTCCCATACTTGGCAGTGCAGAAGCGATGCCGACTTCTAAAATAATATAAAATGAATGAAAGATTGCTTTAATGAATAAAACCATTTGTTTTTCACTATTAATTTCCACAGTTACCAATGGGATCTCAAACCATGCCAATGGCCGCAATAAATATGAAAAGAAGTTCGTGGCAAATTTAGATTTTCAACTTTACCTCCGACCTAATATACGAGTAAATACGGTCGAATAATTCTCGTTAAATAATTCTCGGACACCCTTTCCAATTAAAAAAACATAGCTCTCAAGATCCGCAAAAACAATGCTTAATTTAATTTTTGTCTCCTCCAACAAATAATTTATTTCTTAATTGCAGTAATTTCTCCGCAGGGAAAACTACCTGCACAGAAACTAAAAACATTTGAGTTGCTCTCTTAGTTCGTGGCGTACACAAATTTCGCTTTGAGATTTTTCATAAAACATGGTTTAAAAGCCATCTGGGGAAAGGACAATTTTAATATAGGTATTTATGTCTCCTGTTAATAAAAATTTAATACAAAAATATAAAAATCCGTCTTAAAGAACCAAATAAGTCCTAAGGATTCCTAGGGGAGTTGAAAAATGCTTAATACGGATATTCATCTTTCATTATCCTTGTTTACACTCTAATTAACTTAGTAGCAAGTCTGGGTGCCCAACCAATCCACCTGGAATAAGTGTGATGGGTTAATTTTTTTTATGGGATTAGAAGGCAAACGAGCAGCCGTGTCAGCCGATGGAAAGCAATCAACGCCGCCCATAGACATCCGCAGTGCCATAGGCAGTGCAGAAGCGTTGCCGACCTTAAGGGTCATGGGAGGGGGAGGATGCTTGGGCCTCCAGAAATTGACAGCTCATCAGACGAAGCACGGTAGCTAAAGTACCACTTAGACGCCGGTTATCTGCGGGAGTGTGGTACTTTCCCGAGCGAGCCAGTACATTTATGCTACAGACAAATAATATGTCATTCTTGACAAAGTATTCGTCTGCAGCGTAGCTCTATCATTACATCCGTGGCTATACCATCATTCTTTTAGAAAGAAGAAGGTGCTCGGAAATAGGACATATGTGTATGGACTATTAAAAACTTTCTCGTATAAGTTACGTTATGTACTTTTTAAATAACTGATGAAGCCAGCCGCCACCCAGCGAAAATCCATTACAAGAAGAAGTAGACTGTTGTTAGCTGACGATAATGATGATTAGTGGTAAGTAAATTAGATTTTAAAATGGTATTTAAAGACTACAGACTTCAAAATAGTTTCAATTAATTTGCCTCACGACCCGTGTTCAGACTGCTAGGATATCTAGTCTGTGATATGTCTGACAGATGGCGCTGTGTGCCGTTGTGTTCATGTCTGATTCACGGTAAAATTGTGTTATTTTACAAAGGTTAAATATTTTTTGTGAATCTTGCATTAAACAATCACCTTTCAACCTCAACAATTGAGTTTCATTGATAAACCAATTAGTGTGGGATTTTTGGGACTCGTACCAAATCCACTTGCTCACTTTTAGGGTTTGCAATAGCAGAATCAGGTTTTCCCCTTAACCAATACTTTGAAACAAGGATTATCCGACCCATAACCTTTTTCTAGCACAACCTATATGAAGATCTATGTAGGACATCCTATATGAAGATATAAAGAAATTTTCCTTGTTTAATAGCTTACTCCCTTAATGCATTCCGTTGCACTCATCTTAAAGTTTATAAACTTACAAGTTGTTACTACAGTTTGCGCAGACATCAAAGAGGATAAGTTCGGATGGTTTTGCCGAGTTTTACTGACGAGTTGGCGCGGTGGTGGAGGAGTGGGGGATGCGGGGCGTGGTGTGGGGAGCGGGGCAGCGTTCTAGGCGCGCACTGCATGGTAATTTGGTGGAAACGTTCTTGGCAAGTGACGTTGATATTGGGCTTGCAACTAAATTATAATATTTTTTTATTAATACCGTACTACAATTGTCTAAATATATCTAACGGTAAATAACCGTACATATACGAGGTCCCACACTAGGTTTGCCGAGACGCGGTCTCCACTCCATCACTGGTCTGCTCCGGCGATTGTCGAATCTCCGACAAACGTGACCGGCCCATTGGCACCTTAGCTTCCTAATTCGAAAACCTATGTTGTTGGTGACTTTCGTTCTCTGGCTAATTTCTTCTGTGTTCCCCCCCCCACCCCACACCCTTCGACTTGATGTTGCGACGATCTATGCAGCGCAGCTGGCGGTGCGGGATGACTGTAGTCGAAGATCGAAGTAAGTGGCGCTTCTTGGAAGAGGCGTATTTCCGACAGTGAAATACCGCAGGCTGTTGATCATGATGATGGTATACGAAATTCAAGATAGAATCGATACACCGTTACTTATTTTTCTAATATAAAAACAATACACAGATAAAGTTTAATTTAAAACCAATAATGTTTGTTCTACGTATTATTTTAAAAATATATTTATTTCAAATTAACAATTGATTCATAAAAATAAAAGTGTGTCACTGTAAGGGCAACGAACAATTGACGCGATGACATCATCCATTCATACGGATCCATATTGAAATTGACAGATTGTTAGTTTATAATTTAATGGAACAATATTTATTATGGGATAACGAAGCAGACGAGCAAGCGTGTCACCTGATGGCAAGCAATAGACAGTGCAGAAGCGTTGCCGGCTTCTAAAATAATATAAAATTAACATTTTGACTGCCGCGTCACCCATATTCGGTTGACGGTAAAAGTTCACACCAGGCCGCTTCACCCGCATTCGGGTGACCGCTAAAGTTTACATCAGGCGGTGTCACCCGCGTTCGGGTTACAGTAAGTTCTCATTCGGCCGTATCACCAGTATTCGGATGACGCCTACAAAGAATTTCCGTTCTCTAAATCTTCCTATATTTACAATTATCTTTATCGCAATTTTGTAAAGCGCCGAAGCAGCGCGCGTTTCCGTAGCAGCACTGGTGGCCTGACGGAGGTTTCATTACAAACACGCGTGACAATCAACGTGTAATGATAGAACGAATGAATGAGAGATTGATTTAATGAATGAATATAAAACACCACCCACACACATTCGTAACACAACAGACTTCACAAATGCGTTGTAGTCGTCGATATACATACGTAAACATGTTTTACATTACAGTTTATTTATATAATAATAATAACGTATTTAAATAATATTGATATATAATCATCAATATTTACATATCATCATATTACAGCCGAGGGGGGGGCCTTAGCCTGGTTCAGTAAATTTTTCCAGTCGGATCTTCGTTTAGCTTTTTTCCTCCAGCCCCTCACACCGATTGCTTTTAAGTCGTCTTCGACTCCATCTAGCCATCTGAGCTTAGGCCTTCCGCGACTTTTACGACCATCTGGTTTGCCGTCGAGTAGGCGTTTGGGTACTCTAGCTTCGTCCATCCGTACCACGTGCCCAGCCCAACGCATCCGGCGTCCAATCTTAAAGGTTTTGATGACGTTCGGCTCATTGTACAGCTCATATAGCTCGTGGTTATAAAGTGTACGCCATCGCTTATTTTCCAACACAGGACCAAAGATACGCCTTAAAATTGTTTCTCTCTAAGGTGAGTAGAGATTTAATCGATGAAAAGAGATAAAGATATTTAATTCATATACAATATGGGTAAGGTTTTTGATTTGTTTCCTATTTACGTATGTACTTCATTATTGGTAGTCAATTTCTCATCGCGATAAAAGCCTTACAACGTATCCGTAGGGCTTCACTCGCGCGTGGCGATGTCGAACACATCAAAAGGAGGGATTCAAAGCGAAACGCACTTCAAACGGATCCGACGCTGTGTTTGGTGGAGATATTACGTTTTTCCATTAACCGCGAGTGGTTCACTTTTACTGTAGCGGATTTGTTTAGTGAGTCAACAGCGCCGTCGATACGTGGTTTATACAAGCATGTTCGATGGGAGAATGGTATAATTTCAAACGTAAATAATAAAAAAAAACTACAATGAATATAAATAAAATTCAACGACTTTTACGACGAGAAATGCAGGTTTTAAAATTCAGCCAGCGCTTCACTTCGTAAAAGTTAAAAAATTAAAAATTATTACGACTTAATGTCGAGCGCCACGTCGGGCACACATTTGCAATGTAGCCACAGCATTCTGTGCCACCCGCTGAAGTAGTCACACACACACGTATAAGGGAGCATGGTGGATTCTGAGTTCATAACTTCTACCTCTAATTTTTTCCTTTGTGTAAAGGCGATTAGTTGAAACTATTATACCAGTGTCAATTAAAATACAATAATATCAAAACTTTTAAAATGGAACTAGTTAGCTTATCACGTTACGTCTTGATAAAATGGTGGCTATTTTACCAAACCTTCTATGGCCCTTTTCAGTCAACTTAAAAATCACGAAATACGCATTTATTTCATATCACTTCACTTACATACCTTAATCGAATTATATTTCATAATCATCATCATCAGAAGCCTGCGGCAGTCCACTGCTGGACATAGGCCTCCCCCGTGGAGCGCCACCTAGCCCGATCTTCGGCTACACGCATCCAGTTTCTGCCAGCCGCCCTGCGCAGATCGTCGCACCATCTAGCCGGATTTCTCTGCGTTCCGTTCCACGTTCTACATATATATTTTTAGGTTATACATATATATACGTTGTTTGAGAGGATTGAAATCGTAATTTTACCACTGAACACCTATTATTTCCCGCCACAATCAATGTTTTTAAACTATTATATAAATATAATAAACGATCTGCTACCTGCAGTGTTACTGATTCTAATTAAAAATCAAAGAAATATAAAACTGGGGTATTGAAAAGTATTCAAGAGATGAGCCTATATGTCAGTTTCAGACGTCTATTAGTCGTGTCTATCATTTGCTATCAAGTACACGCAAGCCCGTTTGTTTGGCCCACTATAAAACAACTATCCAATGTTTTTCACACGTTTCTTTTATCGCTTGGTCATGTACTATCATTTACATCCCGAAGTGAACACAGAGCGACCACATGCCATCACCAGGTCAGCACGGGACGGGAATCTAACTACGATGAAAATAGGAACCACATTGGGTAACCGCTTTTTTATTACACTGGTCCAAAAGTATACGATAAGTTCCTGATATCATCTCTGGGCAAGACATAAAGAAATAAAAAAGTAAAAAGATAGATAAAATTACTTAGTAAGAACCAAATCCACATGTTTTTTACAGGGCAGTAGCATCATTTGCTGGCACTTATATTATGTATATGGACAGTCAAAAGTTTTACTTAGCTAAGATCCGCGACAAGCAAAACAATAACAGAAAATTAACAATGTGTGTTTTTCCGTTGGGTTTAGTGGATTTATTTGGAACTTAAACCAAAAACTTACCGAAAATCGGCCATCAACTCTCCACCCACCAACCACTATACACAACGACAAACACACACTATCACTTTTCCATCTTGTAAACGACACGTGTTTCGCCCCAACACGAGGCATCTTCAGGTATAGTAGACTCTACTACTAACACACATTATTAATTTTCTGTTATTGTTTTGCTTGTCGCGGATCTTAGCTAAGTAAAACTTTTGACTGTCCATATAGTGATGGATTTCCACAAAGTAACGCCTGACTCCATTAATAATCTTATATTATGTTGTTTTATTATGTGTATTTATATATGTATTCCAAATTTGAATAATGACCGAATCGGAAGGTCTCAGCACGGGCCCGCCTAGTGAGACCTACTATGCTCCATCCAACTTCACCTGTAATATGTCACAATTAAAATAAAATTACGACAAAATACCGTACGGATACTTTGTACAACAGATTTATTTTAATGGAGAGCGGTTCGGCTATACACTAGGACATTTACTTTCGGATACACGCAGTTAAGCACTTACAGCACTCTACAGAGTGCGCCGAAAACGCTGTTAAATGTACAGCCGACGGTTTACGTGACGTGGAGTCCATTCATCGCAGACGTTGAGTAGTTAGCTACACTTGGAATCCCCAGCACGTAGATACCCACCTGCCTACTTTTTACGACTACGTGCCCGTGCTTTGTAACGAGAGAGGTAGTTCAATATTCTTGTAAATAAATAGTGGGCAGGAGGCACTTATGAAATGTAACTACATCCATCCAAGTAATGGCTGTATTTCTTGAAAACTGAAATAAATATGTTTATTAATAGGAACACATATATATTTTTATATTATATTTTGACAATATTTACTTAGAACGTAATACATATCAATGAATTTTAGATACCTTTATTTTCTCTTTCCCGAGACCAGTGCCTTGTTTACATTTTCTATTTTTATTCCTGTTCAGTTTAATATTTCCATTTAAAAAAGTCCTTTAATATTACTGCTATATGCATGCATAACTCCTTACCTGGACGTATTCAAATAAGTAATACATTGTTTTTATTGTTACACCCAATAACTCTTTACAAATGATGAATTTATTAATTTAACGATCTTTTTATGTATATTTTTTTTATCTAAATATATATTCATGTTGTATAAAATCCAAATAACTGGGTCAAACATTGGGGACAAACATTTATATATTTTACTCAATCTGGGTGTATAATTTGACCTTTTCATGAGTATGATTCCTTTACTTCCTTGATATTTTTCATTAGATTTATAATAAAAGGCATTATCAAGTATATTTTAAAATTTTGAACCAAGATAAAATAATCCAAGAATAATCTACGCAATTTTTGTAAAATATAATATTTAACTATATAAAAAAAATTATAATTAAACGCTTTATGTAAAACAAGAAAAATGTAAACTATATAAATGAGAAAAATGTTATACACGAGCAGATTTATAAACCCCAATCCGTCCATTTCAAATCGCAAGGGATGAATTGCCCGAGCGCGGAGAGACGACGCGGTGTGGCGATTACTGGGCAATGCGTGTAACGGAACGGGAGCGATCGACGCCATTACAGAAGACTTTTCCCGCCAACTTACATCAGTGACATTGTTTTATTTGATTATTATTATCTCATTTTATTATTAGTTACATTGATTAATTCTGTTGGCTTATTACTTAATACAGTTTGATTACTGATCATAGAGTATCTTTGCGTAGCCGCTTGTATTTATGGTATTGGTACACGGGTACGCGACCCCGGCCTCCCGAGCTACTACCGTATCACTCCTCGTCTTCCGTTACGGTAGTATCATATCATTATCATCCTGTCCCTTTTTTCTTTCCTCTGCCTTTTCCTTTCTTCTCCATCCTTTTCCCTTCCTCTCCGCCAATCCACGCTCTACCGTGCCAAAGGATGCGTGGCTAGGGGCGAGCTTAGTTGCAAACCAACTACCAATCATCAATCATACCAATCATCCCGAGATCGGGCTCCCCCGGATACTATAGTGCCTTACCTCAGCATGCGGGGCTCTGCTGAGACTGACCTCCATCCTCCCTTGCGGCTTGTGGGATTCACTAAGACAAATTTATTATACCTAATTTGTTGAAAAATGACGGCGACGTGGTTCGCCACCCGTCATGTCCTGATTCCCACGAGGGCGAGAAGCGACGAGAAGCCGTTTCGCTTCGATGAATGTGAGAGGAAGAATGCATGAAAGGATGGATGAGTTTGGAGGATAGGCGGGGAGCGTGTGCCGGGTTCGTAGCGGATGCAGCTCTTTTGTCTCTACTGACCCCTGCGGGGGATAGGCGTGAATATATAAAAAATAAATAAATAAGGAATGTATCTATCTATTATATTGCAGGTCGTGGGATTTGAGAGCTGTTTCGCTACGATGAATGTGAGAGGAAGGATGGATGAATGTGAAGGAAGCAAGGAAGGTGAGTCGGGATCGTAGCGGATGGAAATCTATGGTATCTTCCTAACCCTACAGGGAGACAGGCATGAGGATATGTATGTATGTATGTAATTTGATTAATGCGTTTAAGTGGAGTGATATGAAATAAATGTGTGTATCGATACACACGACTTTTTAAGTTGATTGCATAAGTCCATAAATGATTTTGGTAGAATGGCCACCATTTTATTAAGAGGTAACGTGTAACACAATAACAGCGAGGCAAACATTGGGATTTGACATGATGTCCCTCGCGCTCCATATCTCCACACATTTCGCGGAGTTATTGTGAAAGGTTTTATGATACTAACAAAAAATGGACCTCGCCAGTCAGTCGAATCGATTAGTTTGCAATATGAATATTGGCTGAAACTTCTGCGTCGAGGTCGCTGTATCGAAAATCCCGGTCCTTAACAAACAACTGGCAAGGTTTGAAGTTATTTCCCAAAGGAACGGCACGAGGGGCAAATAACGGGACCGAAATTGTTTGCTGCCATAAATTAGAAGTCTTTTAGCGGATCTTATTTCGTATAGTACAAGTCTATGATGACAAGTATTTTTTATAGGATAGGAAGGCAATCGAGTAGGCGTGTCACCTGATGGAAAGCAATCAATACCGCCCAAAGATATCCGCAGTGCCGGGAGGAAGGGAGTTCAGCCTCCGGAACTCAATCGCTGACCGGACGAAGCGCAGTAGCTAAGCTACCACTCAGACACCGGTTTTCTGCGGGAGGATGGAACTGACGGAGAGGCGCGGCGTCCCATTTATGCTACAGACGAATAATATGCCATTTTTGACAAAGTATTTGTCTGCAGCATATCACATCAGTATATCATACACTTCAGTATATCTAGTTAAACGTTTTTCACAGTGAGTACTGTAATGATACATTAATAAATGTATCACTAATGCAATAAAACTTTAATATAATTTTTTTCATATTCCTTATTTAAAATTTGTAATAAAATGAAATAATTGTTTTCTATTAAAACAAAAATATTACTTCGATTGACGTCTTTTGGATAGGCATGTGGATGACATTCCGGCATGACGATACTAATTATAATATTATTTTTATGGTGTTTATTTTCGTATTAATAATATTTTTATTAAAAGATAATTGTTTAAATAAAGATGCTAATAATAATATAATAATGTTACGTAATACACATATATTTTTGTTATCTCTGATTCACTCGATCTGATTGTCTTATCTGTGTAACTTTCTGACACCTACAATGGTGCACACATCAATACGTTTTATTAAAATTTAATATAATATTTTTTACTAGTGTATTAAAATGAAGTTAAATATTTTCAAGTGATTAAACTAAACAAAAGCACAAAGTCAGTAATGTAAATTGATATCAGAAGTCTCAAAAGAAAATTACAAAGACATTAAATTTTTCGCAGTAAGCCTTCGCATCCTTCGTTGTGATTAGGCGAATAATCGTAAGTTCAAATAGTGTTGACGCTCGCGGATAGAGGGCGCCGAGCTCCCTAAACAGAAGTTATGTACGGCTCGAAAGTTGAGATTCCCCAGATGATCATGAAAAGGCTTTAGTTACCTTCATTTTACAGTCGCAATCTCGGATCCGATCTAGGAAACTATAAAAACAAACAGTGAAAAAGCACACATGTGGTCGAATAGAGATTTTGCTTCTTATAAATGTTTGTTCCCCCGGGTACTATCGTGCCTTACCTTAGCATGCGAGGCTCTGCTGGGGCTGACCTCCATCTTCCCTTGCGGATCGTGCGTGGGATTCACTAAAACGAATTTTAATATACCTAATTTGTTGAAAAATGACGGTGACGTGGTACGCCGCCCGTCACGTCCTGATTCCCACGGGGGCGAAAAGCGACTAATGGAGACCCGTTTCGCTGCGATGAATGTGAGAGGAAGAATGGATGAAAGGATGAATGAGTGTGGAGGAAGCGGGGAGGGTGTGCCAGGATCGTGTCGGATGGAGCTCTGTAGTCTCTGCCAACCCCTGTGGAGGAGGATAGGCGTGAATATATGTAAATAAACTATATATAAATAAACTATATATAAATGTTTGGTTGTGAGCTATTTATTTTTCTTTATTCTGTGAATTGACGTTATTTGTCTGTGATTGTCTATGATATGAAGTATCCGGTGGCAGAATTAGATTTTTAAATACAAATAATTAAAATACTACAAAGGCCATACATAAAAAATAAAATTCAATAACTTTCGTGAAGAAGAGAAATCCTAGTTTTATTTTTTAGAATTATTTTGTCTAAATGTTGACCACCACGTCGGGCACACTCTTAGAATTTAACCACAGTATTTTGTTCCACTCGCTAAAGCAGTGACGTCGGGTTTGTATCATAGGTTTTACTTTTGAATAACAGACACAGAAAAAGTTCATAGTGGTGAGAACCGGCGACCTGGGTGTTCAAGGGATATCTCCGCAACGGCTTATTAATTTGTTATGGAAGAAATCACAAAGAAGCTCCATGGTCTCTCTAGCAGTGTAAAGTGGGACACTATCTTGTTGAAACCATGTGCGTGAGATGAGGGCAGGATGTTCTCTGAATATTAGCAGAAAATAATTAGCAAGCAATGGAACCAGCTACTTTCAGATGTATTTCCGAACCGATACGACATTGGAATCTACAAAAATCCAGCCAGGTATTGCAGATGTCTATGAGCGGCGTATATTGTTTTCCATGCGACTTGCTCTCTTGTTTGCCTCCCTATCCCATAAAAATACTCGAATTACTGATTATGTGAGCTATAACCTCATTCTGCCTCATTCGGCCGACCGATTGGCTCAGTGGCGGGGCCCTCCGCCCGCGGAGTCAACGGTCGCGGGTTCGATTCCCGCATCGGAATAAATATTTATATGGATTTATAAATGTTTATTCCGCGTCTGGTAACCCCCTAATCCGCATTTCCTTTCCTGCCCCTTCCTTTCTTCTCTATCCTTTCCCTTCCTCTCCGCCAATCCACGGTCTGCCGTGCCAATGGATGCGTGGCTAGGGGCGAGCCTAGTCGAAAGCGTGCCGATCGTCCCGGGGTCGGGCTCCCCCGGGGACTATGGTGCCTTACCTCAGCATGCAGGGCTCTGCTGGGGCTGACCTCCATCCTCCCTTGCGGCTCGTGGGATTCACTAAGACGAATTTAATATACCTAATTTGTCGAAAAATGACGGCGACGTGGTTCGCCACCCGTCACGTCCTGATTCTCACGAGGGCGAAAAGCGACCAATGACGAGCCGTTTCGCTGCGATGAATGGCAGCGGATGTAGCTCTGTGGTCTCTGCCAACCCCTGCGGGGGATAGGCGTGAATATATAAAAAAAAAAAAAAAATATAACCTCATTCTGCCACCGGACACAATTTATTTTCTTATGTGGGAGAGTGAAATTTATCACCAGACGGATGACTCTCGAGGACTAGGGCATCCGAACGAACGAACGTGGGGCATCTACACCCCGTGAAGGGTGTAGGATCGAGCCTCGGGGATGAAGCCCACTACTCGGGCCTACGCTCGGGAGGCGACCGTCTTTGCGCCGCCGTTTCCAGTGGCTTTTAGGGCCTTTAAATTCAGCCACCAACTAAACCCGCTCTACTCCACACCGGGCGAGCAGGTTGGGGCCGAATACATCGCACAACGCCGTCCTGTATTCGACGCCGGAATTAATTGCAACGATGACCTCTACGAGGCAGGCGATGAGCTAACGCTTCCATCGGAACGCGCATACCTTTATGCAATCGTTTCGTCCCTCTCGCACAGTATCTGTCGCGCACGCACTCGCTACTTCGTTTGCTCACTCACCACCCACTAATTGTAAGCTGATTTTATTGCATATAAATAATGACATTTTGTTGTAATATAGCATTCGACTGCAATTAATCACAAAACGGAGTTTTATTACACTCACGCGTCACTACAGTTATATCGTATTTACCAGTAACCAGTTCCACAACATGCTGCGGATGTTTACGATTCAATTGATAGCAACGCTCTGTTTCCTCGGAACGGCTGAACAAAATGTGATGGAATCTTTGAGCCAAACCCACAAAGACGTGTTGACTGAGAGTGGCGCGGTGCGGGGACATGTGGCAACTGACGGGGACTATTTCGCCTTTCTCGGCATACCGTACGCAACTCCACCTACAGGCAGCAATCGGTTTAAGGTTTGAATTCTATTATCAACTTTCTTTTACAGCATAGTAAGCAAACAAACATGCGAATTACCTGGTGATGAGTAATTACCGCCGCCCATAGACATCCGCAACGCTAGAGGCATCTCAGATGCATTGTCGGTTCTTTGCTGGCACATACGCTCGACTTTTGAATGCAACTATGTCATATTTTGGACATGTACATACATTCAAAATGGAGATATATATTGTAGGACATAAATAGATTTCAAATCTTTCGCCGCAAATGGACTTGGATAAGCCAAACTCTCCGTAGGAACCCCGATCACATTCCCAGACCAGCGCTGGATTGGACTCCTCGAGGGAAAAGGAAGCGAGGCCGACCCAAACACACCTGGAAGCGCTCCGTAGCGGCCGAGATGAAATCCATCGGGTTGACGTGGCCTGAAGTGAAGCGCGTCGCTCAAGACCGATCCCAATGGAGAAGCACTGTGAACGTCCTCTGCCTCAGCTCAGGGACATGGGACAATAAGAAGAAAGATGTCATATTTACGTGGGAACAACACGGGTGACAAATCCTACCGCATTTGTACAGTTCTTGGTTGAAAACTGCGATTAAATCGAACGGTCGTGGTTGGTCAGCCATCCTAGTGGTTAGGCTTGGAACCTTCTATGGCGCATATTCCGACGGTGGAATTGTGCGGCTGGAAGAAGATTAAATATTATTTTACAATTATTATTATTTTACAAAAAAATATAAAATCGATAAATAAAAGCAATTAACAATATTTTAATACTATGTGTTTGTCTAATCTGTGGTTGTGCTAAGCTTACGTAAAATTTATTTTGCAATAACGGTGCTGTACAGTAAAGTAAATTCATTTTCAAGAGGTCAGTCTATATTCTCTCGGTCTCGAAATTTTCCAGCTGCATATTGAACGAAAATGTTCCGCCATTTATTGGATTTTTCAGCTCAAAACACACATCGAGCATTTGGATAAAGTAGTCTTCAAGTATATAGAAAAGAAATGTCTGTTCATACGTCATTAATTTGACTATCGTTTTATGTATCCTAATTAACAAACTCATCAGAGAATCACGAGCAAACAAAACCACGCCATTGAAATAACAATTTGAGGTTTGAGGTTTCATGTATTTCCTCTGGGTACTTTATATTCTAAACATACATAATATATATTTTATAGTACCTACAATAAAATGTTGTAGACATTCATATTTTTAGAGCCCAATAACTAAAAGAAAAAGCATGTTTCTAAAGCGAATTATTTTTCTTTTTTTATGGGAACGGAAGGTAAACGAGCCACAGACATCCGCAACGCCATAGGCAGTGCGGAAGTGTTGCCGACCTTTAAGGAAAGTGTCATTAAGGGAGGGGAAGGGGTAGAGGGAGGGGGAGGGTGTGGGCCTCCGAAATTCGGCCGCTCACCGGACGAAGCGCGTTAACTAAGCTACCACTCAGACGCCGGTTTCCTGCTGGAGTGTGGTACTTCCCCAGGCGAGCCGGCCCAGTCATGCTACAGACAAATATTATGCCATTCTTAACAAAGTATTCGTCTGCAGCGTGACTCTACCACTAGCATATTTTATATAAATGTTTTAAAATGTTTTAAAATTGGAAGCTTGACACATATACAAACAACAGACTGGTTGTAAGATAATATATTTTTATTTTAGGCATTGTTATCCATGCGTTTCTTACGCTAGCATACCTATATTACTAAACTTGCAGGCCCCGTCACCTCCATCCTCATGGAACGGGACGTACGAAGCAAATCGCGAGGTGGTGTGCCCCCAGCGCGGCGTTGGCAACGAGGATTGTCTCGTGGCGAATGTCTTCACACCACCAAATGCACAAGCACACGATCAACTGCCAGTCTTCGTCTATATTCACGGTGGCTCCTTCCAATTTGGTTCTGGACCGACCAAAGGTGTAGAACCATTGATAAAGCATAATATTATTGTGGTGACTTTTAACTACCGACTTGGAGCACTTGGATTCCTCTGCCTCGGTGTTCAAGAGGCTCCTGGTAACGCTGGATTGAAAGATCAGGTGGCTGCATTGAAATGGATTAAAAATAACATAGGTAATTTCGGTGGAGATCCAAACAACCTAACCCTGTACGGGATGAGCGCGGGCGCAGCGGCGGTAGAACTACACATGATATCGAGGGCGAGCAGAAATTTGTTTCACAGAGCGATCATCGAGTCTGCGTCGAGCACATCAGTTTGGGTCATCGATAAGAATCCATTAGCAACAGCTAGAAGTTTACCAGAGACGTTAAACATAACAGCAACTGAACATCTCTACAAAATAATCAACTTCTACCAAAATGTTCCAGCGGATGCATTGAGTACGATCAGTTTTGAATACTACACCAACCTCACAGACGGGACGTTCGGCTTCGTTCCATGTTTAGAAAGAGAACTAGATGGTGTCGATGCTTTTGTAACCGAAGCACCGGAAAACATGTTGAGTAAAGGGCAATTTCACAAAATGCCGACGATATTCATGTTCGCCTCTTCGGAGGGTCTCTTTTTACGCAGCGAAGACTATCACTCCTTGAATTACAAAGAGAGAATGCGAAACAATTTTATTGAATTTTTGCCAGCCGACCTTATCTTCGATTCCGAGTCGAGGCGAATTGACACAGCAGAGAAAATAAAACAATTCTATTTTGACAATAACAGTATCAGCGACGATACCATAGAACAATATCTGAACTATTTCGGAGACAGTCTCGTTTTGTATAGACTACTTAATTCCGTGAAATACCATCGCCGCAGGGGAAATGACGTTTATTTGATGGAGTTCACATACAAGGGCGACATGGGTGGGTGTGATCAGTTTTATAAAAATGTCACAGTTGCTGGACATGGGGATGTCATTAAACACATTATTTTAAACAAACCTATACGAAATGAGAGCGACAGAGAAGCTGTATCTAGAATGGCCGCATTGGTCTCCAATTTTGCAAAATATGGGTAAGAGAAACTTCGTTTTACTTTTTATTATAATTCACTTTATAAAGTTTTTGTTTTATATTTTTAGGCGTACGGTATACAACAAAACGAAGCTAAATTATTAATGGTCCTGTAATGAATCACTTTCACTTTTTTTGCGTAACTCAGAAAACTTTTTTTTACGATTAAACCCGAGAAAGAAAGAAACAAAGTATGTTCTTCAAATGTACTTGAAAACAAATAATTAGACACGGGACATTTGCTAGTGGCAGAGCTACGCTGCAGACGAATACCTCGTCAAATATGGCATAATATTTGTCTGTAGCAAGCTCGCCCGGGGAACTTCCGCAAAAAACCGGCCTCTGAGTGGTAGCTTAGCTACCGCGCTTCGTATTGTGAGTGGCTGAGGTCCGGAGGCCTAACACCCTCCCCTCCCCCTTCCCCCACTCCCATAATAACACTTTCCTAAAAGGTTGCCGTATCGTTGATTGCTTACCTCAGGTGACACGCCAGCTCGTTTGCCTTCCTATCCCATAAAAAAACGCATACACGCATCACGCCGACACATTGTATATAGCCGATTATATGTGTATGCGTTGGACGCTTCATGGATGGATAAAGTTTTGTGAGTCGCGTCAGCAACATGCTGTACTAATAGTAGCATTTAATATTATAATCAGTTTAAAATTTCAAAATACAGTTTTCAGAGGACTGCTGACAGAAGTGAAAACTTAAAACTTCAGCAGTCCTCAAGACTGTCTCCGATTTTATCTGTGAATAACATTGTTTTCAGCAACCCAACGCCGCGCCCAACCGATCTCCTCCCTGCATTGTGGCCACCAGCAGGACGGAATGATATAACATACTTACTTTTCGATACACGTTTTCAAATCCTCAAGAATCCGCACAGGCAACGAATTGAGTTCTGGGATCAATTGTACAAAGAATTCGGGAACACTGACAAAGTCAGGCCTTGCGGCAGTTGTCGGGCGTCGTGTAAATGTTGCTGATGACAAATCCTCTACCACGTGTTCTCTTTTAATCAAAATAAACGAATCAATACGAAATTCCTTATTTTCTTTCAATAAATGCCAAAAGCGTCAACTGCGCAAGATTTTCTCATATACTTATCTTCTATGTTCATCATTAGTAACCCAGTGTTCCACTGCTGGACATAGGCCTTAAAACGCACCTCCTAGACTGATTTTCGGCTACTTACAAACGCCTAGCGCAGATTATCCCTCTATCTAAGTGGGAAGTAACACACGTCACATTTGCTACCACGTTTCTTTCTGAGTGTAATGTTTTGTACCTAAAGCTGTAGTATAAATGGTCACTGTTTTGTGTTATAAACTGTATGGTATGCTCTGTATTGTTTTGCGCTATAAACTGTATGGTAAGCTCTGTATTGTTTTGCGCTATAAACTGTATGGTATGCTCTGTATTGTTTTGCGCTATAAACTGTATGGTAAGCTCTGTATTGTTTTGCGCTATAAACTCTATGGTATGCTCTGTATTGTTTTGCGCTATAAACTGTATGGTGTAATTTTCGTTTTTTATCACAGTGCACTTTTTTTAAAATTTTGTTTCTACAACGCCATGGACTACGATAAAAATTCTTTATTCTTTATCATCTACCGTCTATAGAATCCACGAAGATTATCTGATGGACAATTCGGGCAATTACTTCCCGTCACCAACCTAAAATAATATATGCCTAGCCGTTTTTTTTTTAAACTTTGTTTGCAATATTATCTAACATTATGGGTACAATTTATTATTTTATACCATTACACTAGAGGTGTAAATCATTTTTTCTAACATAGAGATTATTTGGCACGAGGGCTAGACCTTTAAAGTTCTTAGATATATAAAATAGAATTTTGTTAAAATCAAAGAAAAATACAAGATTGTGGAAACAAAAGCTTATTATAACTATCCATACTCAAAATTCTCATCTAAATAATCCTCCTCCAAGTCTAAAGGGTTATTCCGTCTCATTTTCAACCAACTCTCCAACTCGGGATAGGCTTCCACTAACATCCTGGCCTGCGACTTGTTCATGGTGCCGTTCATTACGATGTCTCTAAACGTACTGTTGCGTACGAAGTTGTTATTCACGGCCCTTATCTCGTTTAGTTTCTTCATCAGATTCACATCAACCTTAATCATCTCCCTCTCGTGAATATCCTTCACCGACTGACGATCCTTTCTATACTGTTTCTTCAGTGCTTTCACGAATTTCTTCAGTTGTTTCGTCTTCTTCTTTCTCACTGAAGTGCCATTTCTGTATGACCTATTCAGAATCTTCCTTATCTCTTTTATGATCTTTCTTATGTTCTTCTTTATCTTGCGCTTCCGTTTCTGTCTATCGCGTTTGCGCCTTCGGCGCTCTCGTCGCTTTTTCTTTCGTCTTTTCTCCCTTGAAGTTTTATCTCTTTCTTTTCTTTCCTCGGTATCCGTTTCGAAACTGGACGCATCAAACGATACATCGAAGCCCTGGTACATGTCGTACGAGTTGAGCTGTATGGCGCAGCAGACGAATTGTGTTCGACCGCAGAAGTGATCGCCACGGTATATACGGAACTCTGCTTCACACTCCATGGGCAACATGCACGTTCCCCATGGCATGTCGTGTTGGTTGGGATCGCCACATTGTACTCCCCATGGCCCTAGAAATGATAATTAGGTTTTTTTTTGTAATGACAAGGTGTTTTTTACAAAATATGTATTGTATTTAATACAGTGTGTGTCACGGAAAAGCTTCTTACGGAAACCTCTCTCGGAAATTTTACATCTCTAAGCTTTGTAAGGCGTATAAAACTTTTTCTTGGAAGTAAAAGAAAATACAATTCGTAAACTTGAATGTTACTCGTATATTCAAGTAGAATAAAATTAGAAATTTTATAAGAGCAATTGAATCCGAGATATGAATAATGAAATATGAGTATATGAATTTTATTTGTTTAAACTAAGGAAAAAAAATATAAATATGAATTATTTTTTTATATATTCATATTATAGAAATCCGTCAAAGAAACAAAGTTACCGACACACACATAACTTTTCTTTTGGTTTGGGCCTCCGGAACTCAACCGCTCACCGGGCGAAGCGCTGTAGCTAAGCTACCACTCAGACGCCGGTTTTCTGCGGGAGTGTGGTACTTCCCCGGGAGAGCCCGCCACCTTCATGCTACAGACAAAAAATACGCCATTCTTAGTACATTGGCCACAAAGTATTCGTCTGCAGCGTGGCTCTACCACTAGAAAATTTATAAAAAAAGAATACATAACTGACATGCAGTTACTGGCCAGTAATACATTATAAACAATCGATGTCCTTACGTGCGGCGACCATGTTGACATCGTCTCCGACGGGTATCGTCGCATTGAGCGCCTCTAGTTTCTTCTTGAGCCAAACTTCTTTCCACTCGTCCTTCCAGTTTTTCAACTCAAGACTCGAACTGGAGCTCACATAATCGGAATCATCAGCCCCCCTACGTTTCGCTAGATACTTCAATATTAGATCCTTCCGATACCCTTCGCCGTCCTCCGTCCCCTCTAAACCCTTACGTCTGTACATACGGTTCCCTGTGAACCCCATTCCAAAATCATTTTTGCCTCTTAATGCTGCAGATTTCTTTTTTATCTCCATCAAATTGATACCATTGTCTATGGACTTCAAATAATTGCTACTTATTTCAACTTTTTTACTGTTTATGACATCGTGTCCTTCTGTTCTTTTCTTTCGGTACAAAGAGGCATACGCGTCTGAAATAATTATGAATAATATAATGCATAATGGAAAATCGGTATAAAGCTTCATTGTACGTCTACATTTCGCATGAGGTGCGCGGCAACTATGAATTATGTTCCCACACTGAAATGTTTACGAGTAAAGTTATATTGTGGAACATAAAATACAAATAATAACTTTGATATATTGAAAATTTTTATATAGTAGTACATTTTAAATTAAATTTCGTCATGAAAATATAATATTGATTTAACATTCAAGTAAGATTAACTCGGTATTATTTTTGATAATTTCCTATATTTTTTTTAATTATCTTGTTTGTTTGATATCTTGCAACAGATTTTTCAACAATAATTCTATTAAACCGATTTTTATGAAACTACATACACACACAACAGTGGCGCGGCCCTCCGCCCACGGAGACAATGGTCGTAGGTTCGATTCCCGCATCGAAATAAATATTTATATGGATTTATAAATATTTATTCCGAGTCTGGTAACTGAGTAGGAAATGCGGATTGGGGGAATCCGCGTTTCCTTTCCTGCCCTTTCTTCTCTATCCTTTCCCTTCCTCTCCGCCACGGTCTGCCGTGCCAATGGATGCGTGGCTAGGGGCGAGCCTAATCGAAAGCGTGCTGAATGTCCCGGGATCGGGCTCCCCCGGGGACTATGGTGCCTTACCTCAGCATGCAGGGCATTGCTGGGGCTGACCTCCATCCTCCCTTGCGGCTCGTGGGATTCACTAAGACGAATTTAATATACCTAATTGGTTGAAAACCACGGCGACGTGGTTCGCCACCCGTCACGCCTTATTCTCACGAGGGCGAAAAGCGACTAATGAAGAGCCGTTTCGCCGCGATGAATGGTAGCGGATGGAGCTCTGTGGTCTCTGGCAACCCCTGCGGGGGATAGGCGTGAATATATAAAAAAATATATATATTGCAACAGATTTTTCAACAATAATTCTACTTAACCGATTTTTATGAAACTACATACACATACAAGAAAACAAAGGGGAGTAAGGGGAGAATGGTAATAACATCTTAATTTTTGTATTTGTACTCGCTCCGGCGAGTGCTAGGTTAGTCGTCGTGAAATAATGTAAACTTGATAAACTTTCACGTGACTTTTTTCAATAAATCACTTGTCACGTCACTGTCACCGTCCCCCGTCCCCCTTCCCCTCTGCTACACGTATGTACAGTCTTTTTCCCTATTTATATATTTTAATTTAAAACAAAAAATACTACGCCTAGATATGTCCATTGTATGACAAAGGACACATCTAGACGCAATAATTGTCAGTGGTGAAATCTTAAGTGCTTCGACCATAAACTAAATAGGTACAGAATATCTGCTCTTGGCATACCGCATTATGATTGCCTATGCTCAATAGTTGCGCTAGGTTTGATATGGACCTAAGTTTATATAAAAAGGATTATATATATATATATATATATATATATATATATATATATATATATATATATATATATATATATATATATATATATAGATTTGTTTATCATCCTCTTAGTTAAAAAATTGGCTATAAGAGATTCCCTCATTGGAATGCTTTGCATGCTTTCATATATACAATAAAAAAATAAAAGTCCAATTAATTAACATATTTATTGAGATCATTACCGTTACCCAGTAACAATAAAATTAAAAAAAAATCACAAGCAGGCTAACTGACAACTTCAACAACAGCCTCTGGCCTTTCCAACCACACCCTGTGCTCCTTATCTTTATCTGCCGGGAATGACCGCTTCACTCCACATGTGTTGCATGTCCACAGTATCATCTTCAATTTATTTTTATTTTGTATCCTCATCTTGGCTGAAACATTGTCTATGAGAATGTTCCGACATTTCTTGCACACTTGTCTCTTTATATCTGGATGGCTGAAATAACATTTTTTTGTTATTACAAATAGAATCCATATTGCCCGTCTGCTTTTAAGTATTATCATACTGACCAAATTAAGCAAATAAAACTGTCAATTGGCTGATTACTCTATCGATTTGACGGTGGTCTGCTGGATTCAGACCTCCTCCAAGGGTTACCACTTAGCCCCTTCATAATCATTCTAAAAACAAAGCTTATACACTGTAATAGCTCAATTGGGAAGGATTATGCTTGCCATCTGAAGCCATAAATTTACATCTTTTATTGGACTGTTGATGTGAACTATATTTTCTTAGTATGTACAAGCATTATTAGCTTAGTTCAAAATAATTTCCAAACATTTCAGTTTTCTTAAATAAACAATAAAAATTCAAAATGCGAAAACCGTCGCCGAAACGTGGATGCTGACACTTCACAAGCTCAGAATCGCTCAAAAAACTATTTTTGGAGTTTCTCTGGTAGATATGATTCGGGATAAACAAATCTGCCAGAAAACTAAAATCACCGACATAGCCTTTCGAATTAGCAAACTAAAGTTGCAATGGTCTGGTCATATTTGTCGGAGATCCGACAATCGTTGGAGCAGATGAGTGCTGGAGTGGAGACCTATAAACCGGTAAATGTAATGTAAGACACCCCCTGAATAAATGGTGTGACAATTTGCACAGAGCGGCTGGCAGAAACTGGATCTGTGAAGACAAAGATCGGGCTAAGTGGCGCTTGTCGAGGGAGGCCTATGTCCAGCAGTGGACTGCTGTAGGCTGTTGATGATGATTCCAGATGATAAGAAGCAGCAACATAACCTATGCAAAATGACTGGTTCTATGACCACCTAAAATCCTACACAGCGTACTACAAATCTTCACTAATATAATGTATGATTGGACAAGTTTTAACTTATACACATTTGTCAGATTACCGCAGGTCCACTGTATATAATATATATTTATATAACACATATATAACAATATTCAATAACAGTTCAATTTCTTCATAACAATAAATCATTATATTGATAAGTCAGAAAAATTAAACCCAACTGTATAAGTGGAGATCCTCTCCCTTAACAGATATCTCTTAAATTAAATAACTTATGCTCTGTGCACTATATATAGTAACAAATTGTGTAACATACATTTTCAGAACATTCTTTTTTGCAACATTAACAATAAGATTTCCATAATATGAACAAAGTGCCTGATTTTTTCCAGCCATATACTTGCTTATCTGAAATAAAAAATATCATTAATGAACTACATATATGCTATTTCTAAACAAATTGTTTTAAACCAAAACATACATTTTATCTATTCACAATTCCTAGACTTGTTGTAAATAAGGATTAGACAGTTCCTTAAACTATATTTATATTTAGTGAAAATATACTTATATTTAGTGAAATTATTATTGGAATTTACTATTACCTTTTAATTTAATATTACCTAATCATATTGAAAAAAACGACATACATAATATTTTAGAGAATACATAGTAGCAAATAGTTTTTTATAAGTAAAAATAAAATTTAGAATTTCTTTTGATCTTATGAATAGCAGAAATATATATGAAAATACGAATAGAACATTATTTCAATTAAAAAAGAAGATTACAATAGAAAATATATATATAAGAGAGAAGCTGTGAGACGCACGTGAACCCCAAAATATACAGTTAAATTATTAATACAATCATTACCTGATATAAGTAATTAATTCTTTGAAATGAATCATTTCCTTGAACTTTTTTCATCATTAAATACTTAAGTGTAAGTTAATATAAACCTGACAACAGAGTAATTGTTTTATCTGAGAAAGTTAGAAATAATTTTTTTCTCTTCACAATCATTAATATAATTTCAAAAGAAGATAATCAATTTCAAACAAAATTTATCTGATTGTTTTTAAACTTGCAATATTAGTAGAGAATAGAGATTAAAATATGTCTATACTCTATACTGAGCTGTCAAGCAATTTAGGATTTGCCAACGAATAAATTCGACATTTTTAATTTCTTTTTGTTTAAATTTTCTATTAAAAATATAATATGTTTCCTTTATCATTTTAAATTACACTCATCAAATAATGATTATAACACTAAGAGTTTGTAGCCCAGAAAAATTGCAGTCCGCTGAAAGTAGAAGCGCTGTTACTAGTACTAGCGGAAAGTTTAAAAGATTAATCTTTTGACTTTGACAAATCTACAAAAATATTTTAAAAAAGATATTTGAATTAAAAATTGTTTCCGACTTTTTATTTGACACGGTGTACTTGTTTTTAGAACATTACATGATAAATACATTTAAATTTCCAATAATTATATCAAAATTAAGCGCAGTTTCAAATCACAAGTTATTTGATATTTCATAACTTTTATTTATGCATAAAAATGTTATCGAAGGAACGTTTGATTTTATCTAAATTAAAAATTAAAAGCCGCTGTTATTGTAAATTTTTCTCAACACAACCTAACGTAGGTGAAATAGAAGTACCTTTTTCAAATGGGTAAGTTTGTAGAGGTTATGTTTATACACATTACTGGTCAAATAATTGTTTATTTTCTTATAATAATAAAATAGTATTTATGTTATTTACTATACCAGATGAATATTTAATATTTTATATTAACAAATATAAATTTGAAACCATACTCTAGTATTTATTTATAAATTATCTGGGCATATATAAAATATATCTAAAATTTGATGATTGCGTCAAAATTAAACCTGCATCCTTAGTTTCTATAAAGAAATTGGACTATTTGGGTCATCAAATGTTAAATAGAGGACATATAGTCTTACCTGAAAGTTCTATAAGAATCGGATATATTTGAATATAATTTTATTATAAAATATAAATAATATTACAGCATTTTGAAATTTAATCTTAATTGACATAATTTGAAGGTCCTTTTTTGTATTTTTGTTTTCATAATGTTTTTGGTCTTACCAGTTTCCAGTTGGACATTTGTTTCCCTCACAAATAAGTGATCTCCCATGTCTGACAGGTAAATAAAGGATTGTAAATAGGTATTAATTACTCTGACAGATGCTGCTGCTAATACAGTGGCATGTGTTTGATAAATCATATATATACATGTAATGTATATCCACTTTAATTAAAATGAACAATATCTTCTAAAATGTGTAAAACTTTTTTAATTTTTTTAAAATATAAGATTAGCCTAGTGGCAAAACTACAAGAAACTAATATAAAACTATGTTATATAATAGTTGTGTAAAAACTCCTATCAGGACCTCTATTATGCTGTTAACACATAATAAGAACTCAGTCTCTTTATAATTTTAGTTTCTTTACTTTGTAAATTATTGTAATTTTGTTTGTTTTTAATAGTAACTCTTTTTATAGATCAGTTTTAAAGTTATCAACTGGCCGGTATGCAAGGTTTGCGGACGGTGCATGTGTAGCCACCCTGGGCAGTACAAGCGTGCTCTCCACAGTTGTGTCCAAGGCTAAACAGAGTGGGAACTCATTTCTACCACTTGTAGTGGACTATAGACAGAAGGCAGCTGCAGCTGGCAGAATTCCTACTAACTTCTTGAGGAGAGAGTTAGGTACATAAATGTTTTCTACTAAGATTTATTGATAAAATCAAATTTATTGGACCAAAGGCATTGATATAGTCTTTCGAAGTAGCAAACTAAATTAATACTTCAAATCTTCCTGAAATTGTCAAATGAGTTTCACATGCATGGAAGTATATGTCCTTTGTTATCCCCACTCTTAACCATCTTGTTAAGAGTGGGGATAAGAATCTATGACCCACTATACAGTCTACATATTTTCCACTTCTAAACATGTGTCTTCCCAATTTCTGGAGAAATGGATATTAACCCACAATATTTGTCCATTCTTGTGAAAGTGACATAGAAAGGCTATTGAAAGCTGGTAATCAGGTCAATGGAGCCCTGCACTCCTTTGTGAAACGTTTGTGATTCTAAATCTGCTAGAAATGTTATACTTGAAGGTCCAACTGAGCGAGAGATACTGACGTCGCGACTAGTGGACCGCTCGCTGAGGCCGCTGTTCCCATCCGACTATGGCTGCGACACGCAGATCGTGTGCAACACCCTCGCCGTGGACGGCACCAACCCGCCGGAGACGGTCGCCATCAACGCCGCTAGCGCCGCCCTGGCACTCTCCGACGTGCCGTGGAACGGTCCTGTAGGAGCAGTTAGGTAAATAGATTGGTGGTAGAGCCACGCTGCAGACGAACACTTTGTCAAGAATGGCATATTATTTGTCTGTAGCATGAATGGGCCGGCTCGTCCGGGGAAGTACCACACTCCCGCAGGAAACCGGCGTCTGAGTGGTAGCTTAGCTGTCGCGCTTCGTACGGTGAGCGGCCTAAGTTCCGAAAGCCCAACACCCTCTGTCTCCCACTACCCCTCCCTCTCCTACTCCCACTTCCCCTCCCCCTCCTACTCCCACTCCAATAACGTCACTTTCATTAAAGGTCGGCAACGCTTCCGCACTGCCTATGGTGCTGCGGTTGTCTATGCGCGGCGTTGATTGCTTTCCATCAGGTGACACGCCTTCTTATCCCATAAAAAAATAGATCTTAGGAAGGTTCTATTATGTCCTTTCAACTTATGAAGAATAGATTTATTTAAGGCTAGATTACCCAATGAACTTATAATAGTTTCACGTACAATTTATTTAATTTAAATTAACGAAAATGATATCTTCTCTAAAATCGAGGCCAGGTACTAGTTCTTACAGGCCCATGGGAGAAACAACTAGTGTGTGTGAACTGGTATGATCTTAAAGCATTTCTTTTATTTCTTTTCAGATTGGGTCAAATTGATAATGAAATAATTATAAATCCAACACGCCTGGACCTGGAGAAGTCGAGCCTCAACCTCGTTGTAGCAGCCACCACCAGCAACCTCGTGGTGATGCTGGAGGGGTTTGCGAATGACATTCTACAACAGGATCTGCTCAAAGCCATCAAATTAGGTATGAATGTAAGTTACACACTTTTATACTTCTATGTACCTCTCAAATGGTACGGCGCAGTTGTATCTTGTCCTACAATACAACAAGGGCCTATTGCTCGCTTTCTGGCACATCTCTTCTCTAATTACTGACTAGATACTCCAGCAGAGCTCTCTCCTATTCATTCCTCAAATTGTAATTAGTGTCTTCAGAAAACCGGCGTCTGAGTGGTAGCTTACCTACCGCGCTTCGTACGCTGAGCGGCCGAGTTTCGGAGGCCCGACACCCTCCCCCTCCCATTCCCACTCCCATAATGACACTGTAGGTGCTCACTACAGAATATACACTTCAAGAACAAATTCGCGGAACAAGCTTTGTTACTACGCACTTGCGGAATGCGCTTTGTTACGCCGCATTCGTGGAATGCGCTTTGATTCTCCGCATTCGTGGAACGCGCTTTGTTGCTGCACACGTGCAGGCACGACCGCGTCTCCCGCACCCCGCGCTTTTCTCCCGCCATTCATCAGTTGTATATATAATAGGTCCACCTGGTATAGTAAAAGAGTATTAAACCAGACTCCTGTTGCATCACTTCACAGTTAAGATACTACCTCTTACAACACTTTCCTTAAAGGTCGGCCACGCTTCCACACTGCCTATGGCGCTCCGGAAGTCTATAAGTCATCACTGAACAACTCTGACAATCATTCAAAACACATCCAATTCACATCCTCTTTAAATGGCAGAGCCAGCAAACTGTATGTGTTGGCAATATTTTTCTTTTTCTACAGCCCATATATGTCCCACTGCTGAGCACAGGCCTCTCCATTTCTGGACGAACGAACATTTTAACTGATCACGCTTGTCCGATGTGGATAGCCAGGGTTATCAGACTCGGAATAAATATCTGTATATATTTATATATATATATTTATATTTATTACATATCATATTTATGCGATATTTATCCGATGCGGGGATCTACCCCACGACCATTGACTCCGTGGGCAAGGAGTGACCAATGAGCCAATAGGTTGTCAATATTTAATTAATTTAAATGTAGTTGTATATGGATTTTAATTTATTGCTAATAATAATGGTTTAAAATCCTTAAAACTATTTTTATTTTATATAATTTGATGCAACTAGAATAATCATTTAATGTCATAGTTGCTATAAATACAAAAATCAATAACAAAAATATCTAGACTAGAAAACTCTGCGGACAATATATTTCCATCATCCATCCAATGTGGAATCAAATCCACAACTCCACGCTATTATGTCAGTCAGTAATGAGATAAAATGTATATCTAAGTCTACATGCAGATCTGTTTTTTAATATTAAATGCAATGCTTTTGCAAAGGTTGTGTGCCTAGAGACAGCTACTACTAACTCATCCCTTACAGGCACAAAAGAAGCACAGCATATAGTGAGGGCCATAGAGAAACTCCAGAAGGAGCATGGCAAGAGAAAACGGGAGTACGAAAAGCCTCCAGCTCTGGATCCGTCTATAGTGGACTCTATCAAATCACTCTCCACTATGAAGATCAGGGAGATTTTAAGGTAATTTTGTTACCTAGAACTCCCCTTCCCTACGATCCGTTTCTTTAAATTCATTAAATTGGATAGAGGAGGAAAGACAGTATGTGCGTCATGATAATTCACAGATGAATTTCTGATGACTTTCCGATGATGCAGCTGCAAGCCACCAGGGTGGCAGCTAATGCAAATTCTTTAAAGTTAGCGATGGCTCACACAGATTCAACCTTGTTCTGATTTAAAGCAGGGAATCCCAAACTTTTTTTATGGGATAGGAATGCAAACGATCAGGCGTGTCACCTGATGCAAAGCAATCAACGCCGCCCATAGACATTCGAAGCGCCATAGGCAGTGCGGAGGGTTGGTAGTGAGTTTCGACCTCCAAGGGGTCGGCATTGACCACTTTGGGAATCCCTGATTTAAAATAATCACATCATATTTATTTACACTACATTACATGGTATGGAAGATTATTATTTCCCATACTTTTTTGGGGTTTCTAAATTTGCCCTTACTTAGTCCATTGGGTGATCTCTTTTGGATAAAAAGCCCATCTTGAACCGGAATTTCTCTGTGTCTATGGCTTGTCTCGTCCAGTTTTTTCCTGCTGTTTTTACAATGTCCTCTGTCCGTAATTTTCTCTGTCTTCCCATACTCCTTTTACTTGTCTGGCAAGGTCATCTTGTTACCTTGCTACTCCATCTGTCGTGGTGGGAGTTTACTCAACATTTAATGGTTTGTACTTGCAGCGATCACAGCCACGACAAAACGTCGAGAGACATTGCAATCGCGGAGCTACGGCAGACGGTCATGTCCCAGTTTCGGGAGGAGGGGGCGGAGCTGGCCCAGCTGCAAGATTGTTTCAACGCCCACCTGCGGCAGACGTTCCGGCAGCTTATTTTTGAGACGGACGTCCGCTGCGACGGACGGGGGCTGGATGACCTGAGGAACATCAGTTGTGAGGTGTGAGACACGAGTGTAGAAACACAGAAGTTGGTTTTCTTCTATTGTAATACTTCTTTGGTCTGCCAACCAATTTATGCTGGACCCTGGATGATAGAAACAGCTGCAGGAACTTCTTAATGTCCCTGCAGCTGTTTCTATCATCCATTTAGTGTTTTACTTCATAAACTCAGAGTCGCTTAGACAGCTTCTCGCAATTTTTCTGTTGAACATATCTCTTCTAGTAAGGAAATTGAAGGGGTAATGTGATGATCAGAGAAACTGCAATCATTGGGAGTAGACGAGTGTTGGCAAACCTAATATAAAAACCCCAGCTGGATGGAGAAACTACGGTTATGGGGTACGTCTTACGGGTGGCCTTTGTCCAGCTGTAGACTCAACAGTCTACTAACTACAACTAGTTTAGGGGGTAGTGTAAGGGGTAGTGCTGTCTGTGTGCAGGTGTCGCTGTACGAGCCGCTGCACGGCAGCGCGGTGTTCCAGCGCGGGCAGACGCAGGTGCTGTGCACGGTGGCCTTCGACTCGCCCGACAGCGCTCTCAAACTGGACCCGCTCACCGTCATCACCAGGTACACACGCACACACACACACACACACACACACACACACTGTGGTAATATCTGAGTAGTACTCCCCAAAACTATTGATTTATGTGACTTTCAAGGTTCCTACTTTACTTCCCATTTTTTGTGTTTCTTATATTTCCTTACACGTTCCTGTTCTTTAGAACTTAACACGTTCACGCCGGCGTGACCCACCGATGGGTCACATTTGACTATTATGTGGGGGGCGGCGTGACCCACCAGTGGGTCACACTTGACTGTTCTGTGGAGCGGCGTGACCCACTAGTAGGTCATGCATAACTATCCCGTGGTAGCGGTCACACTTAAATATCAGTGAGCGCGTTCGAACTCGCAGCAGTGTCGCCCCGCGCCACGGAGCATGAGGAGATACGCCAGCCGCCAGCCGCCAGCCGCCTCACGCGAACAAAACGTAGATATTTGCCCCGTGCCGCCGTGAACGTGTTAAAGTATCATTAACTTTGTCCATTGCGTTGCTGTTGCAGCGGCATGAAGGAGAAGAGCTTCTTCCTGCACTACGAGTTCCCGTCGTACGCCACGGGGGAGACGGGGCGCGCGGCGGGCCCGGCGCGGCGCGAGGCCGGCCACGGCGCGCTGGCGGAGCGCGGGCTGCTCGCGGTGGTGCCGCACCAGCCGTACACCGTGCGCCTCACCGCCGAGGTGCTCGAGTCCAACGGTCGGTGCCCACGCACGCACGCACGCACGCACGCTCACAACACTCTAACAATATCCAGCCACGTCGCGACAATATTTATTTTTATATCTATGTCACGAATCGCCGATTGGACTTCAAATCTTGCGCCGCAAGTGGACTTGGATAGGCCATACTCTCCGAAGGAACCCTGATCACATTCCCAGACCGAGAGAACATCCCGCTTTCACATCACGCGCGTGGTGTCAACGAGATGGCGGCAAGTCTTATACTGCTAGAGAAACCATGAAGCTTCTTCATGATTTCTTCCCTAACAATCCATCCTAACAGGCCACCCAGGTCTGCGGATCTCAATCCTATGGATTTTTTTCTCCCAACTCAAAAGTAAAGTCTACGAAACACCCGACAACCACCTCAACACTAAAAGTAAATATCGTCCGTGAGGTTAACGGCATCCCGACGACGGGACACTAGGACTGGGACTCGCTGAAGTAGACAAGATAAAATAAATCACACCCGCAACTCTCTTCTCCGTGAAAACTATTGAATTCTATTTGTAGCCTTTGTACTTAATTATGCAATGACCCAAAATGAGTCTTGGCCTCCTCCAACAAGAGTCGCCACTTGGATCGATCTTGCGTCTCCCTCTGCCAGTCCTCGATTTCGTGACCTCCCTCGTGTCTCTCTACGGCATCACTTCAGTGGTACGTAGGATGACCGGGTGACGGCCCTCTGGCCGCCCCAGGTAGGCGCGTTCCACGACTGGATCCCCTCCCATGCGTAGGACGTGGCCCAGCCAGCGGATTCTTCGTGTTTTGATCTCGCCCAAGTATCCCTTGTAGTTATTTTTAATTTATTTGTGTTTGAGAACGTGATTCTACCACCGAATACCTGTACACGAGCAAACTGTTTATGGCGCAGGGTCCAGCTCCATGGCATCGGTGTGTGGTGGTTCACTGGCGCTGCTAGATGCTGGTGTACCGCTGGCGGGCGCCGCGGCGGGTGTGGCCGTCGGGTTGGTGACGGTAGCCGGGGAGGGGGGGCAGATACAAGACTACAGGATACTTACAGACTTGCTGGTGAGCTTGTTATACTAAACGTCTCGATGCTTATGGCTCTGACTATGGTTGATACGCATCCATGACACACTATACAGTCTACATATGTTCCACATGCTAGACACGTGCCCTCCCAATTTCTGGAGAAATGGACATTAACCCATAATATTTGTCCATTCTTGTGAAGATGACATTGAGAGGCTATTGAAAGCTGGTAATCAGATTAATGGAGCCCTGCGTGTCTAACGGCCCGACTGGCGGCTCATCGGGGAGTGCTTGTTCCGACTTTGATGTACGGTAGTCAACGTTCACTTTGGCAGAAGAGTCATGAGAGTAAACTGAATGCGGTGGAAATGAGAGCGTTAGGAAGTATTTGTGGTGTAACTTTGAATGATAGAATAAGGAAAGAAGATATAAGAGAGTGATGGGGAGTAAAAGGTGTGGTGATAAATGTTGAGAAAGGGATGCTTAGAAGGTTTGGGCACATAGAGTAGATGGATGAAAGACGACTGACAAAAGGAATTTACGTTGCGGATGTGGACGGAAGGGTCGGTAGGGGAAGACCAAGGAGAACATACCTTGATCAAGTTGCCGACGTTTTTAAGAAATTTTGGGTCTAAAGCACCTTTAATCGGCGAGTGTGCATGAGGAGAGTGATGAGTGTGGAGGAATCAAGGAAGGTATGCCGACATCGTAGCAGATGGAAAACTGTTGTCTCTGCCTACCCCTACGGGAGACAGGCGTGACGACATGTATGTATGTAAAAATGACCAGCGATTGTTAGTAAGCTTCTGAGTACATAGTAAGTATACGAATGTATAGATTCAAACTATAATGACATATTTGTTAAACCATTCAGGGCATAGAGGATTACATGGGCGACATGGACTTCAAGGTGGCCGGTACGAAGAAGGGCATCACGGCGCTGCAAGCGGACGTGAAGGTGCCGGGGCTGCCGCTCAAAATCGTAATGGAGTCGGTGCAGAAGGCCTGCGATGCCAAGAGCCGCATCATCGACATCATGAACAAGTGTATCGACAAGCCCAGGTATCGTGCAGACGGGCAAACTTTGTACAATAGTGGGGGTTTCCTACAATTTGGTTAATTCGGATGATTTATTTTTACAAGCAATAATAACTTTATTTTACAGTAATTCTATAGAGAATTAACCTTTATGTACTGTATAGATGTGAGCTACAGATATGCTGCTATTACTGCAGCATGTTGCTGACGTGACTCACAAAACTTATCCATCCATGAAGCGTCCAACGCACACATATACAATCGGGTATACAGTGTGTTGGCGTGGTGCGTGTGTGCAGGCAGCTGCGTGTGCATTAACTGTGTTTAAAGTATGTCTGTACTCATATACCTTAAGCATAAGCATGTTGCTGACGCGAACCTATCGATTTTTTCCCTACCCAGAAGTCGGGTAACGTGGCTATAGAAGTTTTCACTTCAAAAATATTTACAACGTCACGATGGAGAGCTCTGATCGATACAAACATGTTTGCAGACAGGACCGCAAGGAGAACATGCCGGTGATCGAGGACTTGGAGGTGGAAATACACAACCGCTCCAAACTGCTGGGTGTCGCGGGCACCAACCTCAAAAGGCTGTACGTGGAGACCGGCGTGCAGGTGAGACGCTTCGCGCTTCTGGCGCTGCCGTCGTCGTTCGTTACACGTCCTCACACACGCGCCGCACTGTGTCCACTATGCAAGTACGATGACCTTTCTGCTGGGTCTTTTACAAGTTCTTCTTCAGATAAAAACTCTTCCAAATGATATTTTTTTCTTATTTTTTGTTATGGGATGGAGGGCAAACGAGCAGGCGTGTAACCTGATGGAAAGCAATCAACGCCGCCCATAGACATCCGCAACGCCATAGGCAGTGCGGAAGCGTTGCAGACCTTCAAGGAAAGTGACATTATGGGAGTGTGAGGGGAACGGGAGGGGGACGGGGGGGTGTTGGGCCTCCGGAACTCAGGCCGCTCACCGTACGAAGCGCGGTAGATACGCTACCACTCAGACGCCGGTTTTCTGCGGGAGCGTGGTACTTCCCCGGGCGAGCCGGCCCATTCGTACCATTCTTGACAAAGTATTCGTCTGCAGCGCGGCTCTACTGCTTTGATATTATTATTAATTAATATTAATTTAGTTTTCTTGTTTCGTCTTAAGTCACACGTACATTTGTGTCTCACGCTTTATCACAATATTTAGCTGTGCGGGGAGGGATCGTCCGCATCGTCCCGGACTCCCGCGGGAGACGTCACACGATCTAACGAAAGTTCACACGAAAAAATAATTCACTCTCTTTGTTTTAAAATTACGAATGTATAAAAAAGTTATATAACAAAAAGGTTACATTTACTCAAATAAAAAGGTTTCATACATCAGTTATTAGTTTTTATGTATGAGTCATGACAGGTACAAGTTGTCGCAACTGATCATGATTGGAAAAATCGCGGACAAAAGACAAGTTGGTCGCAAAAGGAAGTCTTGGCTACGTCATATCAGGGAGTGCACCGGGGTAGCGAGTGCTCCAGAACTGCTGCACCTCGCGAGGGAGGAGGAGAGTTGTGCTGAATTGACTGCCAACCTTCGCAAGTCGGAGAGGCAGTCTTAGAAGAAGAGACATTAAGTCAAGCTGATGATGTGTGGTGCGTGGTGCGCGGTGCGCAGGTGAACCCCGTGAGCGAGACGCGGTACAGCGTGTTCGCGCCGTCGCCCGCGGCCATGGGGGAGGCGCGGGCGCGCATCGCCCGCTGGCTCGCGGCGGAGCGCACGCCCGACCTCGAGTTCGGCGCCGTGTACAGCGCGCGCGTCGTCGAGCTGCGCGACTCGGGCGTCATGGTGGCGCTGCACCCCGCCCTGCCGCCCGCCCTCGTCCACAACTCGCAGCTCGACCACCGCAAGGTACGTCTCCGCCCCACCCCACTCCTCCCCGTTTGGCCCTCTACTGCCTTTGATGACGGTCTGCGCGTGCCGATCATGACATATAGTATACTCGTATGTTCTCATCGATGAAAATAAATTAGACCAGAAATTCGTGACAGTACGACATATATGAGCTTTAAAGGTTCGAAGGGCTCTGCGTGCGGTCTGCAGGCGACGATCGTAGCGGCGAAAGGGTTCAAATGTATTGATTGACAAAATCATTATTTATTTTATGGGATAGCAGGGCAGACAAGCAGCGTGGCTCTACCACTACAAGACTCCATGGATGTAAACTGATGTGGGCTAAAAGTGACGACGATATAATGTGGAAAACCAGTTATAAGTACAGCTGGAAGCCACCAGAGTGGCAGCTAATGCAAATTATTTTAAGTTAGCGATGGCTCGAGGAACCTCGTTTTACTTTAAGGCACGGAATTCCAAAATATTTCTTTTTTTTATGGGATAGGAAGGCAAACGAACAAACATGTCACCTGGTGGAAAGCATTCAACGCCACGAAAGTGTTATTATGGAAGTAGGAGGATAGAGGAAAGTGTTGGGTCTCCGAAACTCAGCCGCTTAACATACGAAGCGTGGTAGCTCAGCTACCACTCAGACGCCGGTTCTCTGCGAGAGTGTGGTACTTCCCCGAGTAAGCCGGCCCATTCACGCTACAGACAAATTATATGTCATTCTTGACAAAGTATTCGTCTGCAGCGCGGCTCCACCACTAATAAAATGTTAGGAACTGAATTTTAGGGAGGATTTCGAGATAGTAGTCGGGCTCAATACAGTTTTAGTATTGATGATGGAGAAGTGAGTGAAAGCTTCAACCGTGTCGTTCAGATCCAACACCCGTCGGCGCTGGGGCTGGAGGTGGGCTCGGAGATCCACGTGAAGTACTTCGGCCGGGACCCGGTCTCGGGGCAGATGCGGCTCTCGCGGAAGGTGCTCAACGCGCCGCCCCCCGCGCTCGTGCGCAAACTCGACAAGAGATAACAACACCACCACCCGCTGACGTCTACTATTTATGTGTAAATAAACACCATTAAAAGTAATACTTGTTGTTTAATTTGTTGGACACCTTGTATGATATGCGGTGGGTTCTTGATTTTTTTTTATGGGATAAGAAGACAAACGAGCGGGCGTGTCACCTGATGGAAAGCTATCACCATCGCCCATAGCACATCCGAAGTACAGAAGCGTTACCGGCCTTTAAGGAAAGTGTTATGACACTTAAATAAGGGGGGAATGTTTTTTATCATTTTTGTTATATTATTAATTTTTAGTATATTTTGTTACTAGTAATTACTACTGTACTAATTTTTAGTATATATGTCACTTCAGATTTCTGAATTTTTTTACAAGAATCCCATAAAAACAATGAATTGCGAACGATCTTATTTCTCTAGAACTTAAGATACAGACGTTTGGGTCTCTCTACATCTTGAACTGCTGGACTCATTTGCCCACCCTTTTATCCAATAACATTGCTTTTTATTAGGTCCTTGTCGACTACTTATAGACGGTGTGAAATGAACTATTTTGGACTGAGAGATGTCCATAGACAAAGCACTGCATTGGTCTATACCAGACAAAGCGAACACGGGCTTATTGATACTGTATCCACTTTTTCCAACAGTAATGTGTTGAACTCAAGCTAATTTTAAAATAATTAAATAAAACTCAAAGTACTTCAACGAGACAACATGTACTTTGATGATATACTCGAGTCAAAACAACAGCATCACATGTACGTATAGTAAAAGTACGTATTAATAAAAGTACGTACCTTAAAATATCGTAACAAGTTGGTTAATGGAGTCAGGCGTTACTTTTCGGAAATCCATTACTATGTGGACAGTTAGAACTTTTACTTAAGCAAAAAAAAATCAATACGGAAAACTTAACGTTTGTCTTCCTTAGTCTACTTCACCTGATGATGCCTCGTGTTGAGGCGAAACACGTGTCGTGTACATTGTGGTGTGGTGGAGTGGTGTGTTTGGTGTTGTGTATATTGGTTAGGAGGTGGAGAGTTACTGACGGCTATTTTTTCAGTAAGATTAGGTTAAAGTCCCCCGTAAATCCACTTCTTCCAGTAGAAAACACAGTATTATTTTTCTGTTTTTGTTTGCTTGTCGCGGTTATTAATGAGGTCAGGCGTTACTTTAGGGAAATCCATCACTATATGGACAGTCAAAAGTTTTACTTAGCTGAGATCCACGACAAGCATATGGACAGTCAAAAGTTTTACTTAGCTAAGATCCGCGACAAGCCGCTAAGACGACTTGTCGCGGATCGTAGCTAAGTAAAACTTTTGACTGTCCATATGCTTGTCGCGGATCTTAGCTAAGTAAAACTTTTGACTGTCCATATGCTTGTCGCGGATCTTAGCTAAGTAAAAGTTTTGACTGTCCATATGCTTGTCGCGGATCTTAGCTAAGTAAAAGTTTTGACTGTCCATATGCTTGTCGCGGATCTTAGCTAAATAAAAGTTCTGACTGTCCACATCGTAAAAAGTGTTATTTTTTTTCTCAAGTCACACGTAGCTGTGAGCTAACTCTATTTATGACTGAGGGTTAGGTGGAGGATTTCATGGAACGATACAGACGTGCTTGGGAGCAGTTTTTAAATAATGTAAGGTATTCATTTTGCCCGCCTTGCTCGCATTACCCGGACCTCCCCTATGTTGTTATTAGTAGATAAGTTACATATGAAGTTGAAATAAAAATCGAGATAAATTTTCGAATTTTTATTGCAAGAAATAATCTGTACAATCTAAGAAGTATATTGTATCACAAAAGGACGTTTTGTCGAAGGCACTACAGTACAATAAACAGTCTATATGGTGTTTTTTATATATTCAAAATAATCTTGTACAAATTAACTAGAAAACAATCCACAGTAGCGTCTTACTACTGCCTTATTATGTAAATATATTTATGTATATATCTCTCTAACGAACACAACCACACGTTATCGAGTCAATTTGCACGTCCAATAGACACCTTACATCTACTAAACAAAGTGATCGTCGAAAAATAAACGCATCAATAACAAAATATTCTTACGTTGACTGCGCCCTCAACGATCGACGTGTCTGACTGACAAACAGACGGATGCCCTTCAATTATATTTGATATATCTCAAGCGTCGTCTGAAGCGCAGTCGCTATAAACGATTAAATAATTAGAAAATATTACAAAACAATCAATAACATGTCAAAATCCACATTGTTTTTTTGTTAATACTTGCAGTCTTTGATTTCGTTGTGACTACCAGCATTCAATTACAGTACAACTAAACATCTACAACTATGTACAAATATTCGATGAAAAAAATATATTAATATATTTTATTTCGAATAGGAATGCTCTGCGCAGAGCGAATACTAACACCCGAGACACCGCGCTGGGCGATACGGTGGCAACACAGACGTGACGGGAGGCGGGACCCACGCCCACCGCTGTACACGGCAATGACAACAGATCCCGCCATCCCACAGAATAACAAAATACATTACAAAAAAAACTGAACAAAAATAAATACAGAGATACGATTCACAAACGTGGCTGCGCATCACACAGCCGGAAAATCTTGACGAATAAATAATAAATTAGGCAAGTATACACGTGTACAACTAACTGTACAGCGCCAAGTCGCCCGTGGCCGTGTGTACGCAGCCGCATTCACAACGTACACGAACGAACGTTTCATACATGAGTACAGTACCTGAGATCATTCTGACTAAAGTTGCCAGCAATTGCCACCATATACGTCGCCTAACGTCAAAGGCAAACTACAGATAACATAAAAAAGCCACAATCACAAAATAAAATGTCACAGACAACAACAAAATAAAAATATATCGGTCGCACATTACATTCTTCGCGACTAAAATCATTTATATATCATCGAAAATGGCATTAAGATAGAATTATACATACACGCTTTCTTCGATTTTGCAAAATCAAAACCTACTATAAAAATAGACAGACATGTACAAAAAATAAACTAGCAACATTAATGTCAATCGGTTACCCAAACCACAGATAATAAATTTCGTCTCGTATTAATTTATTGCACATGTCCACTTACAAAATAAGAAAAAAAGGAATTAATTTATCATGGTACCAATCTTACATCGTAACCAACCTAGAGAGGCTTCGTAGACAATTAGTTTTATTTAAATCGATGGCAAGATACACTCGAGTGTTAATAAGTCTTAGCCTCCATTTGCTGAAATACATTGGCATTTCACTGAAGAAATAAACAAATGCATTTATTTTTAATTCGAGTATTGTTAATTTTCGCAAGTCATTGTATCGTTTGTTTAGTACGTAACGTCTGAAGAAACGGATACTCCGCAACAGCAAACAAGCTTCACCTCTTCAGTCGGTAACTCCACCTTATCTTACAATCGTATCGGCGCGACCCAGTTAATAAGGCCACAAATTCGATTCCCACATACGCACGCAACAAAAAACACTATTTATAAGAAAACTCCCCAAAAATTGTATAATTTTGTTCGTAAGAGCTACAGATAAAGAATTTTTATATCGTTCCCTGAGATAGTTGGGAACGATATAAAAATTCTTTATCTGTATCTTCACAGGGTGACCAGCAAAAAAATAACAATTTCCCGAAATATATGCGATTTAAATGCATTAACCACAATTTATTTTTGTACACAACTTTCAACTCCAAATTATTATTTTATGAGTTGCAATGGCACCTTCATACCATGTGTAAAAACTTTAAAAAAAGATATTTTTAAAAAATATGAAGTTACAATCTGGCAAAATTAATAAACTTCTGTAAGCAACTTCTAAATACTTCTTTTTTCAAAGACTACCATGTACCACGGTATTTCTCAAGAAACAAAATATGTAATTGTCGGTTTCTGGGTAATTGTGACTCAATTGTGGGCATCATTAAAAATTTCCGGGAAATCATTATTTGAAATACATTCAAGCTATAACTGCAGACACTATGCATATATAAGAAGGAACTGTAGCTTTTACAAATTTCCACTCCGTCGGCAGCCAAATCATAGTGTGGACTTTGGTTTGGTGAACTTTCCATCGCGTTCCTGAGGGAAGAGCGAGATACAAAATTACATTAACATTAAACAGCATAGTCTATAGCAAGTGCTCCCAACCTTTCTGTAAAGGGGGCGGTAGTCCATAAAAGTTTTCTTTTGAAAAAATGTTTATTTACGCCATAATAATAAGATAAACATTTCAGACGGCTATACAAAATGTTTTTCATGAAAATAGAGTTATTTCAAAACGGGCTCCCGTTTGCCTTTGGACCCACTACCATACCCATGAAAAGCTCCAGCGCCCATAAGAGGGCAATACCGTCCCCGTTTGGAACCTATGGTTTATATAAATAATTTAGTGTTTTAACTTATGGACCTTTAAAATTTGCTCCAACTGATCTATACTTACAGATTATTACAGCATAGCGTGTGAAAAGTGCTGAATATGTAAAATATTTATTATAATTTTTAATACCAATCAATCTATCAATAGCCCGCGATAGTTCATTGTTGGTCATTCGCCCCCTCCCCTTAAGAAACGCTACCTAGTCCGATCTTCGGCTTCACACATGCAGTCTCTGCCATTTGGGAAGTCCCCGCGTTATACGAGGGAAAACACGTGTTATACGATTTATAAGAGGGTTTACTGTATATATTTCTTAAAATATAAATTGGTTGAAATCCAGCTAGAGGTGGTACCTGGGCAATCATTGGGAGAGTCCGAAGAGCTTGAGCGCGTTGAAGGCGGTGGCGAGCGCCACGTCCTCCGCGCTGGAGCCCATGAATCCCGCCACCAGCTCCACCACGGCGGGCAGCGCGCACGGCTCGTTACGCTGGAACGTGCAGTACCGGTTCACGAAGTTCATAGACCTGCAAGTGACACACCCAGCTGTATACATCATTGTTGATAAATACATACATACATATCGTCACGCCTGTTTCCCGTGGGGGTAGGCAGAGACCACAGAACTCCATTTGCTACGATCCCGGCGCACTTTTCTTACTTCTTCCACGCTCATTATTCTCCTCATGCAAGCCCGCCGGCTAAGGGTACTCTTGACCTGCCCTTTCTTAAAAACTTCAGCAATTTGGTCAAGGTATTTTTTCCGTGGTCTTTCCCTACCAACGCTTCAATCCACATCCGAAACGTAAATTTCTTTTGCCAGTCAAATCTTTCACCCATCCTCTCTATGTGCCCAAACCATCTAAGCATCTCTTTCCCAACTTTGTCACGATACTTTCTTTTACTCTACATCGCTCTCTTATATCTTCATTCCTTATTCTATCATTCAAAGATCCATACATTCATACATACTTCTTAATGCTCTCATTTCCACCGCATTCAGTCTGCTTTCATGACTCTTCTGCCAAACCCAACTTTCGCTGCCGTCCATCAGAGTCAGAACGAACACTCGTAGATGAACTGCTAGTCGGGCCGTTTTAGACACATTCTGACTTTTCATAAAGGAGTGCAGGGCTCCATTAACCTGACTGACCAGCCTTCACTGTCGATATTAATGCCGATAAATACTAGTAAATATCGGGCAAGATCAACAGAGAAACCACAAACCAGTTACCTCCAGCGATGTTTCTCAACTATCGGTTCAGAAACACCAATATTTTGGATAAATGTGATTCGGATAAACACGATTCGGATAAACGGGGATTGACTGTATGACTGAAGTATAAATTACTGTCTAAATATAAAAAGAAACTTGAATATTAAAAGAAATATATCCGGTAGACACCGATACGACATTGGAACCTTCAAAATTCAAGCCTACTAAATCCTTAAGGGCCGGCAAAGCTTCTGCAATGTCTATGGCACTGCGGGTGTCTATGGACGGCGTTGATTGCTCACCATCAGGTGACACGCCTACTTATTTGCCTTCCTATCCCATAAAAAAATAGAACGTTCTAGCTTGCACAAACAAACACTAAACACGAACCTCTCAGTCAACGAGTCCTTGACGTGCAGCGGCAGTTTGGACGCCCTCATATTGGGATACATGAAGGGCGAGTCCGTCTCCACCAGCAACTTGTCCAAAGGCAGCAGCCTCTCGGACAGCAACCTCCTAATGCCGCCGTCCGACTTGTCCTTGCAGATGTAACCAGTGATGCCCAGGTAGAAACCCTTCTCAATGTACTTAAGCCCCTGTTCCACGGAGCCCGTGAACGAGTGGATGACGACGGGTGGCAGGCGGTTACCAAACTCCTCCAGGATCTTTAGGAGGTCGTCTTGAGCCTCTTTCTCGTGGACGAATAGAGGTTTCTGGAGGTCGCAGGCCATCTCCACCTGAAATAATACAAAAACCGTATAAACATTTCATCAATTTCTACACCACCTTGGCTTGGTCTAATTAATTTCATTATATTAAGACAATGTTAACGTCCAAGAATGGAGCAGTACACCTTGTTGCTGCAATATTTATCAGTTTCGGTACACCGTGTTTGGCAAACCAATCACCATTGTGTCAACAGCTTTCTAGTGTGGTCCTGGCAGTGACAGATTTTAAATTTATGAAGGGCTATTGATGTGAACAATATCTTGCCAGCAATATTTGATAAGTTGGAATGGTTAACAAGAATTCTGGTACTATAAAAACATTGCTGACTGAATGAAAAATCTTTACAAAAATACTTTCGGGGTCGAGGCAACCTCGGCAGAGAGTTCAAAAAACATATTAAAATATAACCCTACTTAAAGACGGTCACAAAATTAACAAAAAATGAAAGCAGACAGATTAGATATTATATATAAACTAAAATGTGCCTGGACCCTGGTAGGGGAAGATCACGGAAAATATACTTTGATCAATTGCTGAAGTTTTTAAAGCCAGGTCAAGAGTACCCTTACCCTGCGGGCTTGCATGAGAGTAATGAGTGTGAAGGAAGCACGGAAATCATGCCGAGATCTTAGCAGATGGTGATCCGAGGTCTCTGCCTACCCCTACGGGAGACAAGCGTGACGATATGTATGTATGTAACCTGGACAGATGGGCGTCCAAATTTTTACCAGCGGAATCAACATGCTACATAGCGGAAATCTCGCGCGCGAAGTAAATGTATTTTATTTGTTTATCCTTTTTCTTTTTAGTATGTGTATGCGAGGTATGTGATTTGATATTATTGTATTTTACTTTACACTGGCATAATTTCTTTAGCCCATATATGGCCCACTATTGCGAACGAGCCTCTCCATTTCTGAAGGAATGGACATTAACCCACCACGCCTGTCCCGTGCGGATTGGCGGGGCATACAATAGTTATAACTATATTTTTTTTATTTTATATATTCACGCCTATCCCCCGCAGGGGTTGGCAGAGACCACAGAGCTCCATCCGCCACCATTCATCGCAGTGAAACTGCTCTCCATTAGTCGCTTCTCGCCCTCGTGAGAATCAGGATGTGACGGGTGGCGAACCACATCGCCGTCATTTTCAACAAATTAGACATATTAAATTCGTCTTAATAAATCCCACGAGCCTCAAGTGAGAATGGAGGTCAGCCCCAGCAGAGCCCCGCATGCTGAGGTAAGGCACCACAGTACACGGGGGAGCTCGATCCCGCGACGGTCGGCACGCTTACGACTAGGCTCGCCCCTAGACACGCATCCATTGGCACTGCAGACCGTGGATTGGCGGAGAGGAAGGGAAAGGACAAAGAAGAAAGGAAAGGGCAGAAAGGAAATGCGGATGGGGGGGGAGAGTTACCAGACTCGAAATAAATATTTATAAATCCATACATATATTTTATTCCGATGCGCAGGGATCGAATCCGCGACCATTGACTCCGCTGGCGGAGGGCCCCGCCACTGAGCCAATCGGTTGTCGATCGGTATAACTAATTGGCATCAAAGAAAAAACAAAGGAATGATAATAAAACACCAAGGATAATCGCGTGCGTAACTGTTCTGTTTCGAGAGACAGTTTCGTCGCTTCAACGCTCAAAAACGTCGGGAGGCATAGATCGCATCATCGCGCGCAATTGGACCGACCGTGTGCACCTAACAAGGACAATTATAGAGCGAAATATACACGCGAAATTGCACGAGCTAAATCCGCAATGTGACCTAGTTCAAGGAGCATCTCACGGCCGCGGTGAGCTCATGATATGAAACATGCTAATTCGTATTTACGTTCTATCTACATCCAATAGACTTCAACATATTCAAGTTTAGAGTTTCCGGTGGCAGAATAACGTTTTCAAACATCTATATATATAAATCAATTGCTGTTCGTTAGTCTGTCTCTTCGTCGTTTAACGATTTTACTGAATGTAAATTTAAGGACGAAAAATAATTAAAAATTTCGGCTTGTTTTAACTAACATTAGTTACAATTCGAATCGTCGATGGCCAGGATCTCACTCCACGGCTTAATCCACTGGCATCGCAGAGATATGTCACATCTCTCAGCATCTTTTATTATGTGAAGTGCTTTGAGAAATTGTTCGAAATAATTCCTGACGCTGAATTCCACTAACGCACAACTCGCCGCAAGGAAAAGTTTCAGCCCCACCATATGAATGAGTGGCGATCCAGTACGGTGCGGTTTTCCAGAAACTTCATTCCACGCACCATTACTTTGTGAAACCAGCTACATTCAGCGGTGTTTCCGAATTGATAAAACCCTCAAAAAACAAGCCTACTCTCATCTCAAAGGCCAACAACGCATTTGCAATGCCCACGGATTCTTTCCATTAGGCGACACACTTTGACACAGAGACCCTGAGCTGAGGATCTCAATACATTTACTCTTGATTAGCAGTCAATACACCGTTCCACTTGCCGGCGACGCAACCCGCGCGGACCGACTATAAATAGCGGCGACTGCGACTTGTCTGTCAACCTCACGTGTCTGTTCGAAACGCTTATCGCTTACGATAGGATTATCTCGTTTGACGCGGGATCAGACACCTCGTGCATGGTGGTATTTTATATATTTACCAGTCACTTTTGTTGAAAATATACGACGTTAGAACAGACTTTTTTTTATGGGACAGGAATGCAAACGAGCGGAGGTGTCACACGATGGAAAGTAATCAACGCCGCCCATAGACTTCCGCAACGCCATAGGCAGTTGCCGACCTTTAAGGAAAGTGTCGTTATGGGAGTGGAAATGGGAGGGGGAGGGATAGCCCTGTCTTACATAGATAGGGGGCAACTTCAGTTGGTGACATCATCATTATCGTCTGATAGTCCAATTATAATAGTTCGGGGCAAAAGTATTTTCGTATTGTTCATACAAAGGACAATATTTTTTTTAGGTATAATTTAGTGTAGTGTGGTAGTGCCATGATCCCATTCCTGTAGAAATTTTGAGATTTTTGATTAAAAAAATCTGACAGGTAGTGTTCACAGGCCGGGCTTGGCCACGGTCTGTGGGACTTGTCCATGCTTCGACCATGATCTTTTTCGCACATTCTTATCGTAAGTCACCCATTTTTCATCACCTGTAATCAACTGTTTAAGAAATGGTACGGAATTGTTATATTTTAACAAAGAATCGCAAATGCAAACACGTTGCATTAGGTTTCTCTCAGTGAGATCATGTGGTACCCAAATGTCAACATTTTTCTTGTACCCAGACTTTCGTAAATGACGTAAAACTGTTTTATGATCAACATCCAGTTCTTCGGTAATGATTTTATCTGTGACAGGGCGTCCAGAGCGAACCTAATCTTTCACACTATAATTTCCAGACTTGAAACGCTTGAACCACATTTGTGCTACTCTTATTGATACCGCATTAGGTCCGTAAACCGCACAAATTTTATTCGCGGCGTTCGTCGCATTTTTACCTTTTTTGTAATGAAACTTTAAAATGTACCGAATTTCTTCGTCACATACGTTCAGTTTGCTTGCTTGAAAAACAATTGAAAAAGGGCGGGAACTAGTTTTTTTTTTATTTATTGCATCTTCAGAATGTCACATGTAATGGTATTAAAACCAGTCAGTTACATTCAGTGCAGCCGAAGAGGTTTGATTACTAATAATACATTCAAAATACGAAAATACTTTTTCCCCGACCCAATATATCTAAATCCTGCCTTCTTAAGCTAGCACGATGTGCGTTGACTGTTTGTTGTTTCGCTACAGGTTTAATAAAAATCGCATGTGATAAGACGTTCTTAATCCTTCCTATTATCGTAATCCTTCCTGTACGTACATCGTTAACCCCTGTCTGTTGATCCAGCCGAATGGATTAAGTTGGTTTTATTTTTCGTTATTTCATTTGTTTACAATCTGGATGACAGACAAAATAATACGTCATGGTGCCGTTGGGGTCTCTGATACGTTGCTGTCCTTTTAGCATTGTGAATTATGTTGAAATGGACAATATTGGTAAAAATGGTCGGCAGTCTATTTATAAGACTTGGCAGACCCTCTTAAATCTCGAGATGCCATGTCTGGAACCAACTGGAAGAACAAACTTAGATGAAACATCCCGGATCGCCAAGACTTAAAAGAGCCTTTGCATGTCTCCGCCCTGTGTGGCAATCGAAACACCTCTCCAATAGAGTGAAACTTTAAAATCTTTAACACTAACGCAGAACTAGTATGGAAACCCCAGGTATTCGTCAATAGCTGCCTACGCCGAATCTTTAAATTATATTGGCCGCATAACACGGTCTCCAACGAAGAGCTGTGGAGAATCAACAAAGAGATCTCAACAATCTCAACATCTCATTGATGTCCAGATACGTCGACAAAAATGGGGATGGATAGGGCACACTCTCCGGCGCCACGTCAGTCACATCCCCAAACAAGCCCTCGAATGGAATCCGCAAGGGAAAAGAAAATGTGCGCGCCCAAAACAAACTTGGCGGCGTACTGTGACAGCCGAAGTGCAGAAGATGGGCCTATACTGGAGCGAAGTGAAGCGTACAGCCTCCGACAGGTCCAATGGAGAAGCGTCGTGTCTGCCCTATGCCCCACCAGGGAATTAGGACTCAGAGAGAGAGGATAATGATTTAGTAAGTTTTTTTAACAACAGCACAGACCACAATTCTTAGGTTCAAACTCGAATAACCCAAAGAGATACTGCAACTCAAATACATATGTTAACACTAAATAAATACATGTTAATGGGGCACATTTGGTTATCTTCTGTGTTATATTGACATACATTATCACACTTAAGTGGCACTTTCGGTGAAAGTACAAAATATACATAGCGATACAAATAATGTGGATCCACTTTTGTTATCTAATAGGAGAGCAACGGTGTTGACAGTCAATCATTTACAAGTACTCCGGCCCGGAATTCAATGCAAAAGTTTGAATTTCAAATGTTTAAGATATTGAGAAACCAATCCAATGTACATATTCTACTTGTAAAGTCAGACTATTCGTTCTTAATACAAAATTTTAATAGAGAAACTCCAGTGTGATGGTTAATACGGAAGGCACTCTTTTAGCCATACCCTCGTTTATCCAATGGAATATTTTTTATATACTTGGAGTTTAGAAATTTTCAATGTATGATCGAGTGATAAATTTTGATCATAACTAGGATACAAACTTCGAACTATAAGTTGAATAAAAATTAATTATTTTAACTCAGACATATGTGTTCTCTAGTGGTAGAGCCACGCTGCAGACGAATATTTTGTCAAGAATGGCATATTATTTGTCTGTAGCATGAATGGGCCGGCTCGCCCGGGGAAGTACCACACTCCCGCAGAAAACCGGTGTCTGAGTGGTAGCTTGTCTACCGCGCTTCGTACGGTGAGAGGTCTGATTTCCGGAGGCCCAACACCCTCCCCTTCCCACTCCCACTTCCCCTTCCACTCCTACTCCCATAATTTCACTTTCCTTTAAGGTTGGCAACGCTTCCGCACTGCCTATGGCATTGTGGATGTCTATGGGCGGCGTTGGTTGCTTTCCATCAGGTGACACGCCTGCTCGTTTGCCCTACTATGCCATAAAGAAAAACGTCCTACAGCTGAGCACTGGTATCCCCATTTTTAAAGGAATAAAGAAATTACCCCAACACTCTTGTCCAAGGCAGATTAATGAACCATCCAAATTCAGGGTAAACAAATAACTGCATAACGTAATATGCCAATAGATATGTTTATTCCAATGTTAGAATTGAAACTAAGCCACAGCACCTCTTACTACAAAGTGGTAGCTTCACTACTAAGCCAATTCACACATAATAACCACAAACTACAAGATCTAGTTGACTCTCTACCTCTCTCAAAGTCTTTAATCCCCCTGGTCAATAAGGCAGACATGACGCTTGTCCATCTCGATCTAACAGAGGCCATACACTTCACTTTGCTGCAGGATATCTATATGATACACAATAGAAATATTATAGAGTACTGCAATGTAAGAGCGTAAATAACTGGTACCTGTCTCTTGAAGACATCACGCTGCACTTGTGGCTCCGAGAAGTCCTTCGTATAGTTCAGCCCACACTCCCCGACCGCCACACACTCGGGCGCACTCGCCACTTCACGCAACTCACTCCACATATCCTCATCTACCATTGATTTTGCATCGTGAGGGTGCACACCTAAATTATCAGACAACCACCCACATATTGAATCATTCAGTATAGATATATATTTAAGATCTAACTCAATGTGAGATTTTCTGCCATAATGAAAGGATGTATCATCTCTCAACATCTCTTATCACTTTTACCATGGGGAACGTTCAAAGAAACTTCACTACCACACAATTAATTAAAAAGAAAGTTTCATCCGCAACATCTGGATGAATGGCAATCTAGTATGGTTGGTATATAGGTTAGTAATTAGGTATAGATTAGTAGTACCACTCTATGAAACTGGCTATGTTCAGCGGTTTCTGAACCGATACTGACATTGAAATCAAGCTTACTCATATTTCAAAGGCCGGCAGCACATTTACGATCACTATGGTGTTGCAGATATCTATGCATGGCAATGATTGCTTTCTATAAAGTGATACACTTGCTCATTTGATTTCTATCACATAAAAAATATAAGTAATTTTTATTATATACTATAATTTAGATTATATACTAGTGAACCAAAACAGTTATATAGATGGATGAAACTGGGCTTCACCAGATAATTTAGATAATATTATCAATGGCGAAGCCTTTAAAATGTGACCTTTTGAAGCAAAAATGTGAACTTTAGCAGACCATCAAAGGTAGAAAAGTTGCTTACCTGGGTCATATCATGAGATATGACAGGTACAAGTTGCTGCAACTGGTCATGATGATGCAAAAGTCACAGGCAAAAGACAAGTTGGTTGAAAAAGAAAGTCTTGGCTAGATAATATCAAGGAGGGATAGAGAGTGCTCCAGAACTGCTGCATCCCGTGAAGAATGAGAGTTGTGCTGCAAATTGGCTGCCAACCTTCAAAAGTCTGAGAGGCACTCTTAGGAGAAGAAGAAGCCTTAAGATCTAACTTTATTTATGTTTCTCTTCTCTGAATCCTAAGTCCCTCTGGTGGGGATCACTATTTATTTTTACAGCATTTTAAATGTGCATACTTATTTATTTTTTAAATTCTAATATTTTTTTCTAATTAAGTTATGAATTCGGTTCTTATTTAAACATAAATGAACATCCATCCACATTGGTAAATTTAAATAGCATTTACAAATACATAAAAACTTACCTGCAGTGGAATATATCGTGCTGGGATAAAGGCGCGTCAGTCTGAGTGCTTCTTTACTATTCCGCACAGATGTGCCAGTGACCATAATCTTTTGAACACCTAAAGAATACATCTTATTTATAAAATAAATCTTTCAGTGTGAAAACTTGTTGAATTGTATCATCGTTTGTGATATTTAGGGCAGAAAGAAATTATTTATTTTGAAGTGGCAGCCAGTGCGTATAATTTGTTTATGTCGACACTACGAGAGCATACTTGCACGCGATTTTATAGACATACTTTTCAGAGATATACTTTCAATACGAACCTGCATCTTTCGCCCTTTGAACTACAGATTCGAGATCGCGGCCGTATTTTTTGTTCGTAAGGTTCGCACCGATATCAATTACAATAAGATTCTCGTAACATCCCTTCAATTGCTCCGAAATTTTAGTTTCTTCAGACGTCATCCTTGATTTTGTTTAAAGCTTATTGAAATGGTGTTTACCTGGAATGCAAATCAAATTAGCTTTTCCTTTACAACTAAATACAGCAGAAAAATAATAACTTACAAATTGTTTCAAACACTCCTGCTTAATAAGCTTCCGAAATTTTTAATGACTAGTCAAAATGCACACCCTCCCTACTGAGCTGCCACCATGTTTTGAAGGAAGTGTGTTTTCGTTTTCGTTTCGTTTCACAATCGTATTTCACACACGTCATTTACTATCAAAACGTCACATTGTGAGATAGTAATAATATCATTGGTTGAAATTTAATATAGTCCGTACTTCATTTCGTTGAACTTCTTAGTAGTAATTAAAAACAAATAAACATTCTTAATAGGCAAAAAACTTTGAATTTCTTTTATATATATAAGTTTCTCACGTTCAATGAAGAAAATATGGAAAAAAATTAAGTAAATAAAATGTTAATTTAAAAGATCTATATATTAATTTTCTGCAAAAAATTAAACAAATTAAGAAGTGGGTTTCGTAATCACACATGTGAATCATTGTTGGACGATAAAATTATCTAATGATTCAAGATTGCGTTATTTAAGACCAGCATAAAAATTTGTATCATATAAAAAATTTATTATCTTTTAATTCTGGTTTAATTACAACCATTCTATGCTTTTAACATCTGAATTTTCTTTAGAGGTGTAAAAGTAACGAAAAACAGGGTACCCGTATGTATTCGTTACTATACAATTAGTACTTGTTACTATCATATCGTTACGTTCGTCATCGTCGCCAATGTAGTTGTAAGAGGTAGTATCTTAACTGTGAAGTGATGCAACAGGAGTCTGGTTTAATACTCTTTTTCTATACCAAGTGGACCTATTATATATACAACTGATAAATGGCGAGCCTGCACGTGTGCAGCAACAAAGCGCGTTCCACGAATGCGGAGAATCAAAGCGCATTCCACGAAAGCGGCGTAACAAAGCGCATTCCGCGAGTGCGAGTAACAAAGCTTGTTCCGCGAATTTGTTCTTTAAGTGTATATTCTATAGTAAGCAGCTACATAGTGTAGTTATAATACACTATTAATTAATGCCCAATAGTATAATATATTAGGTCAGGTAAAACAAACACGTCCTTATGTTACGGCATTTAATTGCAGAGAGAGCGAGGGAAGGTGTCGAGTTGACAACTCAGAAATAAAAAAGGGGTGGGTATTCACATACATCACACTTTTGATACCTCATAATCATAGCATAGAATAATAAATTGAGTGTGTAATCGTGAGTATGACGTCACGGCGTAGAATCATTCGTAATTTGTAATAAACATACTAATACATTACATACTTAGCTACGTAAGGTGCATTTTTTCACTTTACCGTATTTTGTGTACCGGCACTTTACTGTATTACCGTACCAGACTTGTGCATAAGTTAGTCTAAATTTAATGTGATTTAATATGTCAATTCTTAAATTCAACGAATAAGCGTGCCCATGCTTAATACACACGATCAGCATATATTTTAACACACGCATCAACGGTATTTACGCGAATTAAAACAATTGTACCCAAAATACGAATAACGAAATGCATTCGTGAGTAACGTTTCGTTACTTGATACTAGATGGCGCACCCGTCATTCAGTACCAAATACAGACGGTTTTCTCACAGCATTAGTTTTGTTTACATATATATAAATGTCAAATAGCAAAAATATAACCTTTAGTTGATTGTGTTTCAATTTATTGTAATTGTTGTTTAATCCATCAAACATGAATATCCGAAAGTTTATTTCTAAAAATGTAGTCATATTGGTAATGGTTCCAGTTATCATCGGAGGTCATTATGGTTGGGCCAAGTTGCAAGGAGTAGACTATCTCGTTAGTGAGGAAGATCGAAAAAAGTTACCTTTCGCGTCGGTAAGTATACAGAACTGTATAGTAACAGAAATTTCATGCTTATATTATTATAAAAACTACAATGTAACAAATGGTAGAGTTACAAGTATACCTTTATATGTCTATCCCTTTGTTTCAGTTTTTCGAAAAGAAGTAATAGGCTTAAGTGGACCTGGATGCTAAAAGGAATGTAAATATTTTATTATAATGATAATCTCTTTAGTTAGAAATAGTGTGCTATTTTTATAATGAATAATTTGATTTACTCTGTCCTTTATAATACAAGTAGTTTTCTTGGAATAAATACTCGAAATATAGGGAAGAATGCTTTATTATTCAAAATTTGGATTTTAATTTTTCAAAGTATTTTTAAAGTATATTGTATATTTTTATTGTATTACACTATATCATTTAATTTTTTGTGAACTCCAATTGTTTATACATTGAAATATTTTATTTATTTATAATAAATTGCTTTGCTATGTGGACAATTGTAATGTATTGCATTAACTTCCATACACTGTAAATAATTGTACTGTTCATTGTACAATGTAAATAAATTACTGTTGTTTAATTTTATTTTTTTATAACTTGACCTACTGTTTATGACCTCATTTGTACATTTTGTCAGAAATAGTCTTCTTTATATTTAAAGCAATATATTATGCTTTATATTTACATCAATATATTGCATATCCTCTCTCACTGAATTTTAATTAATCTATAGACATGATCCATTAAAGATTTGTTTGTTTGGTTGATTTTTATTTAAATGATAAATGGATGCAAGTGTAGAAAGTATATAATAGGAATATTCCTTATATTTTACATGTCTAAACCAAAAGATAATTTTCATTCAAGGTAAGATATGAATCAATTTCTTAGTTCTTTTTTTATTTATGAAATATAATTGTTGACTTTAAGACCTTTACAAGTTTATGAGAATTCGACAACAGATGGCCTGTTAAGTGCAAACTTAAGGAGAGGTGGCCTTTGGAACCCAACCGCTCACTAGATGAGGAGCGGTAGCGAAGCTACTACTCAGACGCAGGATTTCTACGGAAGTGTGGTATTTCCCCGGGTGAGCCGGCCCACTGTAGACAAATAATATGCCATTTTTGACAAAGTATTTAAAATAGATTGGGACAAAGCCTGTATTCCTTCACACTATTTTATTGAGTGAACCTGTTCTTCATTTGCACCCGAAGTGGAGCATATCACAACGGGCAATAAAAAACTTCACAATCAATTTCACTTGTATATTCAAGTTTCATCAAAGTTACATTATTTACAATAAGAGACACATATACAAATTTCACTTTTAAAAAGGAACCATGTCCTTGCAACAAACAATAATTTACACACACAGGGTAGAAACCATGTGCTTATTAATATTTAGCAACACTAAATTTGGGCATAACTTTTACCCTCATTGAATCATAATTGCATCTTGAGGTTGCTAATTTGTTATACTGGGAACCATGTTCCGAGCTTATTATTTCTTTTCTATGCGGAGGAACCATAAATTAAATTACTTAACACGGTGGAACCATCTCAAATGACCCGATCCAGGGCCTTATATAGGCGCTCGTCGCTTGCGCCTGCGGGGCGCGCGGGCATCGCGCGATCGTTCACAGGAGCGCAGGAAAGTACTAAAAATTATTACAAGAAACGCCCCTTTTCACTTGAACCCAGACATATTTCTGAACCTTTAGTGGGCTTACAGCTTCTTGCCCTTGTTTATTCATATGGCAAAATATGGAGCTCAAAATGCCCTTTGTAACAATACATCACAGTCATATGTGGCATATTTCAATAAAAAGTTATTCACATTTTTCATCAATTTTTACAAACAGTATAATAAACAAATAAGATTCAATACAAAGCAATCAGCTTAAAATATTCATAAAGGGCTTCAACATATAACAAAATTATAGATTTGTAATTGATACATATTAACAATTTAGAAATTGGACTTTGCCACATGATAAAAATTTTGTCTAATTGCTCTTAATACGAAGAGATTAAACTGTGTGATAAGGAGTATACAAATAATACAGGAGGCAGTAACCATAAAGAAACAGGACACAAAAAAGAAAGAAAGGGAAAGAAAATCTCTTCATTACTTGGGTACACGAAGGTATAACCTTTATATACTTTTATATAATACCCTTTCTTAATTTATTAAATCACACATTAGTTGCCTTATTTATATATCAAAACATTATACATTTATGTATAGAACATCAGTCTTCCATATTAAAATCTATAACCCTTTCATTAGGCTTTAAATCACACTTTATTCATTTACAATACTAGGAGTACCAGGGCAACAGTCATATTATATTTTGCAATTTTGCTATTTAAAATATTACAGGCGCTACAACCATGTATTTTTAACACTATGTTTTTACAATATTTTTCTTAAAAGACTGTGCAAAATATTCATACAAAGTTTTAATTACAATTACAAGTTTGTATAGCTCAATCATGTTATAAAAATGTTAATTATGTGCCTACACAACAATATTTTGAAAATTATAAAACATTCAATGACAAATTTGTTTGTAAAATGTAATTGTGTATATGTAATCTTTATCAAAATAAAATAAATAAAATTTAAAAAAAACAAAAATTGTGTGCGTCGCTAACAATCCGACTACATCATCATTTCTGGGTCTGTACTAACGCTATAATGCTGACATGGAACACGTGAATCGTGCCCGGTCGTCGACCCATTACAGACTATAATAATTTATATAAATAATTACCTAATCAGTGTACCTTTGGCAACCGTCGCGCCTGGGTATATTCAAAAATTTAACATTAAGGTCGTTTAACATTAACATAACATCAGTAAGCATTTATCCTTGTAAACAATACGATAACAAAATTAACATTTAAAACACACTCGCATCCATACCCCAACAGAGGGGGAGGTAAAGGTAAACTAATTTTGGGAATACTTTGGGGTTGTCATAACGATCTATTACTGTTTGTACCGTCATATAAAAATACTCAAATCACTAAACAAACGATCCATACTATCTAAAATTTCGTAGATATTTGATCCTTTAGGACTCATCAACCCATGTATTTGTTAAAAGCTAAATTAATACTTCAAAAGTTGTGGATAAAAAAATGCATCATGGGATGATGAAGTGTCTACAGATCAACAAAAACAATGGGACATTGTGTCTTGTATTCTGTCTAGTATTTACAGTTAGTAGCGATAGATGGCGCTGCTAACATACGATATGGTTTGCTTATTGAAGTAGAATATCTTTTGGAAAATAAATCTTTTTTTTGAGTCTAAATAAAATCGCTTCCATACATCGGTGTTTAATTCATATTGTCGATTCAACTTCGGCCTTTTACACATACATTAAATATTTGCAAAACAGAAAACATTAAAATATCTCGTCACGTTTTACGACTTACCTATTCATGTCGAACTACATGCATTTTGCGATGCCTCCACGAACAATACGCCCTGAACAGAGTTAATGAAATCACAGACAACACTGATTCAACTGCCGGGTACAACATGCCGACAGATGAGAACCCAGCTGACATAGAAACGTGGTCTATCTGCCCACCAGCTGTTGGATAGTTCTCCGTGGTGATTAGGTCCTAAATTCTTACATCAGGCAGAATTACATAAGCCTCATACAACCTCAGAACTTTGCTGAGAATTAACCCGGAACAAAAATACAATGTTTTTGTCTCAAAATATAAATAAACAAGAGTTCCCACACCCCTACAAGGGTGCGGATGTCCCTCGTTTGTTCGTTGGTTCTTTTTTGAATGCAATTAAAATCACTTCCATAGATGACCCAGTGAACTACGTTTCACCTACAATTTATTTAATTCAATTTAACGAAAATGATATCTCGTTGTAGTATATTAGTTCTTACGTATGCAAAACTTTTCAAAATAACACAAAAGATATGACAGTTTTATATAACAACACGTCCGTTAGACGATAAAGTTGCCAGGAACACCATCTATTGAAAGTGTAAGAGGTAGTATCTTAACTGCGAAGTGATGCAACAGGAGTCTGGTTTAATACTCTTTTACTATACCAAGTGGACCTATTATATATACAACTGATGAATGGCGGGAGACAAGCGCGGGGTGCGAGAGACGCGGTTGTGCCTGCACGTGTGCAGCAATAAAGCGCGTTCCACGAATGCGGAGAATCAAAGTGCATTCGACGAATGCGGCGTAACAAAGCGCATTCCACAAGTGCCTAGTAACAAACCGTGTTTCCTCGAATTTGTTTTTGAAGTATATTATTCTGTAGTAGGTAGCTACAAAAGTAATTGGAAGTTAAAGGAAGAAACGCGTTTTTTTTAAATTGTAGTTCTCTATGTATATATAATCTCTAATATTCTCTATGTATGTGTACCTCTTTGAATATCAAAGTCTTTAGGTGCCATTTGACACATCTACATATTTGTCAAAGACCAGTTATGGTTCTGGAATGTGCCATAGAGCACAGCAAATGTCTATAGGCGGCGTGAATTCCTTTCCAACAGGTCACATGCCTCTTCGTTTTTCGTATTATTCCATAGAAAAATCTTAAGCCTTCAATTCGACAGTGTCCGGTTTCTTGGACAACTAATTTAAAAAAAATCTTTTGTACAAGTTTAAAAAAAATGTGACATTTTGGTTTTAGTGTGTTGGACTTTTTACGTTGACTGAAAAAGTCCATAGAAGGTTTTGGTTGAATAGCCACCATTTTATCAAAATAAACGTGACAAGCTGACTAGTTAAATTTCAAGAGATTTGATGTAATCATATTTTACTTGATACTGGCATAATAGTTATAACAAATTGCCATCAAATAAAAAATACTGTCGACTTTTCCCGCCAACTTAACTCTGTAAAATTATGTTTTTATTTCATTTTTGATAATTTTGTATTATTATCAATCGTATTGTTTAATTGTGGTGGCGTATTATGCAATATGGTTCGATTAAGACGTATAAAGCTGTAATAATTTATTACATTATTACAAAATATGAATGATGTCCTGATAGTCCTAGTACTTAAGAATAACAAATGAATAAAGTGTGATTAAAAGCCTACTGGAAGGATTAATGTTTTAATATGAACTTGTAGCAGTTCGCACCCCGCACTATAGCGTGGAGGCGTCTTAGGTTTTTAGATTAATTGTGTTATATTACACTTAAATCTATAGTCATACGAAATATGTATTCACTGTGTAAAACAATATAGAACACATTAATGATCGAGTGCTGGTGTTTTATTGGATATAACAACGACCCGGCCTCCCGACAAACTGATGTTATTTTCTCTCTCTCTCTCATTTATTAATTCTGTCAGAAATATTGTCTTCTTTATATTCACAGCAATACATTATTTGAATACATTACATATGAATGACCTATCACAGAAAAGAAGGAGAAGCTAGTGGTGAGCTGACAGAGTTAGATAATAGCTGTCTATATCGTTTTTTATTAAGAAAAGGAGACCAAATTGTATTATATACACTATAATACATTTTGGCAATTGGCAGTTGAAATAAAAATCAAGGGAGAATAAATAGTTTATTGTGTGACTGAATATGGCGGACGGCAGGGCGGTGGTCAGATGGTGGGTAGGTGGGCCCGCGTGTCGTCCGGCTTCTTGCCGCGCCTGACCCCGCGATCCGCGACCAGCGCAGGCAGCAGGGGGGACGACTGCACCTGGAATGTTACCGTCCCGTTAATTATTGGTGGGGAATAGATGGAGCAACGCAGGGCGGCTGGCTAAGACCAAAATGGGACTAGGTGGCAAGCCTTAAAAGCAGTGTCTGCAACCGTACAATAATTTCAATCCAACGTACGATTGTGATAAGTTTACATCGTATGGGACCTTTCCAACAACAGCACAGTGTCGATATTACATATTTTGTCATTTTTATATATGTATAAATAAATTTAATAATTGACATTTTTATGGTATAGGAAGGCAAACGAACTGGCGTGTCACCTGATGGAAAGCAATCAACACCGCCCATAGACATACGTAGTGCCATAGGCAGTGCAGAAGCATTGCCGGTCTTTAAGCAAAGTGTCATTATGGGAGAGGGGTAAGGGGCAGAGGGAGGAGAGTTGGGCATCCGGAACTCAACCGCTCACCGGATGAAGCGCAGTAGCTTCTTTTATCTTTACTTCTTCTTATGGTCCTATATCCCCGAGGTGGGGCAGGGGGCGTCCACAGTGTTTCTTCATTGGGATCGGTCTTGAGCGACGCGCTTCACTTCAAGCCACGTCAACCCGATGGATTTTTTTTTATCTTTACTAGTACAGTCATAACTGATTATATTTGAAAGCGTAAAAAGAGTAAAGAAAAGCGAAATTACTAAGTAAAATTATACAACACAACTTTTACCTAATGCTAACTCGTTAAATGATGACACAGATGCGTTTTTATCGCGATGAAATGATTGATTGATCATACGGAGTTACAAAGAAATCATACAAAAGATAATAAAGTACTACTCACAAATTACAACTACAGAACTGACACACCACTACTGAAAATACCACTTATAAATTGTTTCTACAGTTATGATCTGTTAATATTTAGTTATTATAACAATACATATGAATTCTTATCTCGTTTCATTTCCGTTTCTTTTTGTTGGCCCTCCCTGACACGTCTTCGCTGTCGGCCTTTACTTGTTCCGTGGTTGATTCTGATTGCTTTATTTCGAATTGCTGCTATAAGATTGAATGAAATGGATAAATGGCCGTAGGCAAAGGCTTTAGAAGAGTTCTTACCCCCAAATACCTTGGCCAACTCACACATTTTAAACATACTAAAATATTTTTGACTCTTCCGAAATAGTATTCTTAATGAAAATGTAAAATTATAAGATGATTTTTATGCTTATTTTAAAAAGAAGTTCTTACTTATTGTCTGTGGTCTAGAGATGACACCAAGAGCGTTCCTGGCTAAAGGCTTTAAGCTATATTTTATTTAAATATAACATGTTATTTTTCACTTAAATATATCTTTATATTCTAAACTATTCAATGGAATTAATTACCTTCTGTGGTATTTCCGAATCACTAAGACGTTGAAACCATAAAAAAACATGCGTACATTCGGCACAATATTGCCGATAGGAAGCAATTAACACCGCTCATAGACTTTTGCAACACCATAGGCATTCAACGCTTCCGGTTGTCGGTCTTTGACATACAAATAGTCCGGTGGCAGAATTAGGTCTTCAATCAACGAATAAAAAACTACAAAGGATATAAATACAATTCAATAACTTTTACGAAAGAAGAAATGCGAGTTTTATGTTAAAATGTTGACCTCCACGTCGGGCAACTCTTGCAATCTAGCTACAGTATTCAGTTTTAGTGCTGATTGTCGGGTGTGTTTCATAGACTTTACTTTTGAGGTACCCCCACAGACAAAAGAGTTGACATTATAAATAAATAATGATATTTGTACGCCACAAGTGGCAATGTGATGGAGCTTTTAAACGTCTTTTTTCATCTTGTAACACCTCACATCATGCAAATAAAGAATTATTATTATTATTTAACCTATAACCTAATTATGCTAGCGGACACCCTGTATGTATTGGTTTATTTTTTAAATGGTTATTTTGCCTTAATCTTCTGTAAAAAAGAAAGTAAAGGCGTATACAGTCGAGTTTAGGTGATTTCGTATGGTCTTATTATTGTAATGGCGGCCATACCTGCGCTCTCCTGGCTTTTTCGTATTCATCGTAATCAGAGTGGGGGACGGTGAACAGAAAGTTCTCGAAGATTGGGTGTCGCAGCAGCTGTTCGCACGTCCACCGCGCCACCGGGTCCTTGTCAAGACATTTCTGGATAACCAATACCAACATGTAGTTGCCACTCTATATTAACTTAACTTTTGGTAATTTGAAGAACTTTAAAACATACTACAACTCCTCTATACCCTTAACTCCACTACATTAAAAATGCTCGCTAATAGACAATTTAATTAACATGTTCATTTTTTTACAATAGCAGTCCAAGCTGCGGTCTTTCATTTCGATTGAGGAGTTTTTGGATTGATATAAAACTTTTCTCGGTTTCAGGGTTGAGGAGCATATCACTAAGTCATTATTATCTTTGTTGTAAAGGCAGGTAAGCAACGTTAATGGGCACAAAAATTTCATATTTTAATAACTACAAGCACAGATAAATAAATCTGTCAACTGTCAGAAATGTAAATTGGCATAAAAATTTTATATTTTAATAACTACAGGCACAGATAAATAAATCTGTCAACTGTCAGATCTGTAAATTGGTACAAAAAATTTATATTTTAATAACTACAGGCACGGGTAAATAAATCTGTCAACTGTCAGAAGTGTAAATTGGCACAAAAATTTCATATTTTACTAACTACAGGCACAGATAAATAAATCTGTCAACTGTAAAATGTGTAAATTGACACAAAAAAATATTATTTTAATATCTACAGACACAGATAAATAAATCTGTCAACTGTCAGATCTGTAAATTGGTACAAAAAATTTATATTTTAATAACTACAGGCACAGATAAATAAATCTGTCAACTGTCAGAAGTGTAAATTGGCACAAAAATTTCATATTTTACTAACTACAGGCACAGATAAATAAATCTGTCAACTGTAAAATGTGTAACTTGACACAAAAAAATATTATTTTAATATCTACAGACCTAGATAAATAAATTTGTGGCATACTGACACATGTGGGTCTGTTTACCTTTAAGAAGTCGACGATGAGTTCGTTGCTGGCATACCGTTGCGGTATCTTTTTCTCCAGGGGCTCCAGGTTCGTTGGCTCCGGTAACGCCATGCCCTAAAACATACAGATATTAAACATTACAAAATGCACTTACATATGATAAAATTATGTTAAATAAATAGAAAGATTTATAGATATATTCTTTATTATAGACCAAAAACAAAGTTATACAATTATTAAATGTAATGTTTATATACAAATGCTGTGCTATCTTATTGCTAATAGCGATTCCTTCCAGACAACCGTAGGATGGACACAGTGTTAACAAGATAATGTAGGTTGGTGATACATTATCGTCAGGATGATAGAAAAAAATATTAATAAACAAATCGAATAGCCATAAACAAAAATATAAGTATATATAAATATGAGTTAACCGTAAATAATAAACGAATAAATAAAAAGGTATATAGATATTTATAAAGTTTTTGATAAGCTTTTTAAAAATCGGGAAAGACCTCGCTTGTCTCAACACCAGCGGCAAAAAATTCCTATATTCGAACAGCCTGTACTGTGAAAGGTTGGTCAAAGTCTTTGGTATGATGAGTAGGCATTTTTAACATTTAGTTTTCTGATGTTCTGAAACACTTCGTCATTGAGAAATACAAAGCGAATATTGAGATAAGAGGGGTAAGATGAATTAAATAAAATAAAATAACTACATATATCTCATCTAAAATATTCTCCATCTTCTTCTTTGGCCTGTGCGTCTATTTCAGACGATTCACACAGCAATATCTACGACGTAATAAATAAGTACATCTAGATACGTGGTAATAATAGATTGAACAAAGTAATGATTTAAAATTATTTTTCCCCGCCAAGTTACATAAGTTACTTGACTATTTCTTTTCTTTGATGGCAATTAGTTATAACTATTATGCCAGTGTCAAGTAAAATACAATAATATCCAACCTCTTAAAATTTAACAAGTCAGCTTATCACGTTACGTATTGATAAAATGGTGGCTATTTTACCAAAACCTTCTATGGATTTTTTCAGTCAACTTAAAAAGTCACGATACACGCATTTGTTTCATATCACTTCACTTATACACCTTAATGAAACTATATTGTACAATAAACCATCATAATTAAACGATATAACTGATAATAATATGAGATTACAAAAAAATAAAAACATATCACTGATGTTAGTTGGTGGGAAAAGTCCAAGTTGATTATTTATTTTATTTTTATAATTTTTATAATATTATTATCAGTTATGTTGTTTGATTGTGGTGGCATATTAATCAATATAGTTTGATTAAGGCAAAGAAATCTTTTTAACTTGACTGCAAACGTCCATTTTAAGTTTTTCGTTGAACAGCCATCATTTTATTCAAGATACTTGATATTTTTTTACTTCACACTGGCATAGTAGTTACATCTAATTACTATCATAGAGAAAGAGATTAACAGTTTTTTATAGTAATCCTTCTAAATCGTTCTCAGCTCTAATGTATTAATGCACAAATTTTGCGAACATTCTAGATCTACTACAATGGAACAAAAAGTCAAGAAAATGGATGTATGATAGCAGAATCAGGTTATAAGGTCGAATAATCAGTAAATGCATACTTACTGATTATTTTCTGTCAATATCATCCTGCCTTCACTTCACGCACATGGTTTTAACAAGATGGCGTCAAGTCTCACAATACTAAAGAGTCCATGGAGCTCCTTCGTGTCTTCTTCCCTTATAAATTAGTAAATCGTTTCGGCGATATCCTCTGGCGACCCAGGTCGCCGGATCTCACTCTCAAAATAAAGTATACGAAACAAATCCGACAACCATCTCAGCAATAAAAGAAAATATCTTTCGCAATATTAACGGCATCTCGACGTCACTACTTCAGCGAGTGGCACAGAATACTGTGGCTAGACTCCCAAGAGTGTGCCCGACGGAGCGGCCAATATATAGATGAATTAATTTTTTACCCGCTCTTCTCTTCTTTGCAAGAGTTATTAAATTATATTGATATCTGTTATAGTTCTATCGCGGTAGAGCCACGTTGCAGACGAATACTTTGTCAAGAATGGCATAATTTTTGTTTGTAGCATGAATGGGCCGGCTCGCCCGGGGAAGTACCACACTCCCGCAGAAAACCGGCGTCTGAGTGGAAGCTTAGCTACCGCGCTTCGTACGGTGAGCGGTCAGAGTTCCGGAGGCCCAACAGCCTCCCCTTCACACTCCCCCTCCGATTCCCACTCCCACATACACTTGCACTCCCACTCCCATAATTTCACTTTCCTTTAAGGTCGGCAACGCTTCCGCACTGCCTGTGGCGTTGCGGATGTCTATGGGTGGCGTTGGTTGCTTTCCATCGGGTGACACGCCTGCTCGTTTGCCTTCCTATACTATAAAAGAAAGATTTTTTATTATTAATGTTCGAAAAACTAATTCACCGGACATTCTGTATGATATAAAGTTGTAACTGTAACACATCATTCGCAATGCACCAGCACTTGTTTCCGGTTGTCTACCTGAAAGAACGTGTTCTGCGAGAATATGGTCATGTGCCTGGGTAGCAGGTCGCCGAGGGTCTTCCGGATGAGGTACAGCTGGTCCAGGTCGCTCTTGCCTGGCCATAGCGCCTCGCTCGATAGCAGCTCTGCGAATACGCAACCTGTAACCGAAAACTTTTTTTTCGAAACTATATCCCACTGTTGGGTATAGACCTTCCATTTCTGAAGAAATGAACATTTAACTACCACGCTCGTCCAAAGCAAATGGTAGGGACACCCACATACATACATACATATCGTCACGCTTGTCTCCCGTAGGGGTAGGCAGAAACCACAGATCTCCATCCGCTACGATCTCGGCATACTTTCCTTGCACTCATTACTCTCCTTCACACTCATTACTCTCCTCATGCAAGCCCGCCGGTTAAGGGTACTCTTGACCTGACCTTTCTTAAAAACTTCAGCAATTTGGTCAAGTTATGTTTTCCGTGGTCTTCCCCTACCGACCCTTCCATCCACAGCCGCAACGTAAATTTCTTTTGCCAGTCGTCTTTCATCCATCCTCTCTGTGTGCCCAAGACATCTAAGCATCCCTTTCTCAACTTTTGTCACGACACCTTCTATTACTCCACATCGCTCTCTTATGTCTTCATTACTTATTCATTCAATGTAACCCCACTCATACTTAAAGCTCTCTTAAAGTGTTTTTTATCTTCTGTTCCGAATCGTTTGTGTGCTCTGTGCTCCTTGACCTTCGTCAGCTACCATGGTGTGGTGCAGTGAGTACGTACCGATGGCCCACACGTCTACGGGCGTGCTGTACATGGTGTCCCCGACGAGGAGCTCCGGCGCGCGATACCAGCGGGTCGCCACGTAGTCCGTGTAGCTCTCCCCGGGGCCTGGACATGTGGCGCGAAAGGAACTATTAGTTACAGCACGCAACATGAAGCACCAACCACCCAAAAACCATTCATTTATTCCTTTTTATTTATTTAGTTATATCAACGTAAAAAAGCGAAAACGTAATAAACCTTAAAATGAAACCTTGCTACCAGAGTCAAAAAAACATGATCACACAAAAACAGTCACTTTCAAAGCTGTACAAAATTTTTTATTGGTCCTAGAGCTACACTAGGCTACATTCGACGAAGCAACTTTTTTTTCTCTCTGTCATTTAAAGCGTTTTCGTTTTTTTGCCGTCCATATATTGTTTTTTTACGAAGACGGATTTAATGATGGAAGACATTATCTACCAGTCAATCTTTGGGTTGATAGAAAAAAATTTCAAGAGTAGGTAGGTACAATATAAATAGGAAAATAAATAGTTAATTATTTTTTTTCTTTAATGACAATTAGTTATAACTCTTATGCCAGTGTCAACGAAATACGATAATATCAAATCTTTTGAAATATAACCAGTCAGCTTATCACGTCACGTCTTGATAAATTGGTGACTACTCTATCAAAACCTTCCATGGACTTTTTCAGTCAACTTAAAAAGTTACGATATACATATTTATTTTATATCACTTCACATATACGCTTTAATCTATTAAACAATATAACTCATAATAATATAAGATTATGAAAATGAAATAAAAAACACGCCACTGATCGCCTTATATATATTATACATTTGTACATATAATTACCCCTTACATACATATATACTTATAATTAATCAACAAAAGCAATACGTGATAATACCCAATACTCCTGTTACCAATGCAACCTTGTGATTGTTATGATATGTTACATTTTTTGGTGATAAAGTATAATAGCGTTATTTTTTTAAACGTTACATGCAAGACAATTAATGTAGGCGGTACATTGTACCAACATTTTGTTGCGCTATATGTTGTTACTATTTAAACAATTCTAAGTACATATACCAAACATTGTAAATAGTAATTGAGCGAGATAAAGCAGTGCAAGCCCGTAACCGCTTCATCCAATTACTGCCATAGTAGTAACGCTTTACCGACGGGCGCGCTAGTTGCGAAAGTGCGCTCTGACATTTGAATGAGGCGAGTTTCGCGCGCAATTGTGCCACGGCCGCCGCGACGGGAGAAATGCGCGCGAAAACACACGCTAAAATATAACCGTTGTAATAAACAATATTTTGCATGTGTTAGTTGCGAAATTATATCCGAGGTCACTACACTAACTGTACCTAAGCGCGCATAAGTTATAAATCGCAAAATACTGATTATTTACACTGTGATGTCGAGAGTTGACTGATTTATTATACAATAACAGTATAAAGTTAAACGTACATTTTATCATCCATATTTATATTTAGCGATATCGGTGTATCCATTTTGTGTAATAGTTTTGAATTTAAATTTAAAAAATCTGTATTGTTTTATTAATGTATATAAAATGAAAGTGTGCATACAACTTTTTATATTTTACTTATGTACACAACTCAATAAATAAAGCTAATTTAAATCATATTTTTCACTGAAGTTTTTTCTTATAATTATAGAATTATGAATATTTAATAAATTACGATATGATAAATTTATGAATATTTAAAATATTGTTATTAAAAATATATTAATGTGATATTGTCTAACTAGTATTTACTTATAAAACTCTCTACTACTCTACCTAGAAATGAGGAATGAGAGTAAATAGTTACTAGCTCTTTTCCGGAACTCAATCCCGAACGGTATCATGGTGTGTACAGAGTACTCTGATGAACAGCTTCCACCTGGGGATAGGAATGGGTAGGAAATTAGACTGAGAGGCTATAAGGAAAGGATTAAAAGGTATATTGAAGGTGCAGAAGCGTTGTTCTAAGAAATGTGTAGGCCCATTTTTTTGAAGCTTCCAATGTCGTATCGTGGCTGGTTCCACGGCATAGTGGTACGTGAAAAGAATCGCGAAAAACGCACCTCACTGGATCGCCACTCATTCACTGTAGAAATATATCGACCTGATTGGCCTCTTAACAAAGCTATCGTTCACAGAGTTACTGGTCTCGGATTCGATTATCGGATTAGCACAAATATACGTATGTATAGCCTATAGGTATTCGTTCTAAGTTTACCGTAGTGGTAGAGTCACGCTGCAGAATTTTTTTTACAAAAGGTGAAATTAAATCCTTAATAATGTTATAATATACAAATTAACAAAACAAACAGAATATAATTTTAATTTAATAAGTGTCATAAAATGGTTTTCGTTCAGTGTATGCCAGGCGTTCTATTGGAGCGCCTGGCGCTGGTTTTCAGCAAGAACCAACGTGGTCAGATCGCGTGCTTAAACAGATGAATCGGCTCGGCCGTGACTCCGCTGTTGAGGATTATATGAAGCGGCCGCAGGACGGTACTAAACAGGTACAAAGTTGCAAGCGCGGCCCGGCCTCTTTATATATATATTTTTTATTTTTTTATATATTCACGCCTATCCCCCGCAGGGGTCAGCAGAGACCACATAGCTCAATCCGCTGCCAATCATCGCAGCGAAACGGCTCTCGAGTAGTCGCTTTTCGCCCTCGTGAGAATCAGGACGTAACGGGTGGCGAACCACGTCGCCGTCACAAATAATTGGATTCATATAATTAGATGCATATGATCTCGCATAATCTCACCTACAGCGACCGTATCGTTTGACTGCGCGGACGCATATAATAAGGCCCTTATACTATTACTTATGTAAAAAAAAACAAAACACACTGATCATCCTGGCGAAGCCGAAGTCGCAGAGCTTTACAACACCATCGGCTGTCAGCAGAATGTTCTCTGGCTTCACGTCGCGGTGGATGCAGTTGTGCCGGTGGCAGTACGCGACTCCCTGCAGCGTCTGCCAGATTATTTGCTTAGAGAGCAGCTCCGGACACCCCTGGCGATATGAAATTGGTTACTCGAGCCATATATGGACAACTCCATTGACATCGCAATAATATTGACAACAAGAAGTGGTAGAGCCACGTAGCAGACGAATGCTTTGTCATGAATGGCATATTATTTGTCTGAGCATGAATGGGCCGGCTCGCCCGGGGTAGTACCACACTTCCGCAGAAAACCGGCGTCTGAGTGGTAGCTTAGCTATATGGACAGTCAAAAGTTTTACTTAGCTAAGATCTGCAACAAGCAAATAATAACAGAAAATTAATAATGTGTGTTTTCCTACTGGATGAAGTGGATGCTTATCGCGGATCTTAGCTAAGTAAAACTTTTGACTGTCCACACAGTGATGGATTTCCGCAACGTAACGCCTGACTCCATTAATCATGGTAGCTTAGCTACCGCGCTTCGTCCAGTGGAGCGGTTGAGTTCCGGAGCCCTTCCCCATCCCTCCCCTCCCCTCCTCCGGCATCTGCATTGCGATAAATTCTATAATATGTTTTGATGATTAAGTAAAAATTTTATTAAGTAGCATAATGATGTATATAATATAGAATTTTTCTAACTCCTGTAATACGGTCTCTACTCTTATATATATATATATATATATATATATATATATATATATATATATATATATATATATATATATATATATATATATATATATATATATATATATATATATATATATATATATATATATATATATATATATATTAGGTGTACAAATAAGTTTCCGCGGTTTGTCAAAAGATGGCCCCACCAGAAGGTTATGGAGAAATTGTCAGATGTAAAACGTAATATCCCAAGTTTAGTCATCTGGCAACACCATAACCTTAAAGTACTAGTGATTCCGTATCAGCATCACGTAATTTTTTTCGTGCAAAAATGTCAAGTTTTATTCCGAATAAGCATCATTTGCGGGAACTTTTGATTTACTTCTTTAATGTGAAAAAATCTGCAGCTGAGGCGCATCGATTGCTTCTAGAAGCATATGGTGAAGCTGCTTTAAGTGAGAGAAGTTGTCAGGAATGGTTTCAAAAGTTTAAGAACGGTGAGTTTGACGTTAAAGACAAAGAACGCAGTGGAAGGCCGAAAGTGTACGAAAACATGGAATTAGAAGTACTATTGGAGGAAGATTCGTCCCAAACGCAAAAAGAACTTGCACTTACTCTACAAGTGACTCAACAAGCAATTTCACATCGTTTAAAATCGTTAGGAATGATTCAAAAACAAGGAAATTGGGTTCCATATGAACTAAAGCCGAGAGACGTTGAACGCCGATTATGCATGAGTGAAATGCTGCTTGCCAGGAATAAAAAAAGAGTTTTTTGCATCGTATAGTCACTGGTGACGAAAAATGGATTCACTACGATAATCCAAAGAAGAGAAAGTCATGGGTTAAGCCCGGCGAACCATCAACATCGACAGCTAAGCCGAATATTCATGGAAAAAAACTCATGCTGTGTATTTGGTGGGATCAGCTTGGTGTCGTGTATTATGAATTGCTGAAACCAAGCGAAACCATTACTGGAGCTCTCTACCGAACACAATTGATGAGATTGAGTCGGGCACTTAAGGAAAAACGCGCCCATTACTACTCCAGACACGACAAAATTATTCTTTTACACGATAATGCTCGTCCACATGTTGCGGCGCCGGTAAAAACATACTTGGAAACACTCAACTGGGAAGTTTTACCCCACCCGCCGTATTCACCAGACTTAGCCCCTTCTGATTATCACCTGTTCCGGTCGATGGCACATGGTCTGTCTGAGCAGCGCTTCACATCATATGAAGACACCAAAAATTGGGTAGATTTGTGGATAGCGTCAAAAGATGAAGAGTTTTTTCGACGGGGTATCCGAATGTTGCCAGAAAGATGGGGAAAAGTAGTGGCAAATGATGGAAAATACTTTGAATAAAACGTAATGTACTTTTCCTTTACAATAAATTCCTAATTTTTTATAAAAAACTGCGGAAACTTATTTGTACAGCTAATATATATATATATATATATATATATATATATATATATATATATATATATATATATATATATATATATATATATATATATATATATATATATATATATATATATATATATATATATTACAGCTATTTTGTTAGGCTCGCTAAAACTCGAAAACGGCTCGACCGATTTGAATATTTTTTTTTATTTTGTTCGTTCTAATACATGGAAGGTTTACGAATAAAAAATATATAGGGATAACATAAAAGAACAGCTGGCAAAATGAAAAAATCTTTTTCTTTCTTGTTACTTCTAATTACTTTCAACAGATGGGGGTAGTGACGATTTTATCGTTGCGGTATTCGTTAACGGGCGTGTTATTATACAAAACTGTTGTTCATTTTCTAAGACTTTGAAAAGTATTGCATACCTAAGTACTAATACACCAGGAGAAGATAAATACAGGGGAACATAAATTGTAGGTGAAAGGGAGTTCACCGGGCCATTTAGTTGTAAATAATAAATAAATAAATAATAAAAAAAGCCTTTTTATTCCACACATATAATACTAATGTTTTATTTTAGGCCTCCACCAAGGATTTCCTTTTTTTCTATTTTTTGCTATTTCCAGCCATCCTATCTCATGTAATGTCTCCCTGCTCGGCGCTGGCCTCGCGGGCCCTTCCATGTGGTTATATTAATAGTCCATCTACTATCACCATATCGAACTATATGACCAACCCATCTGAATATCAGGGTTTCAGCGTAAGCCAGCGCATCTATCACTTTATTTATACATAAGAAAACTAATTTAAAACACACGGACGGCGGAAATTGATTTCGCTATAGACGTCTATATGAATATTAGAAAAAAATAATTTTAAATATGGTGCGTCGCCGAAGATCAATTGGCTCATTGGCGAGACCCTCCGTCCACGGAGTCAATGGCCGCTGGTTCGATCCCCGCATCGGAATAAATGGATGTATGGATTACAAATAGTTATTCCGAGTGTGGTAACCCCGCCAATCCGCATTGGACAAGCGCGGTGGATTAACGTCCGTTCCTCCAGCAATGGAGAGGCCCGTGCTCAGCAGCGGGACATATATGGGCTGTTAAAAATAATGGTGCATCGCAAACATGAAAGTCTTTTACTGCGACGGGCTACTCAATTCATCAAAAAGATCAATTTTTATTGTATATTACCATCGGTCGATTCAAACGAACTGCTACTTGTTCGGATCGTAAAAATTATTCAGCGTATTTGTGGCGACGTATGTAGGCCCGACAAATGAGAACGGTGCACGCGATTCGAGCACGGACGTAATACGGCTGGGGGGGGGGGGCACAAAGCATTCCAATATTGCGTAAACGATTTGACAAATGTGCTCAACTCTGTCGACGTTGTAAAATAATATATCATCCGTTTGTACAGCGTACTTCCTAAGCATTTTTTTTAAGGAAGGCAGACGAGCAAGCCTGTCGCCTGATGGAAAGACGACGCCATTCACGACGCCCATAGACATCTGCAACACCACAGGCATTGCAAATGCGTTGGACGGCCTTTGAAATACGCGAAGGCTCGTTATTTGTTCTTCCAATGTCGAGCCGGTTCAGAAATACCGCTGAAGGTAGCTGTTTCCATAGAGTGGTGGTGAGTAGAATGAAGGTTCGGGAAAAACTGGATAATACTGAATCGTCCTTCATGCAAATGAAACTTTTCTTTTTGGCTACACCGTACTGAGTCGCCATTCATCCAAATGAAACTTCTTCAGGCTAGTTGTCAGGCACTGCAATGCAAACAGCATTAACCTATGACGAGGTTTCCCGATAAGTCAAGACCGTCACGTAGAAAAGTTGCTTACCTGGGTCATATCATGAGACATGACAGGTACAAATTGCTGCAACGGATCATGATGGGAAAAATTGCGGGCAAAAGACAAGTTGGTCGAAAAAGAAAGTCTTGGCTACGTAATATCAGAGAGTGGACCGGGATAGCGAGTGCTCCAGAATTGCTGCACCTCGCGAATGAGGACGAAAGTTTTGCTGAATTGGCTGCCAACCTTTGCAAGTAGGAAAGGCACTCTTAGAAGAATAAGATGATCAATTATAGAATTAGGAGATATTATGTTATTTTACGACCAATTGGCGCAGTGGAAAAACCCCCGCCCAAGGAGTCAATGCTCGTGGGTTTTATCCCCACATCGGACTAAATACATATATGTATTGCCTATGGATATTTGAGTCTGGTAACTCCGCGAATCCACATTGAACAAGCGTGGTAGGTTATAATGTTCGTTCCTCTAGAAATAGGGAGGCCTACGTTCGTCAGTGGAACACATATGGGCTGTGTAAAAAAATAGTATTTTACGGTTGAAGTTCGAAATGTGGACATATAGACTGATGCTCGCTATAAGCTGGGCTCAAAGGGTGGCCAATGACGAGGTTTCCCGATAAGTCAAGCAAAAACGTGAACTTTTGCAGACCGTCAAAGGTAGAAAAGTTGCTTACCTGGGTCATATCATGAGACATGACAGGTACAAATTACTGCAACTGATCATGATGGGAAAAATCGCGGGCAAAAGGCAAGTTGGTCAAAAAAGAAAGTCTTGGCTACGTAATATCAGGGTGTGGACTGGGATAGCGAGCGCTCCATAACTGCTGCACCTCGCGAAGGAGGAGGAAAGTTGTGCTGAATTGGCTGTCAACCTTCGCTAGTCGGAGAGGCACTCTTAGAAGAAGACCGTTGGAGTAGAGAGGTGATTACGTCTTGGCAAACTTACGAGTTATGTGAGACGGTACTCAGCTGACAGAAAGTGGATACGTGAAGCCAAAGATTGGGCTAGGTGACGCATCTTAAAAAGCATTAAAAATATGATCATAGAGTTAGAGGTACCGTAAATACACATGAGTCTGTACTGGTTGGAGGTTTACAACTTTAATATTAAAATAACTTCCACTGCTAATTCTCCTAACTCCTATTAAGCACTAGCTTAGTTCCATTTCCTCGGTCCATTACTAAAGGTTATGATTATAGTAATAAAATTGGTAAGTATATTTTATAAACAAAAAGATCAAATATAAGACTGTAAAGTTATTTCAACTTCTTTGAAGTGGTAGAGCCACGCTGCTGACGAATACTTTGTGAATAATGGCATATTATTCGTCTGTACCATGAATAGGCCGGCTAGCGCGGTACCACTCTACCGTAGAGAACTGGCGTCTGAGTAGTAGCTTAGCTACCGCTCTTCATGCGGTGATCGGTTGAGCTCTGTAGGCCCAACCTCCTCCCCATTTCCCCCCTCCCCCTCCCATAATGTCACTTTTCTTAAAGCCAGGCAACGCTTCTGCACTGCCTATGGCACTGCGAATGTCTATGGGCTGCTGCTCGTTCGCTTTCCTATACCATAAAAAAGAAAAGCTCATTCGCTTTGCCAAGCTTAGTTTGCTAGTTCGCTGACGATATTCCCTCACCTCATTAAATAGCAAACAAGCAATAAAAATAATGTAGTGTGTGTGTGTTAAGAAGTGCATTTATTCATGCGTGAGATGTGCAAGGTATCCGGCTCGAAGGACCAAATAATGTTGAATTAAATCACAAAATTACTGTACGCTGGTTGACTTTGTTAAAATGTTCACAAAACACACAAATAATAATTTAAAGTTATGACAGTTATATTCGAGATGTTAACGCGACGGAGACCACGTGAAAGAGAGAGAAGGAAAAAGACAAAACATAATGAATGACATACGAAGTAATATGACATACTTAACAGTGTGTATACCACTTATTATCGTTGAAATGGATGCGCAAGGTTCAAATGTCATCTCTTGTTTTGTTAAATACCAAAGAGCACGGCGGGCGAAGGCCGAGAGGGCAGCGCCTCGCTGGAAGCCAATAATGGCTGCGATTCTAATCAGCGAGGCCGCCGCCGATAATGGCTTACAAAGTTCTTCGTGCGGACAACTCCGCCTCGTTCTATTGACAGGTAGGTACGCTATATCATAGTTAGTCATAATCCAAAGAGAAAATGTGGACAAAAATATACAGGATGTCCAGCAGAATTAGGTTATAGGTCGAATAATCATTAAACGCATGTTTATAACGTGTGTTTTGCTGGAAGAAGTTCCGTAGATTCTACTATACTTGCTGATGCTTCTTGTTCGAGGGGAAACACGTGTGGTGTGCAATGTGGAAAAGTGGTGGTGTGTGTTTGGTGTTGGTGTTATTGATAGTGGTTGGGATGTGGAGAGTTGCTGACGGCCGTTTTCTCGGTAACATTTAGTATAAGTTCCCCGTAAATCCACTTCTTCCAGTAAAACACACGTTATTAATTTTCTATTGTTGTTTGCTTGTCGCGGATCGGGTAGGTGAGCTACCACTCAGACGCCGGATTTCTGCGGGAAATTATTATCCATCTATCTTTTTACATTTATTATTATTATTTAATTTTATCTGTTTAATTTCATAGTATTTCATTATGACATAAGCAACCCTATTGTCAAAATGTAGCCATGCTGTGCGCAAATTTAAGAGTTATAGTCCGGCCGTTGTTAAGTTTATATTGTATATTATTCTTTAAGACTGTAATTTGTTTTTGTTTCCAATAAATAAATAAATAACTTTCCGCCGTAATATTGACGACCGATTAGCTCAGTGGCGCGGCCCTCCGCCCACGGAGTCAATAGTCGCGGGTTCGATTCCCGCATCGGAATAAATATATATATGGATTTATAAATATTTACCGCCAATCCACGGTCTGCCGTGCCAATGGATGCGTGGCTAGGGGCGAGCCTAGTCGTAAGCGTGCCGATCGTCCCGGGGTCGGGCTCCCCCGGGGACTATGGTGCCTTACCTCAGCATGCAGGGCTCTGCTGGGGCTGACATCCACCCTCCCTTGCGGCTCGTGGGATTCACTAAGACGAATTTAATATACCTAATTCGTTGAAAAATGACGGCGACGTGGTTAACCCGTCACGTTTTGATTCTCACGAGGGCGAAAAGCGACTAATGAAGAGCCGTTTTGCTGCTATGAATGGCAGCGGATGGAGCTCTGTGGTCTCTGCCAACCCCTGCGGGGGATAGGCGTGAAAATATTTATATAAAAAAAAAATTCCGCAAATTAACGTCTGGCTCCATTAATCGTCATTTCATTATTTTCACCTTGCAACGAAATGAAATAAAATTACATACACGTGCATGGCAAAACAGTTTTAGTTGTAATTGCTTGCAGTTCTATATCGACCCCTGGACTTCGATATATACCGCTTTGTTGTATCATTAGTGTACAAAATTCGGCGGCAAATTCGTCATCCAAAGTAGCCAAATGTAGACAATACAAAATTGATTTGAAAAAAAATGAATGAATTTGAATGATTGACAATGATAAACGTGTACGAAGATCCATTTTTTTTTCAACTTAATCTTTGATTTAGTAGATACATTTTAATAGAAATAATTAGATTTAAAAGTACACTCTTGACAGAGGTTTTTAATATAGTCGTGCACGTCGCGTAACATAGTCGTCGTAAACGTCGATTCGCTATTTCCTAAAAATGTGCATCTTTTCTGTAGGCTTGCGTTTCAATAATGATAATTCGTCTCTTACAAGACAAGTTAATTAATAATAGTTTAGAAGAATCGAGAGAAAGAGAGAGAGAGAAGTTTTCAAGAAAGGCCAGGTCAAGAGTACCCTTAACCGGCGAGCTTGCACGAGGACAACAATGAGTGTGGAGGAAGCGAGGAAAGTATGCCAAGATCGTAACAGATTGAGATCTGTGGTCTCCGCCTACCCCTACGGGAGACAGGCGTGACGATATGTTTATACGTATGTAGAATCAGGAGATCGAAGACCTAGTGACCGTACCCAATGTTAAAAGGCGAGGTTAAGACACAAAGACTCAGCTGGCTGGGCCACGCTATTCGTATGGGAGAGGATCGAGCCGTGAAAGGCGTCTACCTCCGGCAGCTCAAGGGCCGTCGTCCGATCGGTCGTCCTAGATACCGCTGGAGTGAGCTCCAAGTCGAGAAGTGGCAGACGGTGACGAATGATCGATCCAAGCGGCGACTCTTATTTATATAGAGGCCAAGACTAATTTTCGGTCATTGCGCTCGCCAAAATAAGTAAGTACTGATGTGATACATTGATAAATGTATTAGTTCTTTTTACATTTGTAATATTAAAATTTTAAATAAAAATTGAAAACAATGGGATTAGTTCGACTGACGTCTCTCGATAGACGTGTCACCTCACCTGTCCGACATAAGAAATTGATATTGAATATAAAATGTTAAGTGAAAAGTGGAATTTATTAATATAAAATATAGAATGTAATTTTAGAATATTATTTAAATACGTAATTAATACAGAATGTAATGATACATTAATAAATCAATTTCATTTGGAAGAATTTAATTATAAACGCAGATAAAAACGGCATAAGAAATTGAGATTGAATGTAAAATGTAAATTGCAAAGTGGAATTCAGTAATAAAAAATGTAATATTAGAATATTATTAAAATATGTAATTAATATAAAATGCAATGATACATTAATGAATCAATTTCATATGGAAGAGTTTAATTATAAACGAAGATAAAAACCCCATAAAGATCCCGTGTTTCGCCGTATCAGTACCTCTGGCACGGTACAGTTACGGTAGTTATCATCAGGAGTTTTTATCTTCGGAGTACTGACTCCGTGGCTGCATTCATTTCGTACAAGAGCCGCAGCCAAGGATACAAAGAGTGTTGTTACGGAACGTCGTATGACCATTTCGCGCGCCGAGTTTCGGGTTCGACTTCGCAATAACCGGTCGTTTCGCTAGAACGGCTCACGTGCGCGCGCTCACGTGTGGCCTCCAACGTTGGCAAACGCCAAGTTCCTGCGGTCTGCCGCTTGGCTCAACTGGACTGGTATAACTTGGGTGCTGTCGATTGTGTGCACTGCAATACAGTATCATCGTTTTGCAAGCAATATTTTTTGCTGTTTTGTCCGAAGAGAATGTTTAATAACGAAGAGTTGCCTAGCAACCAACGACCTTCATGTCAATCAATCAACAACCTGCGACAGTCCACTGCTGAGCATAGGCGTCCCCCAAAAAGCTTCACTTAACCCGATATTCGGCTACACGCATCCAGTTTCTGTCAGCCGCCCTGCGCAGATCGTCGCACCATCTAGCAGGATCCCACACTACGTTTGCCGAGTCGCGGTCTCCACTTCAGCACTCGTCTACTCCAACGATTATCGGATTTCCGACACACATGAAGGTGTGAGTTACTTTCATACATTGACAACCGTTTTCAGTTCAAAATCTTCTTCTAAACTTATATGTATATATAATTTTTAATTGTTAATAAAATACTTTTTATTCATGCACTTAACTTCAAATATTTTTTTTAAACTTGTAGTGGATGACACTTGATGTTAATACAGTTTTTCAAATATTAATTTTATTAATGGAGTCAGGCGTCACTTTGCGGAAATCCATCACTATATATAGTCAAAAGTATATAGTCAAAAGTTTTACTTAGCTAAGATCCGCGACAAGCAAAACAATAACAGAAAATTAATAATGTGTGTTTTTCTGATGGATTAAGTGGATTTATTTGGAACTTAAATCAAAACCTTACCAAAAATCGGCCATCAAAGTCCTGTTATACGCTTATATGCACAATTTGCTCACACATACACAGATTATAAGCGAAATGAGTTCGTCAACGAATCAAAATTATGATAAGTATTATAAGACTCATAGTCAACCAAATTCGGAATGATAATTGAAAATAGCGACCATGTTTTTCCTATCTGAATATAATAGGAGTGTCAAGTTCAAAGAAAAACGAATTTATTTCTTATTATCGTAACAAAATAATATTACTACAGTTGTCTGACTGACTCGTATGTAAGGTAATAATTGTTATTGAATATTAAATATGTAATATGCAATATTAACGTCAATAATAGAAAATTTGTAGTACGTAAGTGGACTGTTGCCTACCTATACCGCGCTTAATAAATGAATTATCCTGCGATTTATGCGAAAAAATATAATTACAAAATATTAAATACAAACTAAATATTTTTTATATTTAGTTTGTATTTAATATTTTGTAATGATATATCGGACTTAGTGTTAAAGATAATATACTCCCTTAATTCTAGTAATACTGTTTTTATTTTGTTATATTCATGTATAAAGCAGTACCTATATTTAATATTATTAGTTTTTTTTATGTATGGATTACTAAAATTTATTCCGAATGCGGCAACACCACCAATCCGCATTGGACAAGCGTGGCAGTGAGACATATATGGGCTGTTAAAAAAAATCGACGTAAACTGTTGTACACTAGCATAACCCCAAATCTCCGTAATTTTTAGATGTTAAGTGGACCTAAGTTATTATGTATTCTCTACTTTGAATGATAAAATAAATAAATAACAAAACATGAGTTGTGATAACCCTAAAACGGTTTATTTATATTTATAGTTTCCGAATTTGACTGAGGTTTAGCAATGTTTTTTTTTTAAATAATTCTTATAATGCTTGTGCTCACCGTTGTAAGGCCAAAACTTGCCGATTTAGGTACTTACTACTACTAATACTGATTGAATCACAAATAACTATAAACGATTATAATAATAAGAATAATAAAGCCCTTTAATTCTTTATTAATTAATCATATTTGTATTATTCTTGTCAAGGTCCTTTCGGCTAGTGCGCTATGTTGTAGCTTACAAGTGAGTTGTTTTTTTTATGGGATAGAAAGGCAAATAAGCAGACGTGTCGAAAGCAAAGCAATAAACGCCGCCCATAGACAACCGCAGTGCCATAGACATTATAGAAGGGTTGCCGGCCTTTAAGGAAAGCGTAGACTTGTTCATTATTTTACTTGGCTCTGGTATAATACGTAATTTTAAAAAAAAAATAAAAAAATAACGTCTTTTACCTCAAATCTTCTTTTAGACGACCGATTGGGTCAGTGGCGTCCCTCCGCCCACGGAGTCAATGGTCACGGGTTCGATTCCCGCATCGGAATAAATATATATATGGATTTATAAATATTTATTCCGAGTCTGGTAACACTCCCAATCCGCATTTTCCTTTCCTGCTCTTTCCTTTCGTCTCTATCCTTTCCCTTCCTTTCCGCCAATCCACGGTCTGCCGTGCCAATGAATGAGTGGCTAGGGGCGAGCCTAGTCGAAAGCGTGCCGACCGTCCCGGGATCGGGCTCCCCGGGTACTATGGTGCCTTACCTCAGCATGCGGGGCTCTGCTGGGGTTGACCTCCATCCTCCCTTGCGGCTCATGGGATTCACTAAGACGAATTTAATATACCTAATTTGTTGAAAAATGACGCCGACGTGGTTCGCCACCCGTCACGTCCTGATTCTCACGAGGGCGAAAAGCGACTAATGGGGAGCCGTTTCGCTGCGATGAATGGTAGTGGATGGAGCTCTGTGGTCTCTGCCAACCCCTGCGGGGGATAGGCGTGAATATATAAAAAAATACCTCAAATGTGTGATTCCATAATTCATCCTTACATAAGTCATTCTTACTTGTACACATAAATAAATGTATATGTACGAAATTAGTTATACAAATGATTGATGAAAGAACATACATACAGACAAAAGGAATGAAATTTATCTCAGTATCGTATAGTTCCCTCGCTACCTTGACTAAATTGTACGTAAAGTGATCAATAAAATAATGTTGCAATTGTGAGTGTAATAACATTTTTATTTCACTGCCAATTGCAGAGTGATAGTGTGACCTTAACCCAGATAGAGCATCTGGTGCGCATATGCACAGGCACACAGTCCAATACCAAACCAGTCTTCGATCAGTTTTGATAATAGTCCAAGGTTAGAGCTTTTTTTTATTAAGACTACATTTGTTTACTATACTACATGTTATATATATATATATATATATATATATATATATATATATATATATATATATATATATATATATATATATATATATATATATATATATATATATATATATAAATGGAGAGCTATTTTGTTAACGGCTCGACCGATTTGATCATATTTTTTTGTTTTGTTCGTTCAGGGAAGGGGTTGTGTAACAGGGAAGGTTAACGAATAAAATAATATAGAAAAAACATAAAATAATAGTTTGCAAAATGAAAAATTCTTTTTACTCGCAATCACTTCCAATAGATGACGTTCGTGACGGCTTTATTGTCCAACGGACGTGTTATACGAATTGTCGTTTCTTTTGTGTGATTTTGAATAGTATTGCATACTTAAGTAGGTACTATAGTGATACATTGATAAATGTATCACTAATGTAATAAAACTTTTTATTTGAATATATTAAAACCTTTTAAATTATATTACTTCTTTTGAAATTCGTAATTTTAAAATTTTAAATAAAAAAGAAATAAATATTATATAAAAACAAAAAGATTAAATCGACTGACGTCTCGGATGTTACATGTCACCTTTCCGGCATAAGATAATTAAATTGAATATAAAATGTAAATTGATAAAGTGTGAATAAAGTATGAATAAGATATAAATGTACAGTGAATGGAAAAATAAATTAATTTCATTTGGAAGAATTTCAATTACATCGAAGATAAAACCCCCTAAAGATCCCGTGTGTCGCCAAAAAAGTAAAAAAGAATATACCTGCGGTGTTTCTTTCGCCGTTTCTTCTCCGTTCAGAGGAACCTCATTACGAAATAGTGGTAAAGCTTTATTCATAATAACAGACTGACGTTCGATAAATGAAATTTAATTTCTTATGTAGAATTAAAGAATTTTGAATTCTTTAATTTTTTTTTATATCTTGTTCCGATTTTCCACCGTCATCCACTCAAATTCAAATACATTTTTTAAACTTGAAGTGGATGATACTTGATATTAATAGAGTATTTTCAAACATTGATTCATTAATTAAATTTTATTAATTGCAAGAATTGACTTTAAATTTTTTTATATTATCATACTTTTTTTTCTAAATGTTGTATTTTGATGTGTGTCATCATCAATATAGGATTCATTCTGTCATTCTATAAGCTAAATATTAGCACGAGTTTAGTTGGTTAGAATTGCGCTTTCGATCTAAGGTCGTAGATTCGTATCCTGCATTGGAATATTGATATAAATCATATTTTTCTATTAGATTATTAAGATGATTAATGGAGTCAGGCGTTACATAGAGGAAATTCATTACTATGTGGACAGTCAGAACTTTACTTAGCTAAGATTCGCGACAAGCAAACAAAAATAATAATTGTTTTAATGGAAGAAGTAGATTTACGTGGAACTTAAACTAAATATAAACCTGTTATCTTCATTAGAGTCTACTATACCTGATGATGCCTTGTGTTGAGGCGAAACACGTGTCGTGTACATTGTGGAAGATTGGTGGTGTGTGTTTAGTGTTGTTGATAGTGATTGGGAAGTCAAAAGTTGTTGTCGACTGTTTTTCCGTAAGTTTTAGTTTAAGTTCCCCGTAAATCCACTTCGTCCAGTAAAGCTTGTCGCGGATCTTGGCTAAGTAAAAATTCTGACTGTCCACATACTACTAAGCTAGCTGTTTGATGATTATGAAGAATTTTATTAATATGAAAACTTTACAAGCCATCTTATTTGAAAAAATATATGTATATAAAAACGCACGTGGCTACTCACAGAGGGGTATTTGTCCAGCTCGTGCAGCACGGTGTGGTCACAGTACTCGAAGACCAGATGCAGCTTGCGCTTGCGGCGGAACACCTCAATCAGGTTTACCAGATTCGGGTGTTTGAGGTTCTGCGGGCATAAAATAAATCTGTGTTCACAAAGCATTGTTGCGTACAAATCGTTTTTTTATAAAACGATTAAAACCTTATTTTGTGATCTCAAAATCCTCATCAAGCAAGCCATAACAACTTTTAAAAATAAACTGACAAGACTTCTATCAATGCGTGACAAGAACATTTAACACACGCTTTGCCTCAACACGAGGCATCATCAGGTATAGTAGACTCTACGGAAGACAACTGTTAAGTGTTTGTTTGCTTGTCGCGGAACTTAGCCAAGTAAAAGTTATGACTGTCCACGTCTCTATGCGACCGCGCTTCGTACTCCCCCCTACCCCTCCTCTCCCATAATGACAATTTCTTCAAAGGTCAAAAACGCTTCCGCACTGCCTATGGCGATAAGGATGTCTATGGGCGGCGTTGATTGCTTTCCATCAGGTGACACGCCTGCTCGTTTGCCTTCCTATCTCATAAAAAAAACAATGGATTTCCGCAAAGTAACGCCTGACTCCATTAATAATCTTAAAATATCCTGTTCACCGTAAGCGTCCAATATTCTCTCGCGTTCATACCGAAATCGCCATCTCTCGTTTTCCAGTACTACTGCAGCTGACTTTCGATTAGCAGCAGTGAGTTCTCGTCTTGTTTGGCTTGGAGAATGAGGGACCGCTTCGAAAATATTATTAATATAAGTATTTTATAAGTCAAACTAGCTGACCCGGCAAACTTCGTACCGCCTCAGAATAAAAAAAAATCTTCACCTTTGAATTTAATTTGATTTCTGAATGACTTTTAAATTAAATTGATTTCTGAACGACGGGACGAACATCAAATATTTGATGTGCGTGCCGTCGTTCTTTTTGCTATATTCTTTTGTTGCTTTTGCTATATTCCTAATATTTTTATCATATTTACTCACCTTTTAAACCTTCCCTGGACTTCCAAAAATAATTCCAAATCAAAATTAGCCAAATCGGTCCAGCCGTTCTCGAGTTTTAGCGAGACTAACGAACAGCAAATGATTTTTATAATATATAAATATATTACTGCGTGGTTATTCGCTAGTCAGATGGTGTTATATGGATGAAAAAAGCCACGCTAAAGAGATAGGCACCGCGGTCATAGACAATTGGTGGGCTAGGTCAGGGTCGAGCGGCGACCATCGCCGGTGTATCGCCCTACCCCCGCCCGCCCAGCTACGTCACACCAAAACCCACGCGGTGCTAAAATTGATTCGGCGGGTTATTCACACGCGATGCACGCGACCTATGACATTAAAACATTTTAGCGCGGTGATCGACTAGCGAGTAAAACCTTGATTTTATCTCGATATTTTTATCATCATTAGTCTCGTTATTATTATCATCATTAGTCTCGTTATTATTATCATCATTAGTCTCGTTATTTTTATCATCATTAGTCTCGTCATTTTTATCATCATTAGTTTCGTTATTATTATCATCATTAGTCTCGTTATTATTATCATCATTAGTCTCGTCATTTTTATCATCATTAGTTTCGTTATTATTATCATCATTAGTCTCGTTATTATTATCATCATTAGTCTCGTCATTTTTATCATCATTAGTTTCGTTATTATTATCATCATTAGTCTCGTTATTATTATCATCATTAGTCTCGTCATTTTTATCATCATTAGTTTCGTTATTATTATCATCATTAGTCTCGTTATTATTATCATCATTAGTCTCGTCATTTTTATCATCATTAGTCTCGTTATTATTATCATCATTAGTCTCGTTATTATTATTAGTATCGATATGTTTAATCCCGAACGTGTGTTTTTTTATTTTTTATTACTATTCATCACTAACCTCTAAAAAACATCTAGTGTACGCCCATTAAACCTTACTTTTTATGGGATTTTGATTTTGACTCTCTAATCAGCTTAGCAGAAAGTCTGGATGTCCAACCAATCCGCTTTGGACAAGTGTTATGGGTTAATATTTTTTAAAAGGATTGGAAGGTAAACAAGCAAGCGTGTCACCTGATGGAAAGCAATCAACGCCGCCCTAAAATCCGCAGCGACATAGGCAGTGCGGAAGCGTTGCCGACCTTTAAAGAAAGTGTCATTATAGGAGTGGGAGGGGGAGGGTGTTGAGCCTCCGAAACTTGGCCGCTCACCGTATGAAGCGCGGTAGGTAAGCTACCACTCAGACGCCGGTTTTCTGCGGGAGTGTGGTACTTCCCCGGCGAGCCGGCCTATTCGTGCCACAGACAAATATTATGCCATTCTTGACAAAGTATTCGTTTGCGGCGTGGCTCTACCACTTAAATAATTATTTTAATATTATTGATAACTCTCACAGACTTCTCCCTGTCAACAGAGAGTAGTGTTTAAAAAGATTTTATGTACTGAAAAACGTCTTTGCGAGCATATCATTGATACGAATTGTTATTATAAGAATCTATTACGCTCACAGCCAGTGTTCCACATTAAACGACAAAGAGACATTGTGTGCTAATGAAGGCTGAAGTTCCATTTCTCTACTAATTTAATCCCTTGTTTATTCATACAAATATGTAAATAGGATGTATTATGTAAGAAGGTGACACGGCAGTGAAAAGTCCAAGGTAATTCTAGCAGTGCACTAGACAGACAGTAGTACTGTATTATATGCAATTTAGATACCTATTCTAATTTGTAAATAGGGCATGTTGAAAATAGAAATAAGTAACTGGCAACATTTTGAATATTGCAACACTTTTTGTTAACCTTCCTAATACACGTATTTACTTTTAATTGAATCTACATATTTAACAATAAAAAGAGGAACCAGCGGGTAGCGAATTCAAATTACCTTAAATAATTCGGTAAAGAATTATTTATTAAAACTTAGGTAATTAATGGAGTTTTTACTTAGCTAAGATCTGCGACAAATCTACTTCTTGTTGATAAGTCAAGTTGTCCCGGATCTTAGCAAAGTAAAAGTTTTAACTGTCCACATATTAAACTTTACTTTATTTAACGTGTTGAAAATTTAAGGCCAAATATTTCGATCAATGGAGTCAGGCGTTACTTTGCGAAAAACCATTACTATGTGGACAGTCAGAATTTTTACTTGGCTAATTTTATACTTTCTTAACGGTTGCCTTCCGTAGAGTCTACTATATCTGATGGTATCTCTACCGTACGGAAGACAACCTTTAAGTTAATGGATTTCCGTAAAGTAACGCCTGACTCCATTAATCAACGAAAATGTATATTTTAATGTTCCCTCTGACCAAAAGAAGCACCCAAAGTTTCATGTTTGTCCAATTTTCTATGTAAAACGGTGCGTCTTGTAGTCCGTGGAACTCGGCAGGTGGGGTTACCTTGAGCATGCGTATCTCGCGCAGAGCGATCTTCCTGATGAGCGGGTCGTCCTCGTTGTCTAGGAACTTCTTGACGGCGACCAGTTCGCCTGTGTCACGGTTGCGGCACTTGTACACCAGCCCGTAAGAGCCCTCGCCCAGTTTCGCCAGCTTCTCGTATCGCTCCATCGCGCGGCTGCTAGCCCGCGACCTGAACCACGTACCGTCGTCATAAGTCGTAATTAGGGGCCATCCATAAATTACGTCACACAAATTTTATGGTTTTTTTTGACCCCTCCCCCCGTCTTCGTCACAAGTCGTGACACTTGTGAAATACCCTCGCCCTGATGTGACGTCACATTTAATAAAATTTTATATTTAAAAGTAAGTTAAGTTTAAATTTAAAGTAATCTTTTATACAATTCTTTAATAGTGTAAATCTTGTATGTAAAGTGTAAATGTTGTAAGTGTAAATATTTTAATATTAGTAGAGCCACGTTGTAGATGAATACTTTGTCAAGTATGGAATAATATTTGTCTGCAGCAAGAATGGGCCAGCTCACCCGGGGAAGTACACACACTCCCGCAGAAAACCGGCTTCTGAGTGGTAGCTTACCTACCACGCTTCGCACGGTTAGCGGCAGCGTTCCAGAGGCCCTCTCCTCATATGACACTTTCCTTAAAGGTCCGCAACGCTTCTTCACTGCCTATGGCACTGCGGAATTCCATGGGCGGCATTGATTGCTTTCCATCGTGTGACACGCCTACTCGTTTGCCTTCCTATCCCATAAAAAAGTTAGACTCTCGCATCAGGATAAATATATGTATATCCTACAGATATTATGTAGTCTGATTACCCCGCCAATCCGCATTAGACAAACGTGATGGGTTATTTTCTATATTTATGGAATGTGAAAACAAAATATATAAACAACAAAATAAGGACATTTAGAAATAACAATAAATTATTCAAATTTCTGAGAATAAATTAATTACATACCTCGCAGTGACAGTTTCTGGCGAGACAAGAGCCGGGTTGATTTCGCCTAACATAATATATGGCGGAAAACTGAAATTTTATCCATATATCTACTTATAACGCGTACTATATGAGCCAGTCGACACGATCAAGCATAATTTGTTTGTGTAAATAACATATAAAAAGAACAGATTAGCATTAGATCGCTTAACCTAGTTTACATGAAGACGTTTCACTAAAATTGAAGTTTTCTGACAGAGGCGATCCAAGAAGAAAAAGGTTTCATTTACGACCTCAAAAAGAGTATTCATAGAGTAGGTAAAAATGCTTTTAAAATAGATCAGTTGTTTCGTGAACAAATTAAAATCATAAAAAGATCTTTTTGTACACAGTTAGCTACAATAACCAGCGTTCTGTTATATCCGGCTCGTGTACAGCTAAACACTGACCTTTTTGCTATCCCAGCATATCAATCACATCACATCGAAGATCATATTACTAAGTCTAACAGTTTTCAAGTTATACCCTGTACAAGTTAGCTTGATCTTTTTGACACATATAAATTTTTCTGATCGACATAACTTTGCAATGACGAACATATTATTTTCTTAATTTAATGATTTTAAAAATTGTTAAAATATTAAAAGAATACATATAACACAAAAGTCCCTAAAGATTCAAGCGTTAAACGAAAATTTTAAGACTTTTTATTGCTTCAAAGTAAAATTTAAATAGGAACACTGAAAATAATAGACGCTTGTACAATGTTACATCGGTCTATACTGTATACTGCCTGTTATTCGTGTCCCATCCGTCCGACCGATGTAACATTGTACAAGCGTCTATTATTTTCAGTGTTCCTATTTAAATTTTACTTTGAAGCAATAAAAAGTTTGAAAATTTTCGGATAACACTTGAATCTTTAGGGACCTTTGTGTTATATGTGTATTTTTTTAATATTTTTACAATTTTTAAAATCATTAAATTAAGAAAATAATATGTTCGTCATTGCAAAGTTATGTCGATCAGAAAAATTTACATGTGTCAAAAAGATAAAGCTAACTTGTACAGGGTATAGTTCGTTCAACCCTAATAAATTTCTACGAAATACCTTGATTTAAGTAATTTTATAGTGCATTATCTAATATAAGTTATATCAAAGTAATCTTCAATGAATAATCTTTTAAACAATTAGACCACACTGAATACGAGCGCTGTTGCTTGCAGATGTAGTTCCCGATGTGGTTTGGGCTTAATGCAAGTGCACATGGCGTAACCGCTTCGTTCTTTATCAGCTATCGGTGCGTGACGCGGCCGACGCCATCGATCGGATCCGTTATCAAACCAACCTGTTGTAATTAACTAAAACGGGTACATCGTCACGTAGGCAGTGTCTGCTTTACTATTACTTCATTGACTTGCTTACGCACTTGTAATATCATAACTACGAAAACAAGCAAACGATTTGTATTGTGGTGAGTAATCACCGCCGAACATCATCATCATCATCATCAGTCTATGACAGTACTTACAGTAGTACCTAGTCTTGCCATAAATATTATAACAAAGAAAAAAATATTTTTTTAATTGAAAATAACATTTATTACTTTTACAGTGTGTTAGTTAAATACATAAATATAAAACAATTAAAAATATAAAAAGCTTATTTGAAGTGGTCTCCATTGGCTGCAATACAGTCCTTTAAACGTTGAGGCCAGTTATCAATAGAAACACGTACTCTTTCCATGGGAAAATTCTTCACTGCCAATCGTATGGATTGTTTTAGGGATTCCAATTATCATGGCGTTCAGAGCAAGCCGTACTCTCTAAAACTGACCATAAATCATAATCCAGCGGATTAAGATCGGGACTAGACGACGGCCAGTCTTCAGCTCTGATGAAGTCCGAAACGTTCGCTTCCAACCAAGACTTCGTGGACCGAGCTTTATGACCCGGTGCCGAGTCTTGCTGGAAGGACCATACTTGGTTACTGAACATGGTGTTGTTAAGGGTCTTAACTACCCAGTCAAGAATGGTATTTTGATACACTTGTGCCGATATTTTGATACCTTTTTCACAAAAATATGGCTCAGTCACTCCTTCATAGCTAACACCCCACCAAACCATCACTGAAGTCGGATAATGCCCACGTTGCACTGACATGGTTCTAGGTGCTATCTTGTACGTGAGGAGGAGGAGTACATGAGGAGAATAATGAGTGAGGATAAAGTAAGGAAAGTATACCCAGATCGTAGCAGATGGAGATTTGTGGTCTCTGCCTACTCCTACGGGAAACAGGTGTAACAATATGTATGTATGTTTATGGAAAAATTTTTTTAATGATACAATATCTTCGAATTTTGTGGATTTGCATATAGTTGTATGTTAGTACAACTGTATGCTGTCTCAAAATACTAAGATATAGCATCAGTATAAATATAGTTTCTTTCTAAATAAATTGGTAAAGCAGTCAACATGAATTCTTAGGCAATCTAGTGTTATATATTTATATACTATATTATATATAATATAGTACATAAATAGTTAATCTTTATTGTGTTTAGCGCAAGATCTCCATAAAACATTGTCCTTTTTATTTAACCTTAAGCAGTATTTCACACACAATACGACACTGGCATCTCCAAAACCAACCCTATATATCAAAGGCCGGCAACGTTTCTGCAATGCATCCACACAGGTTTGCTCGTTGCAGCTCGTTTGCCTTCCATAAAACACTTTGCAAAATAGTAAGTTTTTAAAACTTATAAATATATCGAACAAATAGCAATCAAAGGTTTTACTAGATACCGAAAAATACAAGCGTGACATGATTTATATTTTTTTAATAACATATCTTCTCTCGCATTATAGAAGATATAGTTTCAATACAAACTATCTATGTAATATATCGATAGTTTGTTTTGAAATTTAATCGTAAAGAAATAACTTTGTACCCCTTTTTACGAAGATTACGTGGGGGAGTATAGCATTTAGCACAGTTAAAGATGATATTGAGAAAGAGTGCAGAGAGATAGACTTTTTATATAATTAACCATCAAAAACAGATTATATTAATCAAAAACATTACACACACTACCATGTGTTTGACACCCACATACACGTATACTCTATTGTTTATGGTTAAAGTCTATGGTCAAACGGAGAAGATTATGGTCGAATTATGACCGATGGGCGACAACTAGTACATTTGTATTTTACGGGAGCTGTATAAACTAAATACGCCATCGTCCTCCTGCCCGCGTTTCCTTCCAAACAATTTGTGAAGGATCTAAGAGCAACACAAACAATCTAGGCTTACATTGGCAATGGCCGGTAGAAGGGTTACGGGTGATGAACAGTATCGATATTAGTGCAAGACAATTCCTTCTTCTGATCACCGGCTCACCGGCTACACAGGAATCTTTTCACTTCGGGAAAGTGTATATGCAATAAATTTTTACTCACTTATTAATAGGTCGGGGCAAAAGTATTTTCGTATTTTGAATGTATTATTAGTAATCAAACCTCTTCGGCTGTACTGAATGTAACTGGCTGGTTTTAATACCATTAAATGTGACATTCTGAAGATGCAATTAATAAAAAGAAAACTAGTTCCGGTCATTTTTCAATCGTTTTTCAAGCAAGCAAAATGAACGTATGTGACGAAGAAATTCGGTACATTTTAAAATTTTATTACAAAATGGGTAAAAATGCGACGAACACCGCGAATAAGATTTGTGCAGTTTACGGACCTAATGCGATATCAATAAGAGTAGCACAAATGTGGTTCAAGCATTTCGCATGAGGTTCGCTCTGGTAAAAACACACAGATAAAATCAGTGCCATCTTTGAGAAAGTGGAGCAAGATCGACATATTAGTAGCTACGACATTGCTGAAGAACTGGATGTTGATCATAAAACAGTTTTACGTCATTTACGAAAGTCTGGGTACAAGAAAAAACTTGACATTTGGGTACCACATGATCTCACTGCGAGAAACCGTGACAACGCCAGACCGCACTCATCTATAGCCACGTAGCAAAAATTAAGAGAGCTTGGCTGGGATGTGTTGATGCATCCTCCGTATAGCCCTGACCTTGCTCCATCAGATTTCCACCTGTTTCGGTCATTGCAAAACTCTTTAGGAAGCATAAAGCTAACCTTAAAAGAACACTGTGAACACTAACTCTTAGATTTTTTTAATCAAAAATGTCAAAATTTCTACAGGAATGGGATCATGGCACTACCCACAAGATGGCAACAAGTCATCGATCAAAACGGCACATACATATTATAAATAAATAAAAAAATTTATACCTAAAAAAAATTTTCCTTTATATGAAAAATACGAAAATACTTTTGCCCTGACCTAATATAATGATAGCTTTATTTGAAAACAAAGAGGAGAAGTATGTTCTAAGTTTTCATACATTGATAAATTTATCACCAATGTATTAAAACTTTTTATTTGAATATAATAAAACCTTTTATATTGTATTACTTCTTTTTACATTCGTAATTTTAAAATTTAAAAGAAATAAATTGTTTTATGAAAACAATAGGATTAGTTCGACTGATGTCTTTCGATAGATATGTCACTATTCCGGCATAAGAAACTGAGATTTATTATAAAATGTAAAATTAAAAGTGGAATGCATTAATATAAAATATAGAATGTATTATAAAATATAGAATAATTAGAATATTATTAAAATATGTAATGAATATAAAATGTGACAGTGATACATTAACATATCAATTTCATTTGGAAGAGTTTAATTACATCGAAGATAAAAACCTTACCTCCTTGGCAGTAGCGGCAGGTTGCTCCCGAATAACCACAGCCGTTTATCACCGAACCATTTCTCCATACAGGAGGTCACGTTTTTCCACACTTTGTTGCTAGAACTATTCTTCTCCACGGTAATTTTCTTCATTCGCGTACCCGGACGGGACAGCAGGATCGCATTCCCGCCGAAATCGGTGTCAAAACAAGATGGCGAGGTTTTTGCGAAGTATTCAGTGTTCGCTGTCTTGTTCTCGACTAGAAGGCTGCAAGCTTATTACGTTGAACTGGAAATTATATCGATCCACGGTTTTGTTTACACTTCTCAGTGGGCCGGTCTACATGACAACCGCGCCGCTGGGATCCCACTTACGTGCTGCGTAGAAATAGAAAATACTCCACATTGTACAGTACCTACATATTTATGATTTGCTGATTTGTGCGGTGCTGTTTGCAGGGGAAAAAGTTGAGCAAATGAATGCGTTTGTGTATTTTAGGTCATTGTTTACAAGAGATGGAAAATGTGAAGGTGACATTGAAAGGCGAGTGAAATCGGATAACCAGATTAATGGAACCCTACACTCTTTTATGAAAAGTCAGTACTTGTCTAAAAAGGTCCGATTAGTGGTCACCGAGGTGTCTTTGTTCCGACTCTAAAATACAGTAGTGAAAGTTGGATATTGCAGGAGAGTCATGAAAGCAGGCTGAACGCGGTAGAAATGAAAGCAGTGTAGGGTAACTTTGAATGATAGCATAAGAAATAAAGTTATAAAATCGACGTAGAGTAACAGGTGTCATGAAAAAAATTGAGAAAGGGAAGCTTATTTAGTTTTGGCACATATAGAAAATGGATGAAAGACCACTAAAGGGAATTTACGTTGTGGATGTGGATGGAAGGGTCGGTAGGAGAAGTTGAAGCAAAGCATACCTTGGCCAAATTGCCGAAATTATTAGGAAAGGCTCGGTCAAGAGTACCCTTAACCGGCGACTTTGCATGAAGAAAGTGATGTGTGTTGAGGAAGCAAGATCTGTGATGATGGAGATCTGTGGATCTGTGGTGGTAGCGATCTATATTCCCTACCCCTACAAAAAAACAGGTGGGATGATATGTATTTATTTATCATCACACTTGTTTTTTGTATAGATGACATGTATTACTTTTAAAATCAATAAAAGTAAACCATACGATAAAGAAGGACGAGCGATTGGCTCAGTGGCGGGGTTACCGCCTACGGAGTCTATAGTGGCGGGTTCGACCCCGCATCAGGATAAATATAGTAATAGGTATGGTCTACAAATATTTACTCCCAGTCTGGTTACCCCGCCAATTCGCATTGGACAAGCGTGGTAGGTCAATGTCTGTTCCTCCAGAAATGGCTGCAATGTGTGTTGATCCAGCGATATTTTCGATCCGATACATCATTGGAATCTTTATAAAACAAGATGCACATTTCTCAAAGGCCATCTGGAAAAAGCGATTGACGGACCTCCAACAAACGTGACCAGCCCATTGCAACTATAATGACTTTTATTTTCTGGTAATTTTCAAAATAACATATTTCATAATCATTGTGAACATTGCCTAGTACTACTAATAGATACTGAAGCTCTACAATAGGGTTCCCTGTGTTAAAGGTTTATTACTATAAACACTCGTATTACAAGGAGAAACATACAGAATAAATACTTGTAGGTCATACAAATATTTATGTTAAGATTGTTAATGAGATTCGAGACTAGGACCCTAGGAGACTAGTTCAGAAAACGATAACATCACTACTGCACCATTTGGTTCGTCATATTAAAATTCATTGATTATTATACTTTATTATGATTATTCCGTAACTTGCAGGGCTTCTAAGTCCTAAAGAAAATCCAACCAAGGATAATTAAGCCATTTCAGACAAAATTTCCTAAGCTTATGATTAATAATTATCATAAAATATGTCAAATTAATTGTGAAGCAAAATAGGTGTTTTATTTATTAATATATTGATTTTGGAGTAAAATGTGTAGTTTTGTGTTTATTCTAAAAATTAAACAAATAGGTTGAAATAAGAACGGTACATGTGCTATAAGTACAACAGATAATTTATAAATTGTAAGTATAGGTGGTGTCCTCTAGTGGCACCAATGCTATTCAAGTAATCTTTCTCTGTCCTACAAATGCCAATGCTATTTATGCCTCTCACTTACTCGCAGACAGATAGCACAGCGAATCGGATGCCTTTTGTTTGCGAGCTTTTACTCGTCCTCGTTCGTATATCAACTCGTCGCAAACCAAATCCATTCTGTCAAATTACGTTGCTCGGTGTTCGCGTATGTGGAGCTCGCTGGAAATGCTATTTCGATCAATGATTTTGTTTTTGTTGTGATCGCACGTCGACAACATTGCTAGAAACAGTCGGCGAAAGACAAGGTTATAGTGGTAGCAGCACTTCGGTATTATTGCGTAAATTGTTAAGCAATCGCCGGTCGGTGTAACAAGGCGAAATAAGTGACTTCGTAAAATAATAAAGATAATTTCTGTTGTGCTGTGTGGCAGTGTTAAACTAATGCGTACTTTATTTGCCTGTTTTACTTTCGTGTGTTTTGGTATTTGGTGATCGATAGAGAAACTATTATGGGGTCCACGGGAGTAACTTTGGCAGATTTGCCAAATATTTTTATCATGATAGGTGCCCTCGTCGCGCTGTTCGTGATGCTAGTTATACTTCTAAGGTAAGCATCTCACAGGATTTGACATTCGTTATTGTATCTTGATTACATTTTGATGTCATTATTTAAATCTGACCATCTTATTATTTTAAATCCCGCCAAATTTTATTTTTGAACTTTCAAGAAAATTATTTGGCACATGTTTTCCGTACGTATCACTTTAGTCGCTGTTATATATGTTCTTATCTGCCAAAAATAATGAAGTATGTTACAAGATTTTTTTCTCAATATAACAACTTTAATAACCACACAAGTGTTCAATTTGATTATCCCAATTAATTTGAAATCAAAAAATATTTTATACATATAACATTTTAATCGTGATATATTTTTACTTTCAATTTGCTAAAATAATGTTGTTAATTTATGATAATTTATGGCAGTGAGATACAATTTTTTGTTGCACTTTATGGCTGCATCCAAAAAAACATGGCATGGTTTTTTAGGACAATATTATAATTTGCATATATTTTTTAAGTGGCTAAAGGAATCTTATTAAAATCTTATAGGAAAATAAGTTCTTGTATGATTTACATATATTATTAAAAAACTCTGTTTGGGTCAAAGCTTATTTATACAACTGAAAATTTATTCTAACAAAAACTTGATTAACTTGACATTTTAAATACATTTAATTATGTTAATTTATTATCTCACAATATGATAATGTGATGCTTTTAATGTCCATTCCATGTATGTTCTTTATGCAAAAATACAATATTTTTTTATGGATTTGTTGAATCATAAAATTAAAATTTCATTTGCTGTATGTGAATTTAGTTATAATGTCAAAGTTGAAAATAATCAGTCACAAATAGAATCCATATATCTAAAACAAATGTTTCATTAGATTTGTATATTTTAAATTTAGAAAATAAGGTTTGTTTATTGATCATAAACTTTAAACTCAATGTCTTTGATTGACCAAATAAATGACAGTGGTCCCTAAATTTTAAAAGCAAAACATCTTGTCCCAACCTACTCCCATGGCTTTCAAAGTATGTGGCCATATCATGAACACCGATATTACTGTGGATGGTTTATTACGAACTCTGTCATACTGAATAATCCTATATGTTCAATAAATTCAATCTGCTGGATGTGACCATTCAGGACCGGACACATTTTTCTTCTATCCTAAAGTAATGGACATATTATATTTTAATAAATGAGACCTTTAACTGGCATTCTGTAATCACAAATAACACTATTTATTTTATGTTTTTATATTCCCTTATCACACAGTGACCTCATTATTTTCATTTGGGATGGAGCTGATAAAGATATAGGATTTTTATTCTCATAATATTCCTTTATCATACCATAAATTGATGTCTCTTTAACATAAACCTAAAACTTATACCAAAATATGTGAGTTTACCATATAAGTGTGACCATTAGGATGTCTACATTTAAAACGTTATCTCAAATTTTCTTGCATCCTCTAATTTAAACATATACCAGCTAGTACTATGCATGCATTACAGTGCCACTTGAGAGAAAGAAAGTATGTTTTGTAAATTTATATTTTTGTATGCAGATTTAGCTATTTCAATTACACAATATTTTCAACGCAAAACATACAGATTGGAGATTGCAAATTGGTGTTTATCACCCAGGTAGACTGTGCTGCATGTCCACTGGTATGTGAATATGTCATAAAAAAGTAAAATTATGTTCCATACCTATCACCTGGATGGTTGGCTGTCCACCACCAAGCGACTCAGTAGCAGTTTTCTTCTACAAAATTTGCAAATGTCAATGGAACAATTTACCCACTGCACTGTCCCCGAATATTAACAATATAGGTGTATTCAAAAGACCAGTGTATGTGTTCAAAAAAGGCTAACAGTGCATCTGCTTTGCTACCGGGTTTGAGGATTTCTATGGCTGGTTTATGGCTATAGTGCTGTTATATAAGAAAATATTTCATTGACTCTCATATATTGTCAATACATTGAGCACACAAGTTGGTGATCACATGACCTTGTCAATTCACACACTGATGATACCATTGCCTGTTAACGGTTTTTGGCGACTTTACAGCTAGCATTTTGGGGTGATTATACCACACCATTAGTCAATCGTCAGATTTGAATTCTTTCAACAAATTACATTTCATGACAAATATTAGTCTGCCAACAATTCAACTTTTACCACAGTTTTGTGACAAGGGAGGATGGAGAAGAAATGGCGAATAAACTGCAGATCGTTTCTCTATAAAAAGATGTACTCGCAGTTAATTTTCCTGTAGTAAGACTGTGGAGGTTATATGCTAATGTATCCACTGTTACCACAATTTCCATTGTCACATTAGTCAAATAGATTAGAATGAACATAATCGCAATGAACATTTTATGAGTGTGTAGTTTGACAAATGTTTCTGTAGTTATCCGTGGACATAAATCAATTTGTTATGTTTAAATAAGATTTAACTACATTCTTTTTTGTTCTTTAAATAACCTTGATCTGTTCAAACACTACTTGCCCACAAAAACTGCATAATGTTGTATCCAATCTTGAAAGATATCTATTGAACTCTGAGGTCACGTCTTTTTTTGTTGAATGACACACATATTATATTACATGTTAGTGTTTTTTTTTTTATTGTTGAATGACATACTTATTATGTTTAATTGAATGTTTATTGTAAAAAAATTGTTGAAAAGTTACATGTATAATTAAAGGCATAATTATAATACAATGAAATCATTATAATACAATGTAAATGATAATTCAAATGACTAGTATGTTTTCACAGATTATTATTGAGATTATGTACCATTTTAAATGTTAAATAACAAGTACATCATCGACATCCAAATATAATTATTTTATTATATAATATTTGTCATAAAATGATAGCGTTACATTAAACTTATATTATACTTAACTATTAATATATAAAATCCTATAATCTCTTCATACAAGCTCATCGATCAATGGTACTTCCAACCTGGCCTTATTGGTCAAGGCATCTTATCCTTCCCCTACCAATCCTTCCATCCACATCCACAACGTAAATTTCATTTATCAGTCGTCTTTCATCTGGATGGATGCATACCTTTTGTCAAGAGATCTTCTTTTACTCCACATCACTCTCTTATATCTTCATTTCTTATTCTATTAGTCAAAGTTACACTATACAAACTTCCTAATGCTCTTATTTCCACCGCGTTCAGTCTGCTTTCATAACTCTTCTGCCAAACCCAACTTCAAACTTCAACCTCAAACGAGTAGGCGTGTCACCCGATGGAAAGCAATCAACGCTGATTATAGACATCCTCAGTGCCATAGGCAGTGCAGAAGCGTTGACGACCTTTAAGGAATGTGTCATTAGGGGGGTTCTCCGGAACTCAAACACTCACCAGATGAAGCGCGGAGGCTAAGCTACCACTCAGACTCCTGTTTTCTACCGGAGTGTGAAACTCCTCCGGACGAGCCGGCCCATTTATATTACAGACAAATAATACGCCATTCTTGGACAAGTATTCGTCTGTAGCGTGGTTCTACCACTTCTAAAACTCTTTTATTGGATGGTTTCTAGGCGGAAATAATCAACATGCGTCACACCGTTTGCCACGATTAGTATTAAATCTAACAATGGTTCAATTGTGTCTATTTATAGTGTTTAATGCCGTTTGCATTTTCTCGTGTGAGCACCTTAGTTATAGTATACTTATAGAATGCGCGCGTTTTTATTGAGTAACATCAACTCGTTTGTGGTGACAAAGACACGCAATTTCTTACGCCTTGTGAATACTTCTTTAACAACACTGTTTTACCAGCTTATTTTCTTTCCAGCGTTAGAAACGACGACCTCCACCTTGACCTTAAGGACCTGGTATGATTAATGGAGTCAGACGTTACTTTGTGAAAATCCATCACTATGTGGACAGTCAGAACTTTTATTTAGCTAAGCAAACAAAAACAGAAAAACAATAATGAGTAAAAGAAGGTGTCTTAACAAAGTTGAGAAACGCATGCTTAGATGGTTTGGGCATATACAGAGGATGGATGAAAGTCATCTGTTAAAAAAAAAATCACGGAGAGAGTGATGAGTGTGGATGAAGCAAAGAAAGTGTGCCGAGATCGTAGCAGACGGAGATCTGTGGTCTCTGCCTACCCCTACGGGAAACAGGCGTGATCGCATGTATGCGAAGAAGTATATATAGCCGTCAGCAAATCCTCTGGCACAGCCACCAACACTGACCGTTTATCAAAGTGAGTTTGACTGTCCTATCTTTGTAATAGATCTCCGCAAGGCAACAGCTGACTCCATCAAACTCCATAAAGCTCTTTCTGCGCGATTTATCTCATTCTTTGACTTTCCGTATCCAATGCATTAAAGATTTGGCGACGCGATCTGACCACGTTGTTTCTTACTGAAAACCAGCGCCGGGTGCTCCAATAGAACGCATATATAAGTTACATCATAAATAAAGTTTTTCTATTTCTATTTCAAAGTTCAATAAAATGTATAAATCTTTAGAGAAGCTTTATTAATTAACGTTCTAAAAGGTTTATTAAAAAATGAACACACGTAAATTCAGTCTTAACGATATAATGCAAATGTATTGTGTTGGTTGTAGAATTTTGCATATTGTTTGCAAATTTTCCTTTGTTCCAGAATAGTTTTTGTAAAGGTCGCACAAGTTATATAACTATTAATTATTGATTACAATCGCTCGATTGTTATATTCACGCCAAAAAACGAAAACGTAATAAACATCAAAATGAAAACTAGCCACCAGACAGAGCCAAAAGTCTTTTAAGATTTCTGAAATAAATGTATCTGATCACTCATAAACAGTCCGATTCGACGCTGTACAAAATTTACTATTGGTGAGATTCAGACCGTTCGAAGCAAAATCATTTCTGATCCATCTATATAATAAGCTTATTTTGACATTTGTGTCTTTCACACTGTTTTCGTTTATAAGGGAATGAGAAAGGAAATATGGATTTGGACAGGATGATAGGGATATGATACTACCGCAACGGAAGACAAGGAGTGATACGGTAATAGCTCGGGAGGCCAGAGCCTAGAGAAGCTTGCGTGTGTTCCAAAATATTCAATTAATTTAGATATTTATTAGGCGATCTGTGTTCAAATGTGTGGTATAAATTATAGAATTGAAATTTATTGTTTAATAACCGACTATAATAACATGTCTTAAACACTGATTATAAAAGACATGGTTAGAAATCCTAACGCTACGTTACACGTTTTATTAGGATTCGAAGATGTTAATGCTGGTAGCCTATTGGCTTTAACAGCTTTATCGTATTCAAGTAAAATAAAACTGGGAATCTGCGCAAATCGCAGACTCTATCGGCCTGACGCCGTGTCGGAGGTACACATATGTGTGTGCTGATTTTAAACTCGTCATGATTCTACGTTAAACATGTAGGGTAGGATTGAACTTTAGTAACTATAGTCCCTATTAGTCCCATAGACCCTAAGGTCTAGGGGGTGAGAACTGACCGGGTACGTGAGAGAATCTCGTGTAAGCGGCCGGTGTAGAAGTGTTCCCTACTCTACGTGCTCGGCTAGAGCCGGGGTGCGTGTGAGTGTTGGTGTCGTGAGTGGATCCGAATGAACGTGTAGGGGAGGATTGGACCGAAGTAACTATAGTCCCTATTAGACACCTATGCCCTAAGGTCTAGGGGGTGAGCCGCCGGTGTAGAAGTGTTCCCTACTCTACGTGCTCGGCTAGAGCTGTGGTGCGTGTGAGTGTTGGTGTCTTGGGTGAGAAACGTGTATAGTGACATGGAATTCTGGTGCAAGTGAAGATGAGAGTAAAGTTTCGTTTATTTACATCCTTTATTACTTTAAGTTTATCGGTAACATGGACGACCTTGACCTCCTCCCCCCCCACTGGGCAAACCGCTCCGTAAACTCGACACGAGGCCTTTGTTGTTCATATATGGCCACAACTCGGCACGGTGCTCCACAATTATCACGTGCGTGTTAACAAAGGCTTGTTTACACTGGACAGAATTAATAAGCACAATTAATATATACCGGTTAATTGATGATATATCATCTCATCCACTAAGGCGTCTTAAAACTGGCTTTACGTTTAAACAAGAGAATGAAGCTACTTCAGATAGATATGTGGTTAATTTAAGATTTATTTTACTCTAGTTTGTCTATGGTATAGAATAGTATAGTTTAAAAAGGTGACAACAACAAAAAAAGAGAAGTGTCAGTGTCAAGAGAAAGAAGATAGAATGTGTGTCAAGTGTGATAAGAAGAAAATTAAATTAAAGTGTTTCAAACTAAAAATATTGTTTTGAGCCACATCCCACAGATATATTCTTTATTGCACACCAAAAACAAAGTTATACAATTGTCGATTGTAATATTTATATACAAATGGCGGTCTTATCGTTTATAGCGATTTCTGGACACAATGTTAAAAAGATAAATTGTTGTAGGTTGGTGATACATTATCGTTATAATGATAGAGAGAGAAAAATATTATTCAACAAAAAAAATAGCCGTAAGCAAATATATATATATATATATATATATATATATATATATATATATATATATATATATATATATATATATATATATATATATATATATATATATTTTATTACGCCACCGTGCCCTGTCCTGCGCCACCTCCTGCCAGTTGCAGATTTGAAGGTCTTCCAGTTGGGCGGCATCTCTTTTGGTTAGTCCCAGGATCTTTCGGAGAACTTTTCGTCCTACAACTAGAAGTTTCTTCTCTTCATTCAGCGTTAGTGCCCAAGCCGTATTATAGATTTGGAGTTTCGTCTTTATACTGAGAAGCCTGGACACCAACACCTTGATTATTAGTATTTCTAGACTAATTTATAATATAAAATGTTGTATATTTAAAAACTAATATTGATTTTGTTGCATATATATTTTTTTAACGTCTCTGCTAAATGTAACCTACAATTCTGCACCAAGATGCTATACAACTGCACCAGACAGGAGGACTGAAAAGGGCACTTAATAAATATCACTGACGACGATAATTGGCTTAAATATATTACTTCTAGTAAGTGCTCGTAGGGCATTGACCCTCCCTCTAGACCAGTGCTTCTCAAACATCTTCCTTATATAAGTAAGTTCTAACTTTCTATTTATGGGTACCCCTACCCTGATAACTCCATACCTACTCCTAAATATGTTTCTTTTAAAATATATATATTGTCATTCTTAACTTAGAAATATACATAGTGTATGTGGATTGGCGGGGTTACCAGACTCGGAATAAATATCTGTAGGATATATATATGTTTATTCCGATGCGGGGATCGAACCCGCGACCATTGCCTCCGTGGGCGGGGGGCCCCGCCACTGAGCCAATTTGTCGTGCTAATGCTTAAGGTATATATTATTAAAATTATTTATATATTAATTATAAATTAAAAAAAAATAATATTAATCTTATTATTAATTTATTTAATTTTTATTATTATTTACATATCATTCAGACTTCAATTTCTATTTTCTTATATAATTTATGTAATATTACAATTAGTTTGAAATTTCAAAATACAGTTTTAAGTATTCACTTCTGTCGGCAGGCCTCATGACTGCCTCTGAGTTTTTTGTCACTTTATTGTTTAATATCTTAGTAAGTTATTAATTTATTATAGTTCATTTTAAAATATAAATTCTAAGCTATATATACATACAACTATATCTACAATGTTTATATAAGTTAACTGTTTTAACTTCTCAGTATTTCCACCATTTTCAATATTATTTTCACTGAGAACACGCGGAGTCTCATTGGGGGTCATTGAGACCCCGCGTACCCTCAGGGGTATGCGTACCACAGGTTGAGAATCTCTGTAACAGACAGAAATACGATCCATTCTAACGGTCTAATGTTGATATTTCCTTTTCACTGCTCATACATGCCTCGCTGCTGATCACGGGCCTCCCCATTTCTGAAGGAATGGACATAAACCCACCACGATTTTCCAATGCAGACTCGCGGGGTAACGAGACTCGGAATAAATATCTGTAGGCCTATGCATATATTTATTCAGATGCGAGGATCGAACCCGTATCTATTGACTGTGTAGGTACCACTGAGCCAATTGATCATCGCTCGTAGTGCATCGACCCGCTCGTCTAGACAGATGGACGGGATACACTATCCATTCTAATGGTTCAATGATGTACTATTTGTTGTTTTTGACATTCCACACGCCACACCGCCGGAAACGAACGAGAGTGAAACGTTTTGCGTTCTACGCGATGTGTTTTATTATACCAGATAGTTTGTACTGGCTGACTAATCTTCTTTGACTACGATCCTTAACATTTTGGACGTAGTTCAAGACTAAATATATAGATAGGAGATAATATATAATATATATTTTTATTTACTAAGACGACCGATTGGCTCAGTGGCGCGGAGGGCCGCGCCACTGAGCCAATCGGTCATCGGGGAGCAAACCGCCCACGGAGTTAATGGTCGCGGGTTCGATTCCCGCATCGGAATAAATATTTATATGGATTTTTAAATGTTTATTCTGAGTCTGGTAAACCCCCCCCCCCATCACCATTTCCTTTCCTGCCCCTTCCTTTCTTCTCTATCCTTTCCCTTCCTCTCCGCCAATCCACGGTCTGCCGTGCCAATGGATGCGTGGCTAGGGGCGAGCCTAGTCGTAAGCGTGCCGATCGTCCCGGGGTCGGGCTCCCCCGGGGACTATGGTGCCTTACCTCAGCATGCAGGGCTCTGCTGGGGCTGACCTCCATCCTCCCTTGCGGCTCGTAGGATTCACTAAAGACGAATTTAATATACCTAATTTGTCGAAAATGACGGCGACGTGGTTCGCCACCCGTCACGTCCTGATTCTCACGAGTGCGAAAAGCGACCAATGACGAGCCGTTTCGCTGCGATGAATGGCAGCGGATGAAGCTCTGTGGTCTCTGCCAACCCCTGCGGGGGATAGGCGTGAATATATTAGGTGTACAAATAAGTTTCCGCAGTTTTTTATAAAAAATTAGGAATTTATTGTAAAGGAAAAGTACATTACGTTTTATTCAAAGTATTTTCCATCATTTGCCACTACTTTTCCCCATCTTTCTGGCAATATTCGGATACCCTGTCGAAAAAACTCTTCATCTTTTGACGCTATCCACAAATCTACCCAATTTTTGGTGTCTTCATATGATGTGAAGCGCTGCTCAGACAGACCATGTGCCATCGACCGGAACAGGTGATAATCAGAAGGGGCTAAGTCTGGTGAATACGGCGGGTGGGGTAAAACTTCCCAGTTGAGTGTTTCCAAGTATGTTTTTACCGGCGCCGCAACATGTGGACGAGCATTATCGTGTAAAAGAATAATTTGGTCGTGTCTGGAGTAGTAATGGGCGCGTTTTTCCTTAAGTGCCCGACTCAATCTCATCAATTGTGTTCGGTAGAGAGCTCCAGTAATGGTTTCGCTTGGTTTCAGCAATTCATAATACACGACACCAAGCTGATCCCACCAAATACACAGCATGAGTTTTTTTCCATGAATATTCGGCTTAGCTGTCGATGTTGATGGTTCGCCGGGCTTAACCCATGACTTTCTCTTCTTTGGATTATCGTAGTGAATCCATTTTTCGTCACCAGTGACTATACGATGCAAAAAACTCTTTTTTTTATTCCTGGCAAGCAGCATTTCACTCATGCATAATCGGCGTTCAACGTCTCTCGGCTTTAGTTCATATGGAACCCAATTTCCTTGTTTTTGAATCATTCCTAACGATTTTAAACGATGTGAAATTGCTTGTTGAGTCACTTGTAGAGTAAGTGCAAGTTCTTTTTGCGTTTGGGACGAATCTTCCTCCAATAGTACTTCTAATTCCATGTCTTCGTACACTTTTGGCCTTCCACTGCGTTCTTTGTCTTTAACGTCAAACTCACCGTTCTTAAACTTTTGAAACCATTCCTGACAACTTCTCTCACTTAAAGCAGCTTCACCATATGCTTCTAGAAGCAATCGATGCGCCTCAGCTGCAGATTTTTTCACATTAAAGAAGTAAATCAAAAGTTCCCGCAAATGATGCTTATTCGGAATAAAACTTGACATTTTTGCACGAAAAAAATTACGTGATGCTGATACGGAATCACTAGTACTTTAAGGTTATGGTGTTGCCAGATGACTAAACTTGGGATATTACGTTTTACATCTGACAATTTCTCCATAACCTTCTGGTGGGGCCATCTTTTGACAAACCGCGGAAACTTATTTGTACACCTAATATAAAAAAATATATATTATATGAGGATATAGAGTATAAAATGTAACGACATATTATTTGTTTTGTGAAATTTAATAATTCCTTTCCTTTTTTTATAATGTGACATACTTTTAAGCAGAAGACGAATTAAAGGCGATCAGTGTGAGGAGCTGGAGAGAAATAGCCAAACTAAGATCCGACTGGAAAAATTTACTGAACCAGGCTAAGGCCCACCCATTGATTGATGATAGTTTTAAGCAAAGCGTTCTATTAAAATCCGCCGTTTTTTGGATAGGATAGGCAAACGAGCAGGCGTATCACCTGATTGAAAGCAGTCAACGCCACCCATAAACATCCGCACCGCCATACGCATTGCAGAAGCGTTGTGGGCCTTTAAGAATGGCTGTGTAGGCTTGTTTTTTGAAGGTTCCAATGTCGTATCGGTGTCTACCGGATTTAAATTTCTTTTAGTAGTTATTATAGTTTCCTTTATATTTTAAAAGTATTTTTTACACAATCGACTCCCGTTTATCCGAATCTCGTTTATTCGAATTTTGTTTATCCAAAATCCGCTTTTTCCGAATATTTTTTTCGTTCTATTTTTCTGTTTACAACTCTAACAATATATACGAAAAAAACCAACGTTATAACACAAAGGATATAAATAAGATTCAATAACTTTTACGAAGAAGAGAAGTGCGAATTTTCTTTTACTAAGTTAAGAGTGGTTGAGCTACGCTGCAGACGAATACTTTGTCAAGAAAGGCATGTTATTTGTCTGTAGCATGAATGGGCCGGCTCGCCCGGGGAAGTACCACACTCCCGCAGAAAACCGGCGTCTGAGTGGTAGCTTTGCTACCGCGCTTCGTCCAGTGAGCGGTTGAGCTCGCTATTAAATATCATAACGTATACAAGCTTGACCTTTTAAGAAGGGGAAAATGAGTCGATCTACCTCGTGCCTGAGTTAGGTTGACTTGGCACTTGTCGCTACTGTTTTGTGGGTGATGGATGTTTTTCATTCTTTCAATAAGAGGGCTTGTGTCATTGCCGGCAGGAACATGGAAGTGATAGGCATAGTGGGCGAGGGTCGGGACGAGCCCTGGGCGCGCAGCATGCAGCCCCCGCGGCTGCTCATGCAGCGGGTCCACATACCGTTCACGTTCAAGCTGGTGGAGAACGAGCCAGTGGCGTACAGCGGTGAGTGATGCTACATACTTTTTTATATTGATGATTATACCTATATGTCCAGTTGGCCCTAAACTAGAACATACTACTAGGTTGATTAATGGAGTCAGGCGTTACTTTGCGGAAATCCATTGCTATGTGGACAGTCAGAACTTTTACTTGGCTAAGATCTACGACGGCGACGTTGTTCGCCACCGGTCACGTCCTTATTCTCACGAGGGCGTGAAGCGACCAATGGAGAGCCGTTTCTCTGCGATGAATGGTAGCGGATGGGGCTCTGTGGTCTCTGCCAACCCCTGCGGGGGATAGACGTGAATATGTAAAAAAAAAGATCCGCGACAAGGAAACAACAATAGGAAATTAATAATGTGTGTTTTCCTGCTGGATGAAGTGGATTTACACTTGGTGGAACTTAAACTTAACACTTGTGTTGGTTGGTGAGTCACTTAACGGTTGTCTTCTGTAGAGTCTACAACGATGATGCTTCGTGTTGAGGCAAAACACGTGTCGTTTGCAAGGTGGAAAAGTGGTAGTGTGTGTTTGATGTTGTGTTTAGTGGTTGGTAGGTGGAGAGTTGCTGTCGGCCGTTTTTCGGTAAGACTTAGTTTAAGTTCTCTGTAAATCCACTTCATACAGCAGGAAAACACTCATTATTGATTTGCTATTGATGTTTACTTGTCCCGGATCTTAGCTACGTTTTAACTGTCCACATAGTACTACTAATTTATAAGGCTTATAAAACTTAAACATTAATTATAAGTAAAGTGGACCCACGGTAGTCCGGCAAACGTTTCGCAGGGTGGATTATAATCCGAAATATTTTTAATATGACTCCAAGAAATTATAAATCAAGGAATCTGTTTATCATACTATGAATCATACTACATAATTATGTACATAATACGGATGTGGAATTGAAATTAAACGTCACAATGGAGAGCTAATATTTTATTATGAAAATAACATCATCAGTGCTATAGAACTTACAAAAACAATAGTTGTGATGCGTACAAGTTATATCCTGTGCAATCATGCATTATGTTAGTGAAGATTTACTGAAATTTTTATGTATAATCAACAGTGATAAGCGGTCCACTGTATACATAAAAGACTACCAATTTGCTCAGTGGCGAGGCCCCCCGCCCACGGTATCAATGGTCGCGTGTTCGATCCCCGCATCGGAGTAATTTGTTCCGAGCCGATACGACATTGGCACCTCCAAAAAACAAGCCCAAACATACCTAAAAGGCCGACGTCGCTTCCGTGACTCCTGCGGTGTCCCGGCTGTCTATGGGCGGCGTTGATTGCTTTCCATCATGCGACACGCTTGCTCGTTTGCCCTCCTATCGCATAAAAAAAATTGGCTCCCCGCCCGCGGAGTCGATCAAAGCTTGACTCGCCGAGGCGTGGGAGTGCAACATGTGCGTTGTCGTGTAGGAGTTTGAGTTTGACCTTGTCGATGGGGTCTTTTCAGTCGAATAGGCTCTTTCACGCTGTGTAGGTGGGCCATATAGAGCTCCTTGTTAATCTACTTAAGCACCTTTTTCGTCTCGATGAAAAGCGAAACAGAGCAGGTGGCGAAAATGTTGCTTTATACCTCCTGGATATTCCATTTCTAAGCCTCGAAAGTAATAAACTACTCAGAAAGAAGATAAGCACAGTTATGTAGAGCAGAAAGAGCTGTGTCGAATGAATACTATACACGTTGTCAAATAGCCTTACCTCAACATGCGGGGCTCTGCTTGGGCTGACCTCCATCCTCCCTTGCGGCTCGTGGGATTCACCCGTCACGTCCTGATTCCCACGAGGGCGAGAAGCGACTAACGGAGAGCCGTTTCGCTATTATGAATGTGAGAGGAAGGATGGATGAGTGTGGAGAGAGCAAGGAAAGTGTGCCGGGATCGTAGCGGATGGTGATCTGTGGTGTCTGCCTACCCCTACGGGAGACAGGCGCGACGATATGTCTGTATGTATGTATGTCAAACAGCACAATATCGTTGTAAAATTAAAGAAAGTATGAAAACGTTACGAAATTGTTCCTCAGCCTAATACATGCATATAATAAGATATACGTGTACCGAAATCACAACAGATCACCATCTAACCGTGCTTTCACCGAGCGTGGACCAATCGCTGCGGCGTATAACATGACACGAATTCGGCCAGTGTCCGCAGTAATGACACCAAAGTGACGGAGACGACACACTGACCTTGATAACTTCCATAACGATATAGATAGAAATATTCTTTATTGTATACCCATAACAAAAATATACAGCCGTTCATGTTATATTATTTATATATTTTTTTATGGGATCAACGCCGCCCGTAGACTTCCCCAGCGCCATAGGCAGTGCGGAAGCGTTGCCGACCTTTAAGGAAAGTGTCATTATGAACGTGGAAATGGGAGGGGGAGGGTGTTGGGCCTCTGGAACTCGGTCGTTCACCGTACGAAGCGCAGTAGGTAAGCTACCACTCAGACGTCGATTTTCAGCGGGAGTGTGGTACTTCCCCGGGCGAGCCGGCCCATTCGTGCTACAGACAAATATTATGTCATTATTGACAAAGTATTCGTCTGCAACGTGTCTTTACCACTATTAAATACTAAATATAAACTATTAAATTAACTTATATACAAACATATTATCTGACTATCTCTCCCAATCCACGGTCTGCCGTGCCAATGGATGCGTGGCTAGGGGCGAGCTTAGTTGCAAGCGTGCCGACCGTCCCGGGATCGGGCTCTCCCGGGTACTATAGTGCCGTACCTCAGCATGCGGGGCTCTGCTGGGGCTGACCTCCATCCTCCCTTGCGGCTCGTGGGATTCACTATGACGAATTTTAATAAACCTAATTTGTTAAAAAATGACGGCGACGTGGTTCGCCACCCGTTACATCCTGATACCCACGAGGGCGAGAGCGACTGACGGAGAGTCGTTTCGCTACAATGAATCTGAGAGATCTGTGGTCTCTGCCTACCCCTACGGGAGACAGGCTTGAGAACCCTTTTCTAAAAACTTCGGCAATTTGGTGAAGGTATGTCTTCTTTTATCTTCCTTTACTGACCCTATTTATGACAGAAACATATATATTTATACTATATGTATATATAATAGATAAATAAATAGTTATAAAAATAAATTGTCGTTTCTCATAAGATTTTTTTAAATTGGTAGAGATTGTAATACAACAAAAATACACAAGAATTTGTTCACCATACTGAGGTAAGTCAAAAGATAACTCGGAGAGATAAGCCAATCGGTGACAATGTGATATAATATATCGTAAACAATCGTAAACAACTGTAAATGTATTCTTTAAATGACGAGCGTACGGTGACGCCACTCACCGCAGCTCATAGACATCGCGTCACGTGACTTGCATGCTCGTTTGCCTGGTGTACTATAAAAAATATAAATATCGCAAACCATTTCAGTTTACTAGTTCTCGCCAGAACGCAGAACTAGACAGAAGTGAAAACTAAAACTGTATTTTGAAATTTCAAACTAATTGTAATATTAAATGCTTCCATTCCTACAGCATGTTGCTGACGCGACTCATAAAACTTTATCTATCAATGAAGCGTCCAAGGCGCACACAATTTTGGCCACAGTGGCTTCCACATAAAAGGTAGATAGATATATGCTGTCGCGGACTTTTATTTAGAACTATTCAAGACAAACAACCCTTCGGTACATCATCTTTGTGTAACTCCAATGGTTTAGGCACCGTACGCCAAGATAGCTCTCAGAGGCCAGATTTTTTTCCAACTTAATTGACATGTATCGCTATATTATTACGACCACAAAAATTACATAAATTCATAACAAATTGTAGCCTATATGTTATTCCAATGTATAATAACCTATATTACTGTAAAGTTCCATCCAAATCCGTCCAGTAGTTTTTTCGTGAGAGTAACAAACATACATCCATACTCACAAACTCTCGCATTTATAATATTGGTAGGATGTAGGATCACTACAGTACTCTGCACTGGCGTCTCGAGTCGAGTCGCGTACATCCGCACCAAGCAAGTGGTACTACCGCTGCTATTCGCACTTGACCTCGAGATAACACGCCGGCCGCGTCGCTCCACACGTAGCCGGGTGCCGGGGGGGGGGAGGACAGAGGAAAGTGGAGCTCCTTTGTGACTCTTTCTTTAACTGACACAAAAGCGTGACGGTTGTTTCTTTGCCTTAAGCACCAATACCTCATTCGATTCAGATCGTAAGACCATACCTCGGCCTCACGATCTGAACGTCGTGTGTTCGTATCTTTCACTGGACTATTAACATGAATTATATCCTGGCACAAGCATTATTAGCTTAGTTCTGAATGTGTACAGTCGGAACTTTCACTTAGCTAAGATTCGCGATATGCAAACAGAAATAGAAAAATAATAATGTGTGTTTTCTACTGGAAGAAGTGGATTTACGGGGAACTTAAACTAAATCTCACCGCAAAACGGCCGTCAGCAACTCTTCACCTCCCGACCACTGTCAAAACGACACCAAACACACACTACCACTTTTCCGCATTGCACACTATTTGTATTGCGCTTGTGTGCAATGTGGAAAAGTGGTAGTGTGTGTTTTTAGTTTTCTTTGAACTTGGCACTCCATATATTCAGATAAGAATAACATTTTCGGTACATTTTATTTTTCTACAGCTTTCCTACATTTTATTTCTTTTTAATATGTGGTGCGCAATTAAGTTCTTGCTGTTTGTCATTACATGGATCCAGCAGTAAGTGTTGGTGGATTTCGACATGTCCAAAACTTCATGAACCAAGCTTAGACATGTGGTAAACAAACCGCTCAGACACGTTAGTGATTCTATTGTGGCGTCATATACTTTTGGTTGTGTGAAAATGTCTGATTTTGGTTGATAAAGTGATACGGCAAACGTAGTGTGGGATGCCTCCCTGCTAGATGGAGCGACGGTCTGCGCAAGGCGGCTGGCAGAGACTGGATGCGTGTAGCCGAAGATCGCGCTAGATGGCGCGCCTTGAGTGAGGCATACGGCCCATGTATATGCCAAAATTTTGGATATGTGAATTGCAATATTTTTTTATGGGAAGAGGGTAAAGAAGCAAGCGTGTCGCCTGATGGAATGCTATTAACGCCGCCCATAGACAACCGCGACACCACAGCAGTCACGGAAGCGTTGCCGGCCTTTTAGTTATATATCATGGTATATATCTTCAACGGTTGGCCAATTATTGCGTCCAATTAGTCACTATCATTCGACACCAACGGTGTAATACGACCGCTCTAGGGATCCACTTCAAAACGCTAAACACCCACTTAGTCACCGTACCCGTCCATAGTTTTTTAAACGGTGAATGATAACGCTAGTCGTCACTGGCCTGACCCCCACATACTACATACATGCGAGGACATTCGATCGATCGAGCCTCGGGGATGAATCCCACTGCCCGCGCAGCAAATCAAAGGGGCGACCGCTCCCCCGGTCCTAGATGCCGCTGTTTCCAGCGGTCAGTTTTTGGGCGTCCTTTAAAGACTTCGCATCGTCGAGATTTGGCTGAACCTATTCCTACGTTGGGTCTGTCGTTGGCCCTCCCCCGTCGTGGAAGCCGAGGGGCGACAGAAGTATTTCGCGTGGGAGCGGGCGTCCCTCAGGTGGACGAGAGTGGAGGGAAGCAAGGTTCCCACATACTAGTGCTGGATGATCACCCCAGACTGAGAAAATGTATCAAAAGCATCTACGACGACATACTTGATGTATTAAAACAATTGAACACAAGATTATTAAAAAGAGACGATTCCAATGGCTAATGGATGGCAATATTTATAATTCTAAGGACTTTTTGCTTCGATGTACTGTACTATAAAATTAGAATTAGTTACCAATTTGAATGTATAATATGTAATGGATGAATCAATTATAGTTTTAGTGAATGATGCAAACGCAAACGAATACTTTGTCAAGAATGGCATATTATTTGTCTGTAGCTGTCTGTCTCAATAAATCTGCGCACACACAAGAACATACAATCGGCATTAAACACTATAAATAGACACAATTAAACCATTGTTAGATTTAATACTAGACGTGGCAAACGGTGTGACGCATGTTGATTATGTCCGCCTAGAAACCATCCAGTAAAGAGGTAAACTAACTACGAAAGAAACATTTCCACGACATTCTATGGTTAGAGGCAAAAGCCACGCTGCAGACGAATACTTTGTCAAGAATGGCATATTATTTGTCTGTAGCATGAATGGGCTGGCTCACCCGGGGAAGTACCACACTCCCGCAGAAAACCGGCGTGTGCGTGGTAGCTTAGCTACCGCGCTTCGTACGGTGAGCGGTCTGAGTTCCGGAGGCCCTACACTCTCACCCTCCCACTCCCGTTCCCCCTCCCACACCCATAATGTCACTTTCCTTAAAGGTCGGCAACGCTTCCGCACTGCCTATGGCGCTGCGGATGTCTATGGGCGGCGCTGACTGCTTTCCATCACGCGACACGCCTGCTCGTTTGCCCTCCATCCCATAAAAAAAAGTAAAAGTAATTTAAGAAGTGGTAGAGCAACACTGCAGACGAATACTTGGTCAATTGTCTGTAGCACAAATGGACCGGCTTGCCTGGGGAAGTACCACACTCCCGTAGAGAACCGGCTTGTGAGTGGTAGCTTAGCTACCGCGCTCCGTACTACCTACATAAATTAGTAAATTTATATAATAAATTAGGGGGAAGTAAATTCTTTTATATTTCATAAGAGTTCTTTCAGAATAAATACAGTAACTTACGGATTTACTTTTGACATAAGTCGAGCACACAAAATCCGAAACAAACAAGTCAATCTATCTCGGTTAGTTATTAGGTTCGCTTTGTAGGTTTGTAGAGTTACAAAAGCGAACTAAAAATAGTATGCTTTTGTGGTGCGGAATTTGTAGAGTCTGCACGAAACTCGCACCTCGCCATTTTTTTCAAAACGTCACAAACTAAACACTTCAGCGGATACATTAATTCGCGAGTAATCGCTAGATATAGCGGTTCGACTACAAATATTTCTGCCCATTGACACACTATTAATCTTTCTTTACTATTCATTATTTTTTTATATCTTAAAAGTATTCTTAGTAACGATTGGCTCAGTGGCGGGGCCCTCCGCCCACGGAGTCAATGGTCGCGGGTTTGATTCCCGCATCGGAATAAATATATATATATATGGATTTATATATATTTATTCCGAGTCTGGTAACCCCCCCCCCCTCAATCCACATTTCCGTTCCTGCCCTTTCCTTTCTTCTCTATACTTTCCCTTCCTCTCCGCCAATTCACGGTCTGCCGTGCCAAAGGATGCGTGGCTAAGGGCGAGCTTAGTCGCAAGCGTGCCGATCGTCCCGGGATCGTCGAAATATATTTTTAAATATATATATATTTTTTTATATATATATTTTTTTTTATATATGCCCCACAATGGCTGACAGAGACCACAGAGCTCCATTCGCTACCATTCATCGCAGCGAAACGGCTCTCCATTGGTCGTTTCTCGCCCTCGTGAGAATCAGGACGTGACGGGTGGCGAACCACGTCACCGTCATTTTCAACAAATTAGATATATTAAATTCGTCTTAGTGAATTCCACGAGGCGCAAGGGAGGATGGAGGTCAGCCCCAGCAGAGCCCTGCATGCTGAGGTAAGGCACCATAGTACCCGGGGGAGCCCGATCCCGAGACAGTCGGTACGCTTGCGACTAAGCTCGCCCCTAGCCACGTATCCACTGGCACGGCAGACCGTGGATTGGCGGAGAGGAAGGGAAAGGATAGAGAAGAAAGGAAAGAGCAGGAAAGGATATACAGATTGGGGGGGGTTACCAGACTCAGAAAAAATATTTATAAATCCATACATATATTTATTCCGGTGCGGGGATCGAACCCGCGACCACTGAGCCAATCGGTCGTCATTACTACCTGACTTATTTGCATTTTGATAAAAAAAAATCCCCTAACGAAGAGGTCGAAACGTTAAGGGAAAAGTCACAAGGCTCAAAGCTCAACATGGCTCATGTTAGGCGCGTTGTTTACGATCTTTGCTTGGAGCGTGGATGAGCTGAAAGGGCCCTTGCTTTAGTCCCATCCCATTATTCACATTCTTATAATAGACAACGCATTCGCAGTGCTTTTTCATCCCCACCATCTAAATGAGTGGCGATCAAGTACGGTGCGTTTTTCCCGAAACCTTTTCACGCACCACTACCCTGTGGAACTAGCTAACTCCAGCGCTGTTTCCAAACCACTACGACAGCGAGACCTTCAAAAAATAAGCCTACACATTTCTGCAATGCCTATGGCATGCGGATGTCTATGGCCGGCGTTGATTGTTTACCATCAGGTGACACGCTAGCTCGTTTACCTTCCTGTCCCATAAAAAGCCCTGCATATATTGTACGTTTTTAGCCGTGCATATATTTTTTTTATAGTAGAGCGGATCACGTCATAGACATCCGCAACGCCAGTGGCGTCTCCGATACATTATATCAGATATTTAGGCGCGGACCTTGTTGTTTACCACCAGGTGATTTGCTTGTGTCGCTTCCATAGAAAAAGGGTTGAAAAGAAGTTTTCCTCTCTGCGCTTCATAGAACCAGCAACTTGAACTAATCAGACATGCAGTCCACTGAGATTGGATTCGCTCTCATCTCACGGCTCGATGTTTGTCTCCAGGCGTGAACTGCTGCGTGTCTTCGACGGTGCGCTACTGGCAGGCGAGCTGGTGGGGTGCGCCGGTGCGTGAGCTGCACCAGACCCTGTGGGGGACGTTGCCCGAAATCCTCGCGTCGTCGCAACTCAGCTTTACCAAGTAAGCAATGATAATGCAATAATTTAAAACCTTAGCCACACTACGGCAGAAGGTCTAAACTTTATCTACTGGCTGTTACAAAACTACCCGTAAAGTCGAAAGGAGGTTAAAATGGGGCCTTATAACGAGTCCATTAACAATATTTAAGAACAGTAGTAACGCTGTATAACATACCCCAAAATAAAAATAAAAAAATATTATCATTTTCACTGATGTGCAAACCCTATTTCATTAAAATTAAAGAGTAAACTACGCAGAATGTACCTACATTTCTACCTAATTGCAGAACGACAAAAATTTTAAAAGACCAAACTTAACGAAACAACCGCCTGTTGCCGATACAGTTCGCGAGCAGGATTTAAATTGCTATCTTCATGGCCTACGCATAACATCATATCGTAATATTCCGAGTTAAAAAGCATCGTTATTTTGCAAAAAATGTTGGAAAAACAAACTCGAAACAGTTGTAGGGTATCAGTTAGAAGATTTGAAATTGACAACATATTTTTTTCCATATTGACATTTTTTAAAGCCAGTACTTGAGTATAATGACATCCTTGTATTGAGGTAGCAAACATTTATGAATGCAAAATAGAAAAACTATTAAAGTAGACAATTATTAGGTAAAATAGGTACGTAGGCCCTTCTGTTAAAAAATCTGGTTCCCTGACATTGACAGCTTACTAGGGTTGACAAAAATTTTTGGCTTTGATAATTAATTATATTTTTACGGGGTATTTTGTAACACGTTGTATAATATTAGTTTGGGGAAAAATAAATCCTAAATTTGGTGGGAAAGAAACCTAATATTAGTTTGGGCAAAAATAAACTTGAAATTGTTTGATCGATACTTTACGAGATATCGATCACTACAGCGACATATCGAGCAAATAATGGATTTCTTATTCCCCAACCTAATATTATATAATAAATCTAGAAACCTTTTAAACATTATTAGAACTTTTGAAAATTATTCCAATGATCGCTTCATTAGTATAGTGCTTGCGCTAGGATATTATGAATGTTATATAGAGGATCAATATAACTTGCTAATTCTAAACGAAAATAAAATGGATGGAACAAGTAGGTCTTGAAACTGAAGAACTTGGACATACATAGTAAATTCCTTTTCTTCTTCAGCATGTGTTTGCCCACTGCAGGGCATATGCTTCTCTAATTTGTTACCACAGCGTTCTGTCCCAGGTCTTTCTTATCCAGAAGATTCTGGCATGCGTTTGTAAGTCATCGGGCCATCTGGCCGGTGGTCTGCCTACGCTTCTTGACCTCCATTCAAGAACTGACTATGTCCACCTCGATCTTACAGTTAAAGTCCTATCCCATGATATTGGGAAGTCCGTGCCCACCAGAGAAAACACATATACGCTGTAAAGAAATTTATAGTGGGAGAGCCACGCTGCAGACGAATACTTTGTCAAGAATGGCATATTATTTGTCTGTAGCATGAATGGGCCGGCTCGCCCGGAGATGTACCACACTCCCGCAGAAAACCGGCGTCTGAGTGGTAGCTTAGCTACCGCGCTTCGAACGGTGAGCGGCTGAGTTCCGGAGGCCCAACAGCCTTCCCCTACCCCTCCCACTCCCTTAACGACACTTTCCTTAAAGGTCGGCAACGCTTCCGCACTGCCTATGGTGTTGCGTATGTCTATGGACGGCGTTGATTAGGTGAAACGCCTGCTCGTTTGCCTTCCTATCTCATAAAAAAAAAACAAAAGGTAATGGTTCACGGCACAACCAAAGGTCAGATCGCAAGTAGGCACATACCAGACAGACAGAGAGTAGGTAATCGCTCAATATCCTTCGTTTCAAATCAATTTCCTTCATCGCGTGGGAATTCGTTGCACGTTCTCATCATAAACTTTAAGCAAAGGGGCCGTGGTTTTTATCAAAATTTTATTGACCCCGGCAGATTAAGTCAACTGAGGAAAAAACGAGGATGAAGACTATCTAAGATGTGATCGAAACATAACAATATTTAATATGATTAATAATAATCTTTATTTCAGACAATTTTTTTTTGTTCCATACATTTTACATTTTAACATTTTTGTGTAAGTAATTATGTCGTTGGAGTAGACGAGTGCTGGAGTGGAGACCGCGACTCGGCAAACGTAGTGTGGGACGCCCTCCTGCTAGATGGAGCGACGATCTGCGCAAGGCGGCTGGCAGAGACTGGATGCGTGTAGCCGAAGATCGGGCTAGGTGGCGCGCTTGGGTGAGGCCTATGTCCAGCAGTGGACTGCCGCGGGCTATATACATATATATATATATATATATATATATATATATATATATATATATATATATATATATATATATAGCCCGCGGCGCGGTGATATATATATATATATATATATATATATATATATATATATATATATATATATATAATTATGTGCACCCAAAAAATTATATTAGTAAATCATTTACATTGAAGTCGATTTTGTTGTATCATAAGGCGCGAGTTGAATCTAGCAACGTTGAATCTAGCTAACAACGGTTTTCATTATAGAGTTGGAGCTATCTCATATTCTGTGAAGCAACGAGGCTGTTCGTTTTCGCAAAATGGCCCAAAAGCCATCGGTGCGGGCTTTAACGAACGTACCCGATGCACTGCAGAATCGGGGTAACCCCAGCAATATTAAGAGTCAGGCGTTACTTTATGGAAATCCATTATTATGTGGACAGTCCGAATTTTTACTTAGCTAAGATCCGCGACAAGCATACAAAAGTAGAAAAATAATAATGTGTGTTTTTTACTGGAGGAAGTGGATTTCCAGTGAAATATATATATATATATAGCTATTGAAATCCAATCACTTCCTGCAATCTTTTTTTATTTCATCGGACCATCTTTCGAATGGTCTTCCTCTTTTGGGCTTTCCAAGCGGGCCAATCCAGGTTGTGACGTTCCTGGCCCATCTTTCGCCTGTCGTACGCGCAATATGTCCTGCCCCATTTCCAATGTGAAAGAGCATGTACGACCTTTGTCCTTTTCCTTATATCGGCGGTACGTACTTTATCCCTTATCCTTAAACCAAATATAACGGAAACATATTATTACTAATATTTTTTATTTCCTCCTTTTTTAATATTGAAAGTATGAAGCATTTTAATAAACCAAAAAAACTTATTAAAAATAAAGACGACGTGGTTCGCCACCCGTCACGTCCTGATTCCCATGAGGGCGAGAAGCGACTAAGGAGAGCCGTTTGGCTACGATGAATGTGAGAGGAAGGATAAATGAGTGTGGAGGAAGCAAGGATAGTGTGCCAGGATCGAGATATCAGCTAGCGGATGGAGATCTGTGGTCTCTGCCTACCCCTACGGGAGACAGGCGTGACCATATGTATGTATGTTGATAAACTCATAAGTAAATTAAAATGCAAGATGACTAAATTTTATTGTGAAATACAATTGATGTAATGTGTATTGAAGCTCATGACTTTAATTTCAAGCAAAAAACAGAGCAATAAAAACATTATGTAGTACTCACGACTGTAATGTGTTAATAATATATGTAGAAAAATTGTCTAAAGCCGGCTTTCCACTGTGAAAGAGTAATGAGCGAGTATATCTAATTCAGATTGTTGAATGTTAATCTGATATTCATAACCTTTTTAAAGAGCACCTAGTGGTAAAGCCATGCAGACGAATGCTTTGTCGAGGATGGCATATTATTTGTCTGTAGCATGAATGGGCCGGCTCGCCCGGGGGTGTACCACACTCCCGCAGAAAACCGGCGTCTCAGTGGTAGCTTAGCTGCCGCACTTTGTCCGGTGAGCGTTTCAGTTAGGTTTCGCGCAATTTCTCAATGTCACTGAGAAATTGCGCGGCAAAAAAAAATATTGAACTGCGCAGTAGGCCGATCTTCGCGCGCTCCAAAATATTGCGACGAAAAAAAAACAAGGGGTCAACGCACTTTCAACGACACCCGCGCGCGTGTACTAAATAAGTTATTTTAATCTACACAATCCACTTTGTATATTGATGTAAACATGTGAGTAGGTGTCTCTGAAACTAGTCTAACCAATTATTCGGAATAATCGATTTTTTCGAATCGATTGATCGAATAGAATCGATTTAACGAAACATCAATCCACACACCACCAGAATATCTATCGAACCACCTCCTCCTCCAGCCTTCAACGGTATTTACGAACCAATACAACATTCTAACCTTCAAGAAACAATCAGTCGTAAGCGTGCCGATCGTCCCGGGGTCGGGCTCCCCCGGGGACTATGGTGCCTTACCTCAGCCTGCAGGGCTCTGCTGGGGCTGACCTCCATCCTCCTTTGCGGCTCGTGGGATTCACTAAAGACGAATTTAATATACATAATTTGTCGAAAATGACGGCGACGTGGTTCGCCACCCGTCACGTCCTGATTCCCACGAGGGCGAAAAGCGACCAATGACGAGCCGTTTCGCTGCGATGAATGGCAGCGGATGGAGCTCTGTGGTCTCTGCCAACCCCTGCGGGGGATAGGCGTGAATATATATATATATATATATATATATATATATATATATATATATATATATATTATATATATATATATCTATATATATATATATATATATAGAAGAAAACAATCACAATACATGTTATGTATTGTATGTCGTGTTTTGTGTACAATAAATTATTAAATAAAATTAACTTTATCAATAGCGCATTCCATATCTCCTAAACGACTAAGTTTGTGAAAACTAAGATTTTTATGGTATACGAAGACACCCAGATAGACAGCTGCAATACCATAATAACGGTTCCCAAAGTGGACGATACCGCATATGTATAAAATGGGCGCTAGTGGGTCTAAAGGCTAATGGGAGGCGTTATGAAATACCTTTATTTTCATGAAAAAAACATTTTATCTAGCCGTCTTAAATAAAATAATATTATAGGAGGTGGTAGACCAAAGTTTGGCAACCTATGCCATACGTATTGCAGAAGGCAACAATTCTAGACATATGTTGACTTGATGTTTCAAAGCTTCTGTATCGCATCAGTTCAAATCGAAATCCAGCAGTTTCTCCAAGTTACAAGCTCATCGTGCAAGTCGTCGTTGGCGTACAAGGATGAGTTTGGATTCCCAGACGTGTCAAGTTCATAGTGACGTCATTGTTGTGTGGAATACACGTCACTTGTGTTCTACGCTAGCCGCGCGTCAAAGGGAAACCACCGTGTGAAGTGTACATACATTGTGATTCACGAAAATGTGGGATTTGCCAAATAATTGTGGATTCTTCGTATGGATTCTTTCTTATACACAAATTTTCACGGTCCTCAATACTTGTGGGCAACTAAATTGAATCACCAACAAATGGTTTTAATAGATTTATTCGGGTTTACAAATTATGATACTTGTTTGGTTGAAATTATTTTCTGTGTGTTTTGTTTTTTTTTTTTTGTATATAGGTTTTAAGCAAAAGTTCTTTGTTATAAAAAACGGTGTCATAAATAAAGTTTTTCTATTTCTAGTAATAATCCGTGTCCGTTTGAGGGATCCTCTGTAATGAGGGACCGATAAAAGAATAAGAGTGGTGCGAAGCAATCTACATTCTACGGTTGGTTTGCTGCCTACTGTTAGGGCCCAGTCTGCTGGTCACAGGTCTTTTTGCAGCTTGGGAAAATCCGGTCACCAGCAGTCTCCGCTAAACATTGTTTTTACATTAAAGGTGTAGAATATTATTAATTGAGTCAGGCGTTCCTTTACGGAAATCCATCACTATGTGGACAGTCAAAAGTTTTACTTAGCTACAAGCAAAACAATAACAGAAAATTAATAATGTGTAAACACACTCAAACAAACACAAGTTTAAGTCAATAAATCCACTTCATCCTGCTGGATGAAGTGGATTTATTACCTTTAACCAAAAAATTACCGAAAAACGGCCAGCGACTTTCCACCCACCAACCACTATACACAACACCAAACACACACTACCACTTTTCCACCTTGTAAACGATACGTGTTTCGTCCCAACACGAGGAATCTTCAGGTATAGTAGACTCTACGGAAGACAACCGAAAAGTGATAATTAATTTTCATTTTACTATTAAATTTGTTATTATGATATATGATAATTACATTATTAATTTTCTGTTATTGTTTTGCTTGTCGCAGATCGTAGCTAAGTAAAACTTTTGACTGTCCACATGGTGTAGAATATGTTAAGAAGGTGTACTTTTAACAAAAAATTAAAAAAAACACTGTGAAGGTCACACAACGCATTGTTACCGTAACTGTCGTATTAAACAATAAACTCCAAGGTAAAGGCCAATCCACACAATGCGTGCACGTGCCTGGAATAATGCCGATCGATGGTAGGGTGGCAATGCGTGAGCCTCACCGTGGACCGCTGGTTGGTGCTGACGATCGAAGGCCGAAACCATTCATCGTATTCTAGATGGATAAAGAAATTTTAGTGATCAAATATAAAACATATTCAGGTGCCATCTATAAAATACGTCACATTAATTTCCTCGATGAAATGATGATAGAAATCCTGTCACAATTGGAACTCCAGAGGCCCAACCCCCACCCCTCCTCCCCACCCTCACCCTTAACGATACTTTATATATATATATATATATATATATATATATATATATATATATGTGTGTGTGTATATATATATTCGACGCAGTGATTCACGTAGACGTCTGACTATGATTAATCAAGTAAATATGCGCTGACCAAACATCGGTCACGCTCGCGCCCAAATTTTAATTAAATATTATGTTTTCCTGATTCCTTGTCTATAAACACATGTACATATTTTGCTAGGACGTAAATCCCAATATTAGAACCAACATGCTTGACTTACTGACTTAAGTCCCTATGTCCTCCATGGGGCAGAGGGCGTCCAAAGTGCTCCGCCATCGCGTCCTATCTTGAGCTATGCACCATCGCGTTCTATCTTGAGCTTGACCTGGAGCGAAATAAAGCGCAGAACCAACATAGATGTATTTAAAATTAAAATGTGTCTACATACAGTGGCGAACTAATACCATCAGAGACAACGTCAAAGAACAAAATTTAATTTTGCGAACCATTAACAAATCGAGTTCATCTATTTAATTATTTATGAAATACATTACTCGCCTATTTTATTACTATACCCTGTACAAGTTAGCTTGATCTTTTTGACAGATGTAATTTTTTCTGATCGACATAACTTTGCAATGACGAACATATTATTTTCTTAATTTAATGATTTTAACAAATTAAAAAAAAATATTAAAACAATACATATAACACAAAAGTCCCTAAAGATTCAAGCGTTACATACATACATATCGTGACACCTGTCTCCCGTAGGGGTAGGCAGAGACCACAGATCTCCATCTGCTACGATCTCGGCATACTTCCCTTGCTTCCCCCACGCTCATTATTCTCCTCATGCAAGCCCGCCGGTTGAGGGTACTCTTGACCTGGCCTTTCTTAAAAAGTACACCAATTTGGTCAAGGTATGTTTTTCGTGGTCTTCCTCTTCCGAAAATTTTAAAACTTTTTATTGCTTCAAAGTAAATTTTAAATAGGAACACTGAAAATAATAGACGCTTGTACAATGTTACATCGGTCGGACGGATGGGACACGAATAACAGGCAGTATACAGTATAGACCGATGTAACATTGTACAAGCGTCTATTATTTTGTTCCGATAAAATTTTAATGTGAAGCAATAAAAAGTCTTAAAATTTTCGGATAACGCTTGAATCTTGAGGGACTTTTGTGTGTGACAGGTGACGCGCCTGCTCGTTTGCCTTCCTATCCCATAAAAAAAACTATATAGACATTAGTAGTATATATGTAATATAATATATGATACAGGCTGTACTAATTTGTATCTACGGGACTTATATGGGATATTTTAAGTATGTACTGAGCTTATTTTTAAAGCCTCGTTTAGGATTTCATCAAGGCAACTTGTAGACATTTGGAGGCTCGGGACGCAACCCCCCCCCCCCCCCCCCCGTTTTATCCGTCACTGTCTACATGTATGTATCTTCTTCTTTTCGTGTCAGTGGTTCCACCTATATTTTTTCGGTCCAGTAAATCGCCACTGCATTGGCAGCAGCATTCTCCTCTCGCCTCATTCTTGGAATGTGCAGGTGTTAAGACACAGTGAGCAGTCGAGCAGATGATCCATGTACTTACAACCTCACAATCAAACTCCTCACACCGCGGTGCTGTATAGCCCCATTTTCACATATTATGTCTGCAACGGCCCACCTGTGTACATATGTATGTATAACGTCAAAACACTGGCATTTTCTACTCTATGGTATTTATTTGACCTATACCTACCAGGGGTGGGTACCGGTCGATCTTGATATACCAGTATAATCGCGGCTATTAGTCGAGTCGATAATGGCACGGCAGAGCAAAAATATAATTAACAATAATGTTTAACACGATTCGATGTATGTACGAAGAAGTATTAATTATCTAATGGATAGATATGTGGACAGTCAAAACCTTTACTTAGCTAAGATCCGCGACAAAAAACGGCCGTCAGCAACTCTCCACCCACCGACCACTATACACAACACCAAACACACACTACCACTTTTCCGCCTCGCAAACAACACGTGTTTCGCCTCAACACAAGGCATCTTCAGGTATAGTAGACTCTATGGAAGACAACCGAAAGGTTCCGTAGAGTCTGTTGTGTATAGTGGTTGGTTGCTGGAAAATCCACTTCATCCAGCAGGAAAACACACATTATAAATTTTCTATTATTATTTGCATGTCGCGGATCTTAGCTAAGTAAAGGTTTTGACTGTCCACATAGTAATGGATTTCCGCAAAGTAACGCCTGACTCCATTAATCATCCTAATGGATGGATCCAGTGCGACATAGCTCAGTATTTTTGTACATGCTTGTTTATAAAATCACATTGTGTAAAATAATTTGACATTCTAATTTGGAAATTTAGATTTATATATGGATGTATGAGTATGTATGTGTGTGTGTGTGAGTGTAGCAATGTCGTCACTGTGGTCCGCGATCTGACCTCGTTGGTTCCTGCCGAAAACCAGCGTCAGGTGCTCCAATAGAACGCCTAGCATATGCCGAGCAAGAACCATTTTATTACACTTGTTAGATTAAAATTGTTTTCTTTTTGTTTTGTTTATCTGTATATTATAATATTATTAAAGTTTTAATTTTAGCTATTGTAAAATAGGGTGTTATAAATAAAGATTTTTTTTTGTATTTCTTCTTCTAAGAGTGCCTCTCCGACTAGCGAAGGTTGGCAGCCAATTCAGCATAACTTTTCTCCTCCTTCGCGAGATGCCGCAGTTCTGGGGCACTCGCTATCCCGGTCCACTCCCTTTCTTTTTCGACCAAGTTGTCTTTTACCCGCGATTTTTCCCATCATGATCAGTTGCAGCAACTTGTACCTGTCATGTCTTATGATATGACCCAGGTAAGCAACTTTTCTACTTTTGATAGTCTGGCAAAAGTTCACGTTTTTGCTTGACTTGTCGGAGAGGCTCGTCATTGGCCACCCTTTGAGCCCAGCTAATAGCGAGCATCCGTCTATATGCCCATATTTCGCTTCTATACGTTTTCTGAGGTCTTCTTTAAGCGTCCAAGCCTCACATCCGTATAGAAGAACGGGCCAGGTGTAACAGTGGAGCATTCCATTTCTAAATGTATGTAAATGTTAATACCTCATATGCATTGTGTCAAAGAACAGATGTATCGCAGTAATACACCATCTAGCAGCAAACCGACATACGTTTTACACACACGCATATGTATATACTAAATGTAATGCATCAAAACGAATAATGATAATGTATTATTGTAAGCCCGCAGAAAATCGGCGTCTGTGTGGCTTAGCGTAGCTTAGCTACCGCGCTTCGTCTGGCGTGCGGTTGAGTTCCGGAGGCCCAACCCCCCCTATGATACAATATATAATACCCCCCCCTATTGTAAAAAAAGGTGTATGTTTACATACATACATACATATCGTCACGCCTGTCTCCCGTAGGGGCAGGCAGAGACCACAGATCTCTATCTGCTACGACCTTGGCATACTTTCCTTGCTTCCTCCACACTCATTATTCTCCTCATGCAAGCCCGCCGGTTGAGGGTACTCTTGACCTGACCTTTCTTTAAAAGTTCAGCAATTTGGTCAATGTATGTTTTTCGTGGTCTTCCTCTACTGATTCTTCCATCCACATTTTGCTAGGTGTATGCTTTTGTGAAAAAAGGTGTCATGAATAAAGGTTCCTCTATTTCTAAAGGTGTAATGTGTGTGTGTGTGTGTATATTCGTATCAATGAGCAAACAGATATGAGCATTGTATGCCATTTACTCAACAAACGAATACCCATCCAGTACCTGTCCGCGCCAAGTCTTGTCTCACATCAGCGACTTGGCAATTACGGTCGATAATTTGCATAGAGACTCCTATGGTTTCGTAAACTCGACACTTCACAGTTGGACGGCTTTAGCCTTAAGTAATATTTGATCAGCTATTAATGAATGCGTGATTTCAATTCGATTCCCACCGAGAGAACATTATCGATTGTGTAACCTGTAACGTTGTACTCAAGGTCCATTTTCGTTCACCTTGACCTATTGACGGGCCATTAAACCAAGTGAACTCTTACAAAAAATTGACCACTTTCAGCATAATAGTGTTATTAAAACACTTCATGCTCTCGGCAGTGTGCTAGCGTTGATTGCTTTCCATCAGGCGACAGGCTTGCTCGTTTGCCATCCTATCATATAAAAAAAAATTACACGAAAATAATATAAATATAAGAGCACGGTAATAAATACAAAACAAATATAAAACGCTGTTGTAATATTCATTAATCTCCACGTAAAGATCTCGCCAAAATTGTTTCAACTATTTCCAAGTATAATCCGATGGTAAGGCCGATCACATTTAGCAATTAGGGTAGCATTTAGGAAACTTCATCAGGTCTTCTCGTCGCCCATACCTCAGAGCCTGAAGACAAAAGTCTTCGACTAGTGTTTCCTACCTGTACTCTCTTACGGCGCTGAAACGTGGACGCTAACAGTCCGTCTGCTTCACAAGCTCAGAGTCGCTCAGGAAGCTATGGAGAAATCTATACTCGGAGTTTCTCTAGTAGATATGATGCGGTAGGAAAAAATTCGCCAGATCTCGTCATTGAGTCCTTGTCGTCGAACAACGTTTGGACAAAAAAGAACGAGTTAACTCGTCATAGAACAACGTTTAGACAAAAAAAGACGAGTTAACTCGTCGCCGGGTCAACAATGTGTTAGTATAAAAATGCGCATGGATGAAATATCTTAGAATGGAGTAATCACTTCCCCCCCCCTCCCCGGTGCGCCGAAACACCGCCGCATTGAAACACGTGACACACGATAAATAACCCGCGCGTTGCAATGTTGCACAACATCGCGCGCATTTGGGAGGTCGCTGCAACCTTCACCTTGCGCGCCTTTCACGCGCGGCACGCGACTCACACCTCTCACGTTTAAGGGTGTCCACACACGTTATCAAAATACGAAGATTTTTTTTTATGGCATAGGAAGGCAAACGAGCAGGTGTGTCACCTGATGGAAAGCAATCAACGCCGCGCCATAAGCAGTGCGGAAGCGTTGCCGGCCTTTAAGGAAAGTGTCACTATGGGAAGGGGAGGGGTAGAGGAAGGAGAAGGAGAAGGTGTTGGGCCTCCGGAACTCGGCCGCTCACCGTACGAAGCGCGGTACGTAAGCTACCACTCAGACGCCGATTTTCTGCGGGAGTGTGGTACTTCTCCGTTAAATAAGTTACAGAGCTGCTAAATAAGTCACAGTCTACAGTTCTGATCGTAGCAGATTTTCAGGTTCGTAAAAACTGAGATCTGCAACACTTATGCACTGCCTATGGCACTGTGGATGTTTATACGGCGTTGATTGCTTTCCATCAAGTGAAACGCCTGCTCGTTTGCCTTCCTATCCCACAGAAAAAAAGTTGTGTGAAGTGCCCCTTAAGCGTAAGATATTTCCTAAATCTCGTGCAAAGTTTGCGTTAGACGTACATACTCGTATCTCGATTTGTGAAACGCGCGTCGGCGGTACTTGACCCAGTCGCGGCTGCTTGTGTTCTGTCGTTGTTTCGTCGAGTGTTTCTCATGTGTGTGTGTCAATAGGTGTGGGTTGTTGACCTGACCGGTACGTTCTATCTGTCAGCCCATTCAGCAAGTATAGAGTAGAATATTTTTTTATAGCATAGCAGGACAAACTATCATGCAGGTCACTTGGTAAGCTATCAATATTTTTTTTATATATTCACGCCTATCCCCCGCAGGGGTTGACAGAGACCACAGAGCTTCATCCGCTACCATTCATCGCAACGAAACGGCTCTCCATTGGTCGCTTCTCGCCCACGTGAGAATCAGGAAGTGACGGGTGGCGAACCACGTCGCCGTCATTTTTTTATCAAATTAGGTACACTAAATTCGTCTTAGTGAATCCCACGAACCGCAAGGCAGAATGGAGCCCGACCCCGGGACGATCGGCACGCTTACGACTAGGCTTGCCCCTAGCCACGCATCCATTGGCACGGCAGACCGTGGATTGGCGGAGAGGAAGGGAAAGAATAGAGAAGAAAGGAAGGGGCAGGAAAGGAAATGCGGATTGGGGGGGTTACCAGACTCGAAATAAACATTTAAAAATCCATATAAATATTTATTCCGATGCGGGAATCGAACCCGCGACCATTGACTCTGCGGGCGGAGGGCCCCGCCACTGAGCCAATCGGTCGTCTTGTATATTATATAGTTTATATAGAGCTGACATTATGAATAAATAAATAAATAATCAATGACTTCTATACGCCATAAGTGGCATTGTGATGAAGCATTTAAACGTCTTTTTACATCTTGTTACACCTCACATTATGCAAATAAAAAACTATTATTATTAAGTAATTCATAAATATCTTTAATATCGACTACCCATTGACTCATTGGGGCTACGGAGTCAATTGTCGCTGATTTGTTCTCCGCATCGGGATAAATATATATGTGGCCTACAGTTACTATATATATGTAGGTTATCCCGCCAATCCGTATTTGACAAGCATTATAGATCTCAATACCTCCGAAATGGAAATATCCGTTTCCAGCTGTGGGACATGGCTGTGTAAATAAGTTCGAGTAGTATATCCCATAAAAAAAAACATATACTATTAATTATTATGATGTGGTATTTTTTTATTATTTTTGTTTGTTATAGTTTTTAATTTGTGTCTTTTATGCATATTATAATTTTTTTTATTTATGTTATCATATATTTTTTTTTATTTTATATAGAAATAGAAATAGAAAAACTTTATTTATGACACCATTTTTTTACACTTACTAAAATTAAATCCTTTATAATATTATATATACAAATAAAAAAACAAAACAAAAAGAAAATAATTTTAATCTAACGAGTGTCATAAAATGGTTCTTGCTCAGCATATGCCGGGCGCACTATTGGAGCATCCGGCGCTGGTTTTCAGCGAGAACCAACGTGGTCAGATCGCGGACCACAGTGACGACATTCATACTGACACACTCGTACATACAAATACATCCATATATATAACTACTCATACTCATATACACATACACATAAATACACGTACAGTACAATGGAATTAAAAAACACAAAGTCATGTACTAAATTCACCGCGTCCAAAAGAACAAGTTCCTGACTGCATACTTAAAATTAGATTTTTGTATTTTTTTTAAATATATTTATTGTATGCAAGTCACGAAGAGGTGGTGGCAAGTTGTTTCAACATTTGGTTGCGGCGTATTTAAAGCTACCACGAAACCATATGTATCTTCCTTGTTAACGGTTTCTATACAACAGTACAGAAATAGAAAAACATTGTGGATTATTAAATAGAGCTTTTCTTTCTACATAAAAAATATTCGACCATATTTTATATTTTGAATAAAGTATAATAGTTAAGTTGATTAATGGAGTCAGGCGTTACTTTGCGGAAATCCATTGCTATGTGGACAGTCAGAATTTTTAGTTAGCTAATATTTACTTAATTAACGGTTGTATTCAGTAAAGTCTACTATACCTGATGATGCCTCGTGTTGAGGCGAAACACGTGTCGTGTACATTGTGGGAGAGTGGTGTGTGTTTGGTGTTGGTGTTGTTGATAGTGGTTGGGAAGTGGAGAGTTGCTGACGGCCGTTTTTCAGTACGATTTAGTTTAAATTCCTTGTAAATCCACTTCTTCCAGTAGAAAAATACACGTTTTTATTTTTCTATTTTTTGTTTGCTCGTCGCGGATCTTAGCTAAGTAAAAATTCTGATTGACCACATAAAGTAGTTAAGATTGAAAACTAATTCGGCTAATGGACTCCTTTTATAACTAGATTTTAGAGCTCATTACTAGCACACTTACCGATGCGAGGTATCCAAATATAATAACCAACCATCTGTCCAGAGTTATAAAAGTAATTAAGCCCTGTATCCTAGGAGTGGTGCCCATGAAGAGAGTCTTTTGCGGCTGGCGACAGAGAAGCCCTTGACCCTGGGAGCACCACCTCGAAGCTGCTACCCACTGGTGGTCATCCTGGCTAGAGATCAGCGTGACACCGCCGAGCTTCGACCTGACGATACGGTTCGTACATTTTAAACAGTATATACTTGAAAGGAGAAAGCTCATTAATTGGGTAGCCATGACTTTATTTCAGGTTCAGGTCTTCGTTTACCGATGTTTTCGACAAACTCTCGGAATCTTCTGGCCCGAGAAATTATCCAACGAAGGTCTATTGGATCTTTGCCACCAACCGCCGATTGGACTTCAAATCTTGCGCCGCAAGTGGATTTGGATTGGCGTAGCGGCCGAGGTGAAATTCATCGGGTTGACGTGGCCTGAAGTGAAGCGCTCAAGACCGATCGCAATGGAGAAGCACTGTGGACGCCCTCTGCCCCACCTCGGGAACATAGGACAATAAAAAGAAAGTTGTCATATTTACGTGGGAACAACACGGGTGACAAATCCTACCGCATTTGTACAGTTCTTGGTTGAAAGCTGCGATTAAATCGAACGGTCGTGGATGGCCAGCCATCCTAGTGTTGGGCTCGGGGACATAGGACCATAAATGAAAGACTTTATTTCATTTGATGCATATTTTGACTTCTAAAACGAAAAGTTCACATTCATCATGAATATGTCGGAAGAGAATCGTCTCCATCATCATGAGCACTCATTGTCGATCCTTTTAATTGTGGGCGTCGATGGGTGGGTAGTGTTGGATGAAGAAGCAGACTTCGTAGTAGATTTAGTCAGATTTTAACCAAAATTCAACAAGTCCAGTAGAGTAGTTATAATAATAATAATTATTCTTTATTTGCATAATGTGAGGTGTAACAAGATGAAGAAGACGTTTAAATGCTTCATCACATTGCCATTTATGGCGTACAATTTTCATTAATTATTTATTTATTTGTTTATAATGTCAACTCTACATAAACTATATACACGTATAAACACATAGAAATCTAAATACATAAGTCACTTATGGTTACAAAGCATTAAATTATTAATTAACTGTAACATTGTCATTAAAATTATAATTGATTCATCCATTACATACATTTGATACAACTTTTAAAGCAAAAAAGTCCTTAGGATTATAAATATTGCCATCTATTAGCTATTCATAGTCTTTTTTTAAATAATCTTGTGTTCAATTGTTTTAATTCATGAGATATATTGTTGTAGATGCGTATATACACGAACAGAGAGCTCTTAATATATTTACTGGATAGCTAGTAGGACAAAACGAAGAGAGAACTGAAGACTAGAATTAACAGACCGCATGCCACCGACTCTATCGAGTGCCACTAGATGGCGATACGATTCATCATTATCATCAACAGCTTGCAACAGTCCACTGCTAGACGTAGGCCTCCCCCAAGAAGTGCCACCTAGCTATCTTCGGTTTCACGCATCCAGTTTCTGCCAGCCGCCCCGTACTGATCATCGCACGATCCAGCCCGGGGGCGTCCCACACAACGTTTGCCAAGACGCAGTTTTCACTCCAGCACTCGGATTTCGGAGTTCGGCTATCACAAACGTGACCAGCCTATTGCCACTTTACTAATTCGAAAGACTATATCGGTGATTTTGGTTAACTGTGGATTTCTTCTTTCTGAATTCCATCTACCAGAGAAACCCCGAGCATAGTTGTCTGAGCGACTCCGAGCTTATGAAGCAGACTCGATTACGACGAATGAAATATCAAATTTTCTAAATTTTTGCCTAATTTGTTAATTAGACACTAAATCCGAATTTTAATCTTCTCCTATCGTAGTTCTACTCTATTGGAATGTTTTACAGATTGTCATAGACAAAGTAGTCTTCGCATATAGCCATGAGACAATGGAAAAATCTCTCGTTTAATAAAAGTGTAAAAGACTTTTTGCTAAATTGCAGGTGGCGCTAGTGAGCGTGGTCCACATTCGAGACGAGCAGTGCCCTCTGCCGAGCGGAGTCATAGCTCAGTACCTGAAACAGGCCAACGGACACTTGTCATGTTTGAAAGTAAGAAAACCATTGACAATTCGTAGGCTAAAGGCAAACTAAAGGAAGTGGATTTATACATACATATAGTCACGCATGTCTCCATGTAGGGGTAGGCAGAGACCACAGATCTCCATCCGCTACGATCCCGACACAACTTCCTTGCTTCCTTCACACTCATCCACTTTTTATTCATACTTCCTCTCACATTTACCGTAGCGAAACGGCTCTCCGTTCGTCGCTTCTCACCTTCGTGGGAATCGGGACGTGACGGGTGGCGAACCACGTCACCGTCATTTTTTAATGAATTAGGTATATTAAAAATCGCCTTAGTGAATCCCCCGAGCCGCAAGGGAGGATGGGGGTCAGCCCCAGCAGAGCCCCGCATGCTAAGGTAAGGCACAATAGTGCACGGGGGAGCACGGGGTCGGCGCGCTTACGTCTAAGCTCGCTCCTAGCCACGCATCCATTGGCACGGCAGACCATGGATTGGAGGAGAGGAAGGCAAAAGGATAGAGAAGAAAACAAAGGGCAGGGGGCAAGTAGAAGAGAAAACTAAAGGAAGTGTGGATTTATAGAGTAATTAATCTAAATATTACCGAATAACAACCGTCAACAACTCTCCATCTCCCATGAAACACATACTCTGCTTATCGCTGATCTCGGCCAAGTAAAGTTCTGATTACATTAATCAATTCGCGTTGTTTGTTTGTTTGCATCCAGTCTTAATGTTGTGTGGGTACTGTGCAGCAACTGTACGTGTCGGGCGAGGCGGGTGTGGAGGGGGTGGAGGCGGCGGCGGGGCGCGAGTACGCTGCGGACGCGGCCCTGTGCTGCGTGTGCACTGCGGCCCCCCTCTCGCGCGCGCTGCTGCCCTGCCGGCACGCGTGTCTCTGCGCCCGATGTCTGCGTACGTATCTATCTGCATAGGATCTACTTTTTAACTGCTGTATATGTAATATTTTAATGATCACAAACTATATGTACGGTGTAATGCTGACATCATCATCATCAGCAGCCTGCGGCAGTCCACTGCTGGACATAGGCCTCACCCATGGAGCGCCACCTAGCCCGATCTTCGGCTACACGCATCCAGTTTCTGCTGACATCGAACACGTGAATTGTGCCCGATCGTCTTATTACAAACTACAAGAATTTATATAATTAATTAACTTATCAGTGCACCTTTGGCAACCGTCACGACTGGGTGCATTCAAACATTCTAGCATTAACCATTTAACAGTAAGGTTGTTAACATTAACATAACATCTGTACGCATTTATCCTTGTAAACAATAAAGAGTTTGCTTACGGTTACAACAACATTTAAAACAAACTCCCAGCCGTACTCCAACATTTGGTCTTTCGAGCCGGATTCACGTGTTCGATGTCAGCATTACACCGAACACTATATGTTTTCAATAACTTTATTAAATAATACACATGTTTACAAAATGCGATGACAAGGCCACGCCCCACCACAGACAACATACTCCTTAGTACAGTACCAATGACAATACAGGGTGTCTGGTGGTAGAATGAGGATAGAAAAAATACGAAGGATATGAATAAAATTCAATCACGAAAAAGAATTGTCACAAGAAGAATTGTTCGCCTCTATGTTAACTGCCACGTCGGGAACACTCTTGGAATCTATCCACAGTATTCTGTGCCACTCGCTGTAGTTGTGACATTACAATACAGTCAACATACTCTACAAGGCCTATACATACCTTAAAGGCTGGCAATGCTTCTGCGACTCCTGCGGTGTCGCTTGTCCATGGGCGGCGTTGATTGCTTTCCATCAGGCGACACGTTTGCCCTCCTATCCTATAAAAAAAAAACATCGCGTACAATATTTTCTTTGATGCTGAGATGATCGTCGCGTTCCATACACTTTACTTTTGAGGTACTCCCATAGAGAAAAGTCTACAGGGGTGAGATCCGGGGACTTGGGTGGCCAGGAAGAGATATCGTCGAAATGGTTCATTAATTTACTGGGGAAAAATAAACGAAAATACTCCATGGTCTCTAGCAGTGTGAGACGTGGCGCTATCTTGTTAAAACCGTGTGCGTGAAGAGTAGATACGGGCCCTGAAACCACGCTCACGGCTCGCAGTTGTTGTCAGTGGTACGACGCGGCCTGGGTAATAGGCGCTTTAATAGAGCTTCAGCGGTATTTCCGAACCAATGCGACACTGGCACTTAAAATGGGGACATCTGATGAACCCCACTCTTGAACTCGCACAGCAACTCAATGGGGCCGCTTGGCTTTTGGGCGTCTTCGCGTCTCGTCGAGATGTAGCTGAACCTATTCCTACGTTGGGTCCGTTGCTGGCCCTTCCCCTTCGCGGGAGCCAGGCGGCGATAGGAGGATTTCGCGTGGGAGCGGACGTCGCTTACGTGGGCGAGCGTAGAAGTTAGCAAAATATTTGAGGTGTGAGAGTGGTCTATGGACCACACTCCATAGTCAGATCATTCGAACAACTTCCGAGCCAAGCGGAATACAAAGTCATGGATGCTCTTCCACCCTGAGATCCCTCGCTATTTCGTCATTACACACATAGCAAGCCACGATGGCGCGCAGAGACAAATTCTGCTAGATCTGGGCGCGTTTGCGCTGAGTTTCTTTGGCCAAAGACTACCAGGCTGGCTTAGCGTAGGTCAGTTGGGAGCGAACGTACGCCTTATAGACCAACAGCTTCGTACACATATCTTAAAGGACGGCAACGCTTCCGTGATACCTGCGATGTCGCGGATGTCTATTGATGGCGTTTATTGCTTACCATCAGGCGACTCGTTACTCCTCCTATCCTATAAAAAAAGCTTGTTCTTTTAAACACGTATCCACAAATTGCCGCCTTGGGCAAATGCAGATATGTCCTCCACCTTAGAACTAGGGCAGCTCGTGAACACGAGATAATTATAAGCGGCGAGGTCCGATGGCGTAATACCGCGCTCTCTATTCGAATCACGTGCGCTGGTGAACTTGGAGTGGTTACCCCGCGCCCCGCCTCATCAACATTCACGCGGTGCGCTTGTCTGTGTTCTGTGATCGTTGGTTTTGAGGCCGCACGAGACTCCATCTCACCAATCGGCGAACGGTGTGACAGCCTGTTATTTGTTTATTTCTCACGTCTGTTCCCATTGGGCATTCTCTACCAGTCAACCTGTGGCGAAACAGAGGAGATTGGTTTGAAGGTGGTGCAGCTTGTACAACAGAAAAATTAAAACTATTTTTTTTAATTTAAATACATACAATACGTATATACATATAATAGATTTGTTGGAGAGTTGGAGAATAGAAACAGCCTACACTTGAATAATAAAGTCAGGCGCTAACGTTACTTTGCGGAAATCCATTGAGATTTGATTTTATGGGATAGGAAGGCAAACGAGCAGGCGTTTCACCCGATGGTGGCAGTAATCAACGCTAACTCAAAAGGAACTTAACGCAAATATTTTGTTAAGGTATAGTCTCTGAGTTTGCTGTAAGGAAGATATATATCTTAACGCCTGTTTCCCGTAGGGGTAGGCAGAGACCACAGATCTGCTACCATCTCGGCACACTTTCCTTGCTTCCTCCACGCTCATCACTTTCTTCATGCAAGCTCGCCGGTTAAGGGCTCTTAACCTAAAAACTTACTGACCTAAAACCTTAACGGCCATATGGTCAAGGTATGTTTTCCTAAATCTTAACCCATACACCTAGCCGTTAGGAAGGGAACCTTTCGAATACTAGGCAATAGACTTGCCATTAATATATAACGTTTATTCAATTACAGCAAAGTTGGACAAGTGCCCGATATGCCGCAGCGGCATCAGCAGCTACTTCTGCATACGCAACGACGACGAGCCACTCTCGGAGCTGAAGCAGCAGCGGCTCAACCGGCGACTGCTGGATCTGTTCCACTACCACTAGCACCGCCGACGCCGGGCCGCTCGTATGTGGTGCTTTGTGACAGTGTGGCGAAGGCTGTTGGCAGCCGTGGACTGAATCGTTGAAGACAAGACTTTACTGACCTTTGTGCGATGTTGTATCGACGCTTTTCGTACCTGTAAAGGTTTGGACGAAACTGAAAAATTGGTGGTCGTTTTGTATGCGTTTGCGCATCGTTCATCCAATTGCGATGAATTCATAACCTACGCATTAACACGTTATATATTGTTATAATTGTAAGGATATTGTTAGTCATAGCAACGGTTGCTATGGAGATCGTTGCTCATAGCAACGGTTGCTATGGAGATCGTTGCTCATAGCAACGGTTGCTATGGAGATCGTTGCTCATAGCAACGGTTGCTATGGAGATCGTTGCTCATAGCAACTGTTGCTATAGAGATGGTTGCTCTTAGCAACAAAAAATGAATGTAGTTCGGGCTAAGTACACACTTAATATTGTACAGATGCCATCAATATTGTCGCTTCAACTGACATTCGAGCAAAGGCAGCTTGAAAGCACCATGTTAATTCAAATGACGCGGAATAGCCAAGGTTGATTGTGTATACCATCATATATCCCAACTTGGCGAAGCAATATCGTTACTATTTTTATGAATGTAGTTAAATTGTATAGTGACCAGTGTGGTTATAACATTTACTGTACTCGGTTGTCAGATGTGAACCACAGGACTAACAGATGTAAAAGGTCTTTCTGGTGTTGCACCAAATGTATCTATAGGGTGACACCTGCATACATGAGCCTTATGTGTAGCTTAGATAAGTCACAAGTTACAGTCAAGAGTAAAAACACTGCCATGTCCAAAATGTGCAAAGGAATTATTGTATAATGTTATGTACTCGATTAGGGTTGTGACGAATGCTTCGCTTTCGCTTGTTTTACCAAAGATTCGCTATTTTAAGATTTTTATTAATATATTTGTTTAACTTAGAAAAAAGAATTTAAAGTTAATTTTTGTAATTAAAATCGATATTATGTTTAGATCAATATGTTTGATAGTTCAACTTCAGATTGGTGCGGTAAATAAGCCTTCCGATTTTAAGGCTGCGGCTTGAATTACCGAATCGGCATAAAGATTTTTATAGGCAAAAATTCTACAAAACAATAATCATATCAAATATTGGTGCTTGTTCGTATGAATTTATATTATAACTATCCAAATAGATCATTTTATTGTTACTTTTTAGCATAAATAACATAATAAATCTGCTATTTATTATTTTTAATTAATAAATTATAATTCATTCATTCATTCATTCATAATCGTTCTTATATTAGCTACTGTTGTGTTCGCACCTATTTGTTATTGTGCATTCGTTGCAACCCTAATATACAAGAAGGTCGTAGCCAAGGACTCGCTTTGCGGAAGAGGTCGAGCTCTAGACCAGAGACAATAAAACAATGATATTAGTATAATTTTACATAAAAACCAAATTTATATAAAAATATTAACAATGTTATTCGGACTTTTTAAGTTTAGGATATATAAGACTCGAAAATATTTTATTTAGCGTATATAAAATTGTGGATTGGCCAACCCTTTTCGGGGTAGGGGTTGAACCCTGTCCCCCTACTTACAGCCTTTGTCCTAAGGACCTATTGAAATATAGGTTAATTTTATTGTTTTTAATTGATTCCAAATTTAATGAACCACATTTGGCGATTTTTCAATAATTTCAAAACTGCATAATGAATTTTTTTTTATGGGATAGGAAGGCAAACGAGCAGGCCTGTCACCTGATGGAAAGCAATCAAAGCCGCCCATAGACTTCCGCAGCGCCATAGGCAGTGCAGAAGCGTTACCGGCCTTTAAAGAAAGTATCATTGTGGGCGGGAGAAGGGGGGATGGGCCTCCGGAACTCCGGAACCGCTCACCGCACGAAGCGCGGTAGCTAAGATACCACTCAGGCGACCCATTCATGCTGCAGACAAATATTATGCCATTCTTGACAAAGTTTTCGTCTGCAGCGTGGCTCTACCACTTCTAACATAATGAATTAAAATTGTAAATGAATTTTATGTATTTTGTTAGTATGTTAAGACATGTGCTTATAACTATTTATAGTCTGTATTTGACATGTAATTGACTTGATTACCTGCGCTCGTTGAGAAATAACTAATTATTTATTAAATCTATCTATTGTCATGGTTGTCCACGTGTTCACCAAAGGAATACTTCTAAATATATATGTGTATGAAATTCAAGGATCTATAACCAGGAGAGGTGAACTCCCTCAGATGTCTTGCAGCCGAGTGATCATATGTTTCTATAAATGTCTGATTGTTTTTGAGGTCGTAGAATTAGCCGTTGCTAATTTTCGCTGACGAAGTCCTTTTTCGGGAGTCATGAATTCAATATAGAGATAAATATACGTTTGGCCAATTAGGAGTTTGGGTGACTCGCCAATCCACCTTGGACAACCCACGTCGGTTAATATCTATTTTTTCAAAGATCATGAGTCCCGTGACCAATAGTGGAACATATGGACGCAAAAAAGCGAAACCGTAGAAAAACCGAAAAATGAAATGTTACCGCCAGAGACCAAACATTTTTTTTAGGATTTCTAAAAAACTTGTTATCTGATCACTCAAAAACAGTCAGTGTCGAAGCTGTACAAAATTACCATTCGGAATAATATTTTTGCTGATTGGAATATATATGCAGTAAAAAAAAATTCCCAACAAATGTAATATCATAATTTTGGACGAAGTCTAAGGAAGTATCTATTCGGATTAATTTGATCAATTGCTCGTGTCTGCCTGTGTGTGTTTGTGTGCGCCTTCAAAGGATGGAACTGTGATAAATGAAAATACAAAAGCTTTGTGAATTGCCGACTTTAATGTACATACTAGTTGTAAGTGTTGTGGCCGTTTGGCAGAGAGCGAGTTGCCTGTGCCTCGGCGTATGTGAATAGAATAAAAAAGATGGCCTTGTCAGAAAACATGTTTTTTTTTTCGGAATAAATAAATATTTAATATATTTCGAATAAAGTTCACAATGCTAAAATATTTTAATAGCTTATTTAATGTGCAAAAATATGCGTCACAACATGGCACAGTTTTAAAATTTGACAGCTGTCATTGGTAATATGACATAATCTGTAGTCGTAACATACATACACTCAGAGTCTTGAACTAAATTGTTAGAGCATTGTTATTCCGACCGCACCCTTCAATCTCATACGTGTCCTCTGCATTCTATTCCTTCTTTATCTCAACCGCACTGATCAATCTCCTTCGTGTCTTCTCCATTCTACTTGACATTGGCGAAATCATTCGTGTTGTTTTGGCACTATTGAAAGCCATTCATTCAAATAAATGAATGAATAGTACATTTAGTACGAAATCATTGCGAAACACTAATACTGAAATTAGTATATAACCTTCATTTTATTTTTTGTAAACTGATTTTTGACATATTAAATGTCGATTGCCATCTACAAGATCTGTGACGTCATTGTACATTAAATATTAATACTTTTGCAATATAATTCGTTTTTCAGTTCACTTTATCAATCTTACACTCAAGCAATTACATATCGTTTCTTACAAGGCCTAGTTAATCGTTCAGGTCGATCGGGTTTAATAATGAGGCGAAGATATATAAATAAATAATAGTTAATATACGCCATCGTAAATCTCGGTGCCAAAATGTAAACAAATTGTACATCTGTGTAAATTAAATTCCATGTAAATTATTACTACATTTATATAAATACTACGTTACTACGTTCCGTACGAGGTGTACGTCGGACATGACAGTATACGGAAAAACTTAATTTAACTTTGTGCAAGTCGTACAAAAATGTCAAAAAGTGTAATGTAAAATAAATAAATTAAATACTAATTTCTTATTAACAAATTATTATTTAATACAATTTTCATGGAAATGTTTAAAAGAACCTAACCTACAAAAGTTGTGTGTTGCCATATTCGTTTACAATTTTGCACCGAGTGTACATTCAACGATTAAAGAAAATCAACCGACGCGAAATTGATAGAAAACCCTCAGGGATGGAACATCAACTAAGACCTCCTAATACAAATGAGAATATATATGTATGTATGTGTATGAATGTCGCCTCTGTGGTCCGCGACCTGACCACGTTGAGTCTTGTGGAAAACCAGCGTCGGGTGCTCCAATAGAACGCCCGGCATATGCCGAGCGAAAATCATTTTGACACTTGTTAGATAATAATTATTTTAGTTTTGTTTATTTATTTGTATAAACAAAACTAAAATAATTTTAATCTAACAAGTGTTATTGTGTAATATTATTATGGTTTTAAGTTTAGTTATTATAAAAAACGGTGTCATAAATGAACTTTTTTTACTTCTATTACTAAATCCTTCCTAAATTTCAATTTCTAAATTACAAGTCTAATTTTAGAGTCAGACTTGTAATTCCCTATACACTTCTTCATAGACACACAATATTATATTTGTGATTTGTTTTCGCGGATCTTAGCGAAGTATGTTTGAATGTCCATCATTGTAGGGGATTTCCGCAAAGTAACGCCTGACTCCATCAACTATCTTAAAATCATCGAGATTCGTACACAAATTGAAAGTTGATTTTGTTTATATCGTGGTGGAGAAGTATGAAAATTTTGAACTATTTTTTAATAGACTTAAGATGTTGTGTAAATAAAATTTGTAATTACGTGTTAGATATTATTTCGTTTAAAATAACTTTTGTACCATAGTCTGAGGCTAGCCGACTTATATTTTATCGTCTGATACAAACTACACGATCCGTGGATACAAAAACGAGAAAAAATCCAATATAATGGTGTCGCAATAGCTAGCTATACTTTGTAATATTTAGGATGATAATTTTGACAGGCCACATGAGGCCAGGGTGAGGGCGGTGTATAATCGTTAATGAACAATACGTTCATCGATATTCGATTATCGATTACTATTCTTATATAACTTGATATCGATAGTTGCATACTTATTTTGTGTGTTCAGTTTTTTTTGTTCCATTATCATTTTATTAATTAAATAATATAAAAAGGCCTCTCACAATAAATAATATAATTAAACCTAAATGTCGATCGATTTGTTTTATTTCAAATCGATTTTCGATAGTCTGTAGTTGTTCGTTATGAACACTAAGGGGGCGATACAATACTAACACAATACATTTTATACAAGTACATTTTATCTGAAAAAATACGAAATTTCGTGTGCGTGAGCTGTCAAAATTATCATCCTAAATTTTACAAAGTATAGTAAACCCATTGTTTATACCATAGGCCTAATCGTTCTAGAGTCCGTGAGATGGCGCTGTATTTAAGATGTAAATAAATCTATACGATTATCACGTGACTTCGTCTCATCCTTCGACCAGGTAGTGTTTTATTTCGTAACGACCTAGACGTAAATATATTTATAATTTTAACTATTTATATGATATGATCCATTAGCCGTCTCAAATCATGTAGTCTTCCAATATAGTACCCTAATGTAAAGATGTAGATCTCATTATCGCGTGACACCTTCGACTGAATGGAATGTGAAATTATATGTGATTTGAAAGAAATCGATGTCGTGTATCATTTTATTGTCACACCCTTATAAGTAATACGTTTGTACGGCAACGAGCGTTGTATAGTGCTAGAGCCACGCTGCAGACGAATACTTTGTCAAGAATGGCATATCATTTGTCTGTGGCATGAATGGGCCGGCTCGCCCGGGGAAGTACCACACTCCCGCAGAGAACCGGCGTCTGAGTGGTAGCTTACCTACCGCGCTTCGTACTGTGAGCTGCCGAGTTTCAGAGGCCCAATACCCTCCCCCTTCCTTTTAGCCCTCCCCGACCCATAATAACACTTTTCTTAAAGGGCGGCAACGCAGCCCGCACTGCCTATGGCACTACGGAAGTCTATGGGCGGCGTTGTTTGCTTTTCATTAGGTGACACGCCTGCTCGTTTGCCTTCAATGTTTCACAAAATTGTTTATTTGTTCGGGGTTGGTTTTGTACTAAATAAATCTTTTGGTAGATAAATATTTAATATGGATATAATATTATTGACTGCAAAATTGACAAATTTTTTTTGAATAACATCGGACGGAATGTTTCTAACGGCAACGCGACAAATAATCAGGGCTGTAGTAAAACGATGACTTTTGCGTATTTGTGTTATGCCACAAAGTATTCGTTTGCAGCGTGGCTCTACTACCACAAAATCTATCCATCATTCACGCAGAGAGAGAAACTACAAGTGAATAACATAATAATTTTATTATAAAATTAAGACTTAAAATAGAACTATCATCCAAAAAATTTCATAAAATTAACGCACAACTAGTAACAAAGAAAAGTTTCATCCCCACCGTCTAGATGAATGGCAATTCAGTACGGTCCTGTTGAGCCAGCCACCCCCCAGAGGAGTTTCCAAACCGCACACATCTGCAATACCTATGGTACTACGGACGTCTATGGGCGGGGTTGATTGCTTTTCATCAGGTGATACGTTTTGCCTACCTATCCTATCAAAAAACATGATGGTACAGGAATTTTCCTATTAATAAACGTAAGTTGCTGACGGCTGTTTTTCAATAAGATTTAGTTCAAGTTCCCCGTAAATCCACTTCGTCCAGTAGAAAAATCTCGTCGCGGACCTTAGCCAAGTAAAAGTTCTGACTGTCCACATAGTAATGGATTTTCCGCAAAGTAACGCCTGACTCCATTAATCATCAAATGTGATGATCTTATATTTTTCATATTCAGAACAAACGAACAATTTGGTCACCTGTCCATGACATATACAAATTGCTTGCCTTTGCGAATCGACAATTGAAGTGAGTGAGATGCGGCTTTAGACTCATAGCTCGCTAGACAGAAGTAAAGCAGCAAAGTTATTAAGACAAGTCGTCTTTTGCGAGAATCGCCTATTCAAACTGCTCATAGAAACTTCATAAGATAATTCTAGTAATAGATCCGCTTCCCATTCCAGGAACTACTTGGAATATCTAATTATGCCTCTTTTTGCCTCTCAGCGTACAGCTGTGAATTTTTCACCGCAGAGTAAAGGCTGAACAGTAAATGCAAGGCTTGTATCCTGTCGTCGAGCGTGTCGCCCACTATTGGGATGTCGAACAGTCCACACACTAGATCCACGTACTGGGACAGCGTACAATCTAAGCTGGCCGAGGGGAATCCGAGCTCGTTGAGGGTATCCTCCATTGACTCTGGCCATTCCTCCATCAGGTTGTCTATGTCTGGCATTTTCCTAAAATACAAAAAATAAGAAATAAGATTTTTCCACAGTGCATTGCTATTTTTAAAGCAGACCAAGCGAGCGAGCGTGTATCAATGGTAAGTGACCACTCGGGAGTGTTCCCGCAAACTTACATCAGTGACGTTGTATTTATATTTCATTTTTATACTCTTATATTATTATCAGTTATATTGTTTAATTATGGTGGCCTATTATATAATATAGTTTCGATTAAAACTTATAAGTGAAGTGATATTAATCAATGCATGTATCGTGAGTTTTTAAGTTGACTGAAAGAGTCCATAGATGGTTTTGGTAGAATAGCCACCATTTTATCAAAACGTAACGCGACAAGCTGAATAGTTACATTACAAGACACTTGATATTATTGTATTTTACTTGACACTGGCATAATAGTTATAACTAACTGTCAACAAAGTGATCACTCCCGTCCATAGACATCCACAACACCACAGACGAAGCAAATGCGTCGCCGGCCTCTCATAAACACATTAAAATGATTTCTACTTTAATACAAATAGAAAACCTTTATTTATGACACCTTTTTTACACTATTATTTTTTGCTTAAAACTTTAACAATATTATAATATCCAAAAAAAAAACAAAAGAAAAAAATAATTAAAGAAACAAAACAAGTGTCATAAAATGGTTCTTGCTCAGCATATGTCGGACGCTCTATTGGAACACCTGGCGCTGATTTTCAGTACGAACCAACGTGGTCAGGTCGCGGACCACAGTGGCGACATTCACATTGACACGTACATACATATATATACTACTACTTTTACTCATATATTGATTACTATTATTAGAGCTATGCTCGAAGTTTCCCTGGTGGATATGATTCGCAATGAAGAAATGCGCCAGAGAACCAAAGTCACAGACATACTTTTCGGATTAGATTGGAACTTAAGAGTCAATGGGCTGGTCACGTGTGTCGGAAATCCGAAAACCGCTGGAGTGGAGACCACGTCTCGACAAATATAATGTAGGACGCCTTCCGACTCGATGGTGCGATGATCTGTGTAAATTGACGGACAGGGATTGGATTCATGATCCCGAAGTTCGGGTTAGGTGACGCTTCTTCCGGGAGGCCTACTCCAGTAGTGCATTGCCGCAGACTGTTGATAATGATGAACATTCATCGGTTATGATGAACATAGATCGGAAACCAGCTACACTCACCTGGTGTACGTGACGGTGGGCGCTGGCTTGGACGAGTGCAGCTCGCTCACATCCTTGATCCAACGTTCTATCGCCTTCGGATTCTTCTCGGCCTCCTCCACTTTCTTCGTGAGCTAAAAACATAGTGTGACATGTCAAAGTCTGAATTATTGTAGATCGGTAGTACCCACCTTTATGATAAATATAATATGGTATATAATATGAAGACAAACGAGCAGGCGTTTCTCCTCATGGAAAGCAATCAACGGCACCCATAGACATTCGCAGTGCCATAGACATTGCAGGAGCGTTGCCGGTATTTAAGAAATGTGTTTTTTGAACAAGACAGATAACAATAACTACAATGTCTTTCATCATCATGGTAACATGACAATGGAAGATATTGTCTCATCAGTGTGAGCATCGGCGCTTACTCTTTAACCTTAATTCCCGGTTGAAAAATTAATCGTTTTATGATACCTACTACAGGGTAATATAGAAGGGTCCTCACATTTCAAAGGCCGGTAAGGTGTTGCAGATATCTATGGGCGACGTTGATTGCCTTCCATCAGGTGACACGCTCGTTTGCCTTCTTATCCTTTTTTTTTTGACAACTTTTGTACGTAGTCCGACAAACGTGACCAGTCCCATTGCCAATTTAGTTTGCTAATTCGAAAGACTATGTCGGTGATTTTAATTCTCTGGCGAATTTGTTCATTCCGAACCATATCTACCAGAGAAATTCCGAGCGTAGCTCCCTTCATATCTCTCTCAGGGACTCTGAGTTCGTGAAGCAGAGGGTCTAATAGTGTCCACGTTTCGGCCCCGTGGGAGAGTATAGGTAGGATACACTGGTCGAAAACTTTTACCTTCAGGCACTGGGGTATGAGTGGCGAGAAAATTTGACAAAATTGCCTAAATATTGCCCAACCTAGCTGAATCCTTTTATCGGCTTCTTCCTCAAAGTTGTCTCCACCCAATCGTATGACCTGCCCGAGATAGATATACTCCTGGACAACTTCGAGAGTTTTAACATTGACCAGTGTGTGAGAGAGTGACGTTTGTCGGAGATTCGACAATCGTTGGAGCAGAGTGATGAAGTGGAGATCACATCTCGGCAAACGTAGTGTGTGGTGCAACGATCTGCGCAGGGCGACTGGCAGAAACTGGATGCGTGGAACAGAAGATCGGGCTAGGTGACGCTTCTTGGGGGAGGATTTTGTCAAGTAGTGGACTGTCGCAAGCTTTATTTTATTTGATTATATGATGTACATAGTGCAACATATTTTAACTACTAGTTACCGTAGTCTTCCCGCCGACGGTCTTTGAGATAGCTCTCAGCTGCAGGTGTAGTAGGGCGGGGTCGCTCTGTTCGGCCGAAGGCTCGTCCAGTATCGCCAGACCTGTGGAACACTACTGCATAAGTCTCCGTGAAGAGATAACCCTATCTATCCAACTGTTGTAAGTTAGTTGCCACAAGGACAGACGTCAGCGACGAAGAAGTTTGCGTACAAAATGTAATGATCAGAAATATGTAAAAGCACACACACATTGGAGCGTGCCTATAAAGCAAAATAATCAACGGTTTGAAGCATCGCCTCAAAATAGACACCAAATTATTGAAATAGAAATAGGAAAACGTTTATTCGTGATACACCAAAAAAAGAGCTAAATAAAAATTAACTTTAACCATAGAGAAGAAATAAAAAAAACAACCTAAGATGTGTCATAAAATCCAAGCAACGGCGCGTCATCGCCGAGTGCGCGACCCGAACGCGGCTGACGCGAGAGGACAGACTACGTTGATGGTTGTGTTCTCTGTGCATTTTTAGCAAATTGTAATTTATCCCAAAGAGATTAATTACTTTTTATGGAATCCGTCAGTTTTGAAGTTAGACATCCGAAATTTTGGATGTACGAGTAACTAAATAAATATATTTTTTTTACTATTAAGTAAAAAAAAATATATGTGTATTTAAAATGATCTGTCACGAAACTTAACCCTTTCCACTCCAATGTCGAGTGTCACTCGACATTGATTTTGTCCCACCAACTCCACTGTCGAGTGACACTCGACATTGATTTTGTTCCACCAACTCCACTGTCGAGTGACACTCGACATTGATTTTGTTCCACCAACTCCACTGTCGAGTGACACTCGACATAGTGTAATACTTCTTTTTGCGGACAATTTTAAAAAAAGGAGGAATTTTTTTTTACTAAAATTTTTGAATCACGATTGAAAGAAACATATATGTAGCTCATGTCACTCATTGGAGACTTTAGGGCACCCGAAACAAGTCGCAGATCTGCGGCTGCGGCAGATACAGAACAACGTCTCAATAGAACCTCTCACTTTATTTATTTACATCCTGGGGGGAAGCACAAGGATTGTGCTATGTGTTCCAACCGAAAAATAAAAGGGGGAGAAAAGAAACATGCTATTTTTGCAAAACATGTGAGGTAAAACCTTCGCTTCATCCCGGTATTTGTTTTGAAAAATACCAAACCAAAAGGGATTACAAAGACTGGAATTAAGAATTATAATATAGTATCATGTAATTACTCAAAATAAAGTTTGTTAGATAAAAAAAAATCAATTTTATTCACAAAATACAAAAAAAAAACAATAAAAGTTAAAAAACGCAATTTTAGCGTGGAGCTGGTGGAATAAAAATAAAAAAGGCTTGGAGTGGAAAGGGTTAATGTGGGAGACCAAATTCCACACGAGCGAAGCCGCGGGCAAAAGTTAGTATATTAATAAGTGAATAAAACCGTGTAGACATTAGAAGGATTAGTAGTAGATATTATTTTAATAAAAAATTGTTATCGACTGGTAGAAGCTGTATACAGGTTGTACTTATTTGTATCTACGGGACCTCAAACTACCAACTAAATGTTAAGTAACTAGTGAACATATTTGAAAGCCTTGTTTAGGATTTGATCGAGGAAACTTGTAGACAATCCGCCCCCAGCAACCCCCCCCCCCCCGTTAGTCCGTCTGGAGTCTAGTCTTTCAATTAAATGTCTTAAAAGAAATTTTTACTGAACCTAAATTATCGATATGTTCCAGTAATTGCTCGGAGAGCGGCTGAGATCGTGGGCCCAGCGCCGGTGTCCACACTTTCAGCAGGGCATCGCAGTCACCCACAGCCGGAACAAACTCGGGCACAAACGGCTGCAACTTTGGCTCGATGTCGATCTTTTGCGGAGTATACCTGGAAACGACGTTGATGTCCTTGTTGGTGATGATTTGATGATTGCCGAGTGTTCTTAAATCACCATCATTTTAATATTAATCAATATTATACAATCCTAATAAATTGTAATTTATACGCATCTTTTGCATTGAGTGTCGGGCGTTTATTTTTTTTTAATTTTTTGTTCAATATACTTTTTTTTTAACAGCCCATATATGTCCCACTGTTAAGCACGGGCCTCTCCATTTCTGGAGGAACGGACGTTCATCCACCACGCTTGTCCAATGCGGATTGGCGGGGTTACCAGACTCGGAATAAATATTTGTAATCCATACATATATTTATTCCGCTACAGGAATCGAACGCGCGACCTTAATTCCGCGGGCGGAGGGACTCGCCACTGAGCCAATTAGTCGTCAATATACTTAACGGATTCTAAACTCTTCCCAATCTTGAGACATCATTTAAACTAGGAACCCTAACTCCCTCAAAGAAACTTTGTTAAAATAGTAAAAGGCTTGTGGAATAATAACTACTTGGGAAGATAACTCAACTCATAAAGTCAATGAAACCGAATAGCTCGGACGCCGCAGTGGGAGGCTGCCCACGCTCGTCCTCGCCTCCCCCCCCCCCCCGCAGACACATCACACAAGCATCATAATTTACAAGTTTACGCATGCCACGGTAGAATTATTTTAGATTGATCACGTACAATAACGCGATTGTGCTATATTACATCGCCTTGAATGTCGAACGATGCACTCGTAATGACTTTATAAAATTATAAATAGCTGGCACAGCTGTTAAAAGACGAGCAAAGTCTCGTCTTTTTTTATGGGAAGGCAAAAGAGCAGGCGTATCACCTGGACCGATGGAATCCGCAGTGCCATAGCGCCAAATACGATGGGGTGACATTCCGAAATAAAATCGTATTCTTTTCGAGTCTGAATGGCTATTCTCTCAAAAATCGGCAGGGTCAATGTCCATCCTGCCGATTCAATAGTGGTAGAGCCACGCTGCAGACGGATACTTTGTCAAGAATGGCATAATATTTGTCTGTAGCATGAATGGGCCGGCTCGCCCGGGGAATTACCACACTCCCGCAGAAAACCGGCGGCTGAGTGGTAGCTTAACTACCGCGTTTCGTACGGTAAGCGGCCGAGTTCCGGAGGCCCAATATCCTCCTCCCAATCCCAATCCCATAATGACACTCCTTAAAGGTCGGCATCGACTCTGCCTATGGCGCTGCGGTAGTCTATGGCCGGCGTTCATCTGGTGACACGCCTGCTCGTTTACCTTCCTATACCATAAAAAAGGAGGCTGTAGAGGGCCCATTAGTCTATTAAAGTCATATAACCTGACATCCTTACTTCAAAATATATTGAAATACATTCTCCATGTCTGGCGGCACTTTCAGATCCTGGAATTGTTTGGGATCATAAGCACCCTCTGCTGGTATCACCACACCACCACGCCGTCGGCCGCTACCCAAAACCAGATCCTTCATATCTAATAAGCCCAGCTCCCCACTGTCTGTGTCTGTAAAAATATATATAGTTCACTTATTCAATAATTAACAAAAAAAAATGAATTATGTAAGGGGAGGTCTATAGACCTAAGGTGCGCTACCTAATTCGATCTTCGGCTTCACGTATATAATTTCTGTTAGCCGTCCTGCGCAGTTTAACATTCCCTCTAGGCGGAGAGAATCCCATATTACGTTTGCCACTTGACTTTGCTATAAATCGGAGAGCAATGACTTGACTTTGATATTCTGATGGATACTTTTTTATAGAAAAACAAACGAGCAGGCGTGTCACCTGATGGAAAGCAATCAACACCGCCCATAGACAACCGCAGTGCCATAGGCAATGCGGCAGCGTTGCCGGCCTTTAAGCAAGTCAGCAACTCTCCACTTCCCGACCACTATCACCAACACCAACACCAAACACACACCACCACTTTCCACAATGTACACGACACATGTTTCGCCTCAACACGAGGCATCATCAGGTCTACTATAAAATACATTTTTTCGGTAACATTTAGTTTAAGTTCCCCGTAAATTCACGTCTTCGAGTAGTAAAAAACACACATTATTATATTTCTATTTTTGTTTGCTTGTCGCGGATCTTAGCTAAGTAAGAATTCTGATTGTTCACATAGTAATGGACTTCCGCAAAGCCGCCTGACTCCATTAATCAACGCATTTGATATTTTGAATATAAAAATATATCAACTAAAACAATCGTTCCGGAATGTTTTTTTTAACAGTCCGTATATGTCCCACCCATCACGCGTGTCCAATACGGATGGGCATGGTTATCAGACTTGGAATAACTAACTGTATGCCATACATATATTTATTCCGTTGCGAGGATCGAACCCGCGACCATTAACCCCGTGGGCGGAAGGACCCCGCCACTGAGCCAATTCTGTGAAAATTAAATTTATTAAATTACATATAGATAATTTTGCTTATTTTTTTATTTTGTAAAAACATTTAAAAACTCATTACTTGATGTAATATAACTTGAATATGGACTACTGATAAACGCACCACTCCGTCATTTGGAGCAAATGGCGCATTTACTTAAATTTACATTGATATACCCTACCAGAGTTTGATGAGTCGCGGTCCCGTCGTTTGCTAGGTTTTCTGGGGTGTCCCCCGCTCTCCCTGTCCGGCTTTTTCGTGTCCCGAGTATCCGGGGACTTGGTCTTCCTTTGCGGTGACTAGAACAAAACACAAGTCGAATAAAATGCAAAAAGTCAATTCCATTGTGCGTTTATTAATAGTTCAATAAATTATAAAAACTGTTGGGCTCCGCACTTTATGAAAACTTTGAGTATTGATTGACTCTGTGGCTCAGGTCTCTGTTGTTGATTTGCTCAGTGGCTCAGGTCGCTGTGGTTGATTTGCTCTGTGGCTCAGGCATAAGTTGACTCAAGCCTAAAGTTAATTTGAAACCTATTCGAATGCACGCTAAGTCGGCCGCATGAGTTCTTTCGTATCGTTTCGTACGTTGATTCGATAGTAAAACTATTGTTAAACTTCGTTTAGATCAAGTATCATCCAGATAAGGACCGTAGATTTTAAACGGTATTTATGTTAATTCATAAACATTTTTTATACATTAACAGCGTTATTGATAAAGAAAAACTTATTATTATCTTCTTCTTCTTCCGTCTTTGTTCCCGCTATTTGAGGTCGGGTCCCCTCACTTTTTTACGCCAAGCTAATCTTTCTTGGGTTGTCTTTTCTTTCAATTGGGTTTTCCTGAGGTCTCTTTTTACATTTGACTACCAGGTCGATGGCGGGCGGCCTCTACCTCTTTTCTTCTCAGATAGGTTCAACGCAATTCGTACCATGAAGACGACCATCTACACGTCTTTGCATATGATTTACGCGGTTTTCAAAGATTTTATCAGGTGCGACTTTAAAGCTTCCTCCTATATAATCGTTATGAATTTTGATTAAATCTTATTTATCTTCTCGTTGGTTAAATTTTGTGAAACACGTTTATCTTCTTTTTTATCAAAACGATAATAATAATCTTTTGCACAGCACAAACCTGGATTCTTCCCGCCAACTAAAATCAGTGACGTTGCGTTTTTATTTCATTTTCATAATCGTATATTATTATCAGTTATAATATTTAATTATGGTGGCGTATTATACATTGTTCAAGTGAGGCGCATAAGAGATATATAAATCGTGTGTCGTGATTTTTTAACTTGAATGAAAGAGTCCGTACAACGTTTTGATAGAATAGCCCCCATTGTATCAAGAAGTAAGGTCATAATTGGACTAATTACTTTTCAAGAAATTTCATATTATTCTATTTTACCTGACACTGGCATAATAGTTATAACTAATTGCCATCAAAGAAAAAGAAAAAATACGTGTACCTCATCCTGTTCCCCAGAAAGGTTTTCCGCTGCTAAATTGTCCGGACTGGAGCCGCTGTCGCTCTCGGAGTCGAAGTCGTGGCGCGCTGTGTGCCGCACTGGGGGCGTGAACTTGCTCATGGCTGTCCGCACCACCTCCTCGTCTGAACTTGGACTGTCCACCTCCGTCGCGTCCACCAACACGGTCTCATCGAACATCACTCGGACATACTCCGGCGAAATCAGCTTCTCGCTGACAGACGGGGTTTGGCAGTGTTTGTCACTCGTTGCCATGGCAACGTATGCGGGAGAAATCCCTCCTTTTCGAGTGTCACAAGCTACTCCACGCTGTAATTGTTGAACATACACCATTCCCTGGCACTGGATGGCACAGGGAAGCGACATGTGAAGACGTATGTGGTTTGTACACAGTTCATTCAGACTTTGAATATTACACAGTATCTAATAATTCAGTGTGTTAATATATTTTTTTTAATTTACTCTTTGTCATTGATGTATAAAAATTTCTCTAAAACTCTAGCTCCGTGGGTACCTCGATAATTTTTCAATCGGCAATTCGTCGTTCAGTATCATTTGCTATATTGTTTAAGAGTTGGTATTACGTTGTGGGTTCCATTGTATCTACCATTGGACTATTCACTTGACCTAATTTTTTCAACAGAAAGATTATTAAACTTAATTGGAAAGGATTTTTTGTTTAAAAAAAAACAACAACTTTAAAAATCACACTCTTGTAATTCAGTCCTATATCAGGATTTTCTACCGAACTAAAAACAATATTAAAGTATTATAACAAAAATATTATAGACTTTACACTGAAAACGAAGAACTTCCAGGACTTTTCCCGAAAACTTACATCAGTGACGTTGTGTTTTTATTTCATTTTCATAATCTTATATTATTATCAGTTTTATTGTTTAATTTTGGTGGCGTATTATATAATATAGTTTGATTAAAGCATATAAATGAAGTGATACGAAATAAATGCGTGTATCGTGACTTTTTATGTTGACTGAAAATGTCCTTAGAAGGTTTTGGTAGAATAGCCACCATTTTATCAAGACGAAACGTGATAAGTTGACTAGTTATATTTCAAGAGATTTAACGTTATCGTATTTTACTTGACACTGGTATAATAGTTATAAATAGTTGCCATCAATGAAAAGAACTGCCAAATCAAACCATGTCTAAAACGAACCTGCAACCTTTAGCCCCGAAAGCACAAACCACGCTATTGCGTCATTGGGATCATCTATACTACACCACACTACACAAGTAACTTAGACAATTAATTGACTGTACTTACACAATATTACCGGGCCTCGGATGGATGAAGGGATATTAACAGCCCCGCCATTGAGTCATTTGGTCGTCTGTATATGTTAGGCCTACAGATATTTTTTCCTAGTTTTGGTGTCTCACAAAACCTCATTGGATAAACGTGTCGGTTTTATGTCCATTCCCCAGAAATCTGAAGGCGAGTAGTAGAGCATATGTGGACTGTCTTCAACCAGTGCGTCTTGCCCGTACTCTCTTACGGTGCCGAAACGAGGACACTGACAGTCCGTCTCCTCGACAAGCTCAAAGTCGCTCAGAGGGATTTGCTCGGGGTTTCTTTGGTGGATAGAATTCGAAATGAAAAAATTCGCCGGAGAACCAGAGTCACCGACATACCTCTTCAAGTTAGCAGACTGAAGTGGCAATGGCTAGACACATTTGCCGCAGAACCGTCAATCTTTGGAGTAGATGAGTGCTGGAGTGGAGACCGCGACTCGGCAAACGTAGTGTGGGACGCCCCCCTGCTAGATGGAGCGACGATCTGCGCAAAGCGGCTGGCAGACACTGAATGCGTGTAGCCGAAGATCGGGCTAGGTGGCGCGCCTTGAGTGAAGCCAATGTATGCCGCGGGCTGATATTGATGTGGAATGTATCGAAAATAAATATAAATATAATGTCTAGTCTGTGAATGAGCAGGATGCACTGAGTGCAGCTAATTGTGGGGGGGAGGTAAAAAATTGGGGTGATAGAAACACACGGTAACATACAATAGCCCTAATAGTAGTAGAGCCACGCTGCGGACGAATTATTCGTCAAGAATGGCATAATATTGGTTTGTAGGTAGTATGAATGGGCTGTCTCGCCCGGGGAAGTACTGCACTCTCGCAGAAAACCGACGTCTGGGTGGTGGGTTACCTACCGCGCTTCGTACGGTGAGCGGCCGAGTTTCGGAGGCCCAACGCCCTCCCCCTCCCTTCCCATTCCTATAATGACACTTTCCTCAAAGGTCGGCAACGCTCTATGGGCGGCGTTGATTGATTTCCATCAGGTGACACGCCTGCTCGTTTGCCTGCATTTTGCATCCCATAAAAAAAACATAAAACCTGTAACATATTGTGAATCAGATGACTCTGAATCACAGTATGTTACAGGTTTTATATTTTGTTTTTACGTTTCGTAAATTTATTGTTGTATTTTTTACGTAGGTACTTACTACGTTGATACGTAGGTACTAGTAAAGAAATACAACAAATATTCAAATAAATATTTTACATTTCAGTTTCACTGGGATTTGAACCCAGAATCTTAAGTACACTCCACCACTAAACTAAGACAGAAATGTCATAAATAAAACACAGTAGTAGTAAATTCACAATTTTATTTGTTACAAACACTATTACTATGGCACCATACATATCATATTCACATAATATTACATAATCAATACTAATAATGTCAGAAAATTACAAATAATACAAAGCAATACTAAATTATTTGTCTAATCTAGTACATAATAAAATCGATTTTGAAACTAAATCGATTTTGAAACCGAATATACAACAATAATAGAGTTAAATTCGGAAATTATTAATACACAATAGGAATAGTAGAAACACGGTAGATTTGCATATATACATTAGGTATTGAAGCTTAAATTAATTCTAGTTACAATATATTTAAGTTATGTCAACATATTGTGAAATTATTACAGTTCAAGTACATATAAAATTTTACGAAAATATAGATTCATTAGCATTACGAATATATGTAACAAAAATACACATATGCTCTGGATAAAATGTCCCAAAAATATATTACCTTAATACATACAAGAATTTACAAAATTGACATCACTACTATGTTAACTTTACTACAAGACAAATGTAAACAAACCACAACTAAATCAAACATATGCCATCTCCATTCTACGATATATATATGTATATATGTATGTGTATATATATATATATATATATATATATATATATATATATGACGACCACTTGGCTCACTGGTGGGGCCCTCCGCCCGCGGAGTCAATGGTTACGGGTTCGATCTTCGCTTCGGAATAAATATATGTAAAGATTACAAATATTAATTCAGAGTCTGGTAACGCCGCCAATCCGCATTGGACAAGCGTGGTGGGTTAACGTCCGTTCCTCCAGCAATGGAGAGGCCCGTGCTCAGCAGTGACACATATATATGGGCTGTTAAAAAATATATATTTAAATATATGCATTGATTTCTGTTAAATCTAATATACGAAGAGAATACAATCTAAGTGGAAGCATTCAAATATTACACAAATGATTTCAACATTTGACTTTTCACATATACTATATAATTTATGTTAAGTTATCTCGTCTAACATCCCGTATAAAATCTGATCCCGACTTGATGCCTGCTTTTGTAACACTTGAAAGCTCTATACTATGGATTTTAATAAAAGCTCACACAATATAATTATATTTAGCTTGAGACACATTGTGAAAGTTATATTCAATAGCATATCATTATATCTTTAATTAGTTTAATAATACGAAATAAACTTTTCATTCAAAAATGTGGTCACACAGTTCAATTATAAATTAATTTAATAAGTGTAGATTAGACAGTGTTTCATGCTCTCATTTTGAAGTATAAATAAAAAACAAAAAAAAATAACAATTGGACAGACTGACTGTAAGACAAGAACAAAAGTGTGTGAACTCGTTTGGCCTGGTTTTGTTATACTTTCGAAAATTGAGAATGCAAACAACTGTTAATATCACAATAATCAGCAGTCTTAGTTACACTCACTTTGGCACACTTAGACAGAGGCTAAATTCCAACTGAATGCCACTTATCACTAGATAAGTGCAAAAGCAACGAGAACACTTCTCTGTTTACATTGAAGTCTTCATTACACAGCAGTTTTGATGACACCTAAAACTAGTTCATCCTACTTTGCTGATCAGCTCTTCACAGATTGCTGTAAGTTCCTCATTGGCCTTGGTTTTTTGTGCATATGTCACCTCTAGTGATGTTATATATACTTCTTTCTTTTTAATCATAGCATTTAATTTACAGACATCAGCCTCATGGCTTCGATGCAAATTCTCAAATTCTTGATTGGCAATGTTCAACTTTGAAGTAGCATGTTGTTTCAACAGTTCATAATTGTTTTGCAATTTAATCTGAGTTTGCTCTAATTTATTGATCGATTTAATGTATTTATCCTGATTTGCTTTATAACTAAAAACTATTTGTTTGTTTCTCTCAAACTTAGTGAGCAAATCACTGAAGGATGCTTCCATACTGCACAAGTGACTATTTTGTTCATCCCTCTCCTTGATCAGTTTCATCCGCTCCACTGCATGTCTCTTTTTATCCTGCTCTTTTTCAGCAATCAGAGTTGCAATTGTCCTCTCATATTCTTCAACAACAGTTTCCATACTCTTATTTATATTTGTTTTTTCAGTTAGGCACATGTTGAGTTCTTCTACTTTATTGGATCTTTTCTCAGTTTCAACATCCAAAGTTTGGATTTGGGATTCTAGAGTGTTCAATCTATCTGCTAATGCTTTGCTTTCAACCCTCAACTGGTGATTATATATCTCCTTTTCAGCTAGTAGCTCTCTTAGCTGTGTAAGTGCAAGGTCTGCATCAGTATTTCTTCCAACCTGTGTTACAGTTGTTTCCAAATCTAACATGGAGTTATTGCTACTTAAAGATAGAAGTTTATCAATAACAGCCATGGCAGGAGATGTAAACGTTAGAGAGTGTCGATTCATTTTAGCTGGGGTATGGAATTTATTTCTAGGTGAAACAATCGAGTTCACAGCTGGGGTCACTATCATCATTGGCTTAGTAACAGTAATATTAGGATCATCTTCATTATTGGGTTCTAATGTATTATTGACTTCAAACATATTATTGGAATGTGATGGCCCAGGGGATAATGTATTACAATATGAATCTTTAATAGCAGGGCCCTTTGAGATTCTCTTTGGTGTACTTTGTCTGTTACTTAAAGCAATATTTTTACTGCTACTATCTAAAGATATTTGTTTAGCATAAAGTGGATCAAATTTTAGAAACAAACTCTCTTTACCACTGTCAAGAACTATGTTACTCTTATTCTGATTTAAAAGAAATTCAAATGCTTCGGCGTCTATAAACATTTCATCGCTGTCTATGTTATCATCATTTCCCTGGGAAGGAATATTGCTAAAATGCATCATGTCATCATCTTCATCCCTTAAATCAGAAGATTTATCTATATCTTTAAAGTCATCACTTTCATAAAATGGACCTTCTACAGTATCTTCGTCTTCAGTATTAGTTTCACTAACTGAGTCATTCTTTTCATTAATAGCCTTTGATAAAGGTATATAAGAACAGTTTCCAACTTTATCAGAAAAAGTGGATAGCTCAAGTATTTCTTTATCATCTATAGTTTGAACAACACAGTCATCTGGCTTTTGAGGTTTAAAACTACCATATTCACTCTCAAAACCTTCAGAATCTAATGATTGAGGAGTTGACTGACAAATATTCGATTTAGACTTAAAAGGATTCAAATTAACTTCTGATGATATCTCTGGCAAGTTAAAAACATTTTTTGGTACTGAGGCTTGAAATTCAATTAATTGATCTATATCATCATGTACCTGATCATGCACAGTGACAGCATTTATATCTTTGATAGTTTTGTTTATTGAAGAGTTAACTTCACATACATCTTTTATTCTAGATTTACTATCATCAGGTATTTCTATAGATGTATTTATTATTATAGTACCACTATCACTAGTGGTATTAGATATAACTTCACAATCAGTAACATTGATGCTACTAGTGCCAGACTCTATATAATCATTCTTTATATCAATTTGAGGTTTTGACGATTCTTCCAAAATTATTTTATTTTCTCTTAGAAATTCAATTGGTAAACTACTACAATCAACTACTAATGAAGAGTTCATTTGAGATTGAGTAACATTTGGTTTTCTTACTTCAGGCAATGATTTACGTCTATTCAAATCTTTCTTAGCATTTTTAAGTTTTTGATCTTTTGTATTCCCTGAAATTGAACAATGTTGATTTGTCGAAACTTGCTCCGGAGGTGGTGACGTTCGTATTTTGGATTTTGTAACAAACGGAATACTTATCTCATCAAAGGTACAACTATATCTTGTTGAGGTAATTTTAGGAGACAGAGGTGGCGATATTGCTACTTTTGTTTTCGTAGCAAATGGATTTTCATCTTTTGTAATATCTGTATAAGTTGTATTTTTCTCTATTTCCATTATTTTTTCCACATCTGTTAGATCTTCACTGGTATGACTTTGATGTTCAATAATCATAGATTGATTTTCACTGACATTGTTACTTTGTAAACTATCTATAGGTTCATTGAGCTCACCACTCAGTGTTACTTCATATGTATTATCACTAATTGTTATTATTTTTGCGTTATTGCTACTTTCTTGACCGTTTATAGAATAATTTTCTGTACATATATTCACAACACTACTATTCATAATTATAGGTATAACTGTAGCATTTAGTTCCATATCATCAGAATTAGCTTTTTGCTTTTCTTGACTTACCACCTCTCCATAATTTTCAATCATTTTATTGTCAAGTGAAATGTCTTGTATCTTTTCAGGTACTATCTCAGGTTTTGCTATTTGATAAATAGTAGTATTATCTTTGTTATCTTCTCCAATTTTACAAGGATGTGGTGTATCCCTTATGAGTACTTTTAAAATTTCTTCAGCTTTAAGGCAATTATCTTTATTAAAATCTGCATTCACTTCTTTAATGACTTCTCTTCCAACTAATTCACCTGTTTTATTCTCTTTGTCTACTTTATATATATCCGTAACAATTGGTTCTTGAACAAAATTTGTGTTAACATTATATATTTTATCCTCTTTCCCTTCAGGTTGCTTGATATTATTCAAACCAATTTCTGGGTGTAACTCATTCTGACCAATGACCATGTGACTATGTTCATCTACTTGTTCACAAGTGGTGAGTAGGTCACTATTTTTCTCTTCAATAAAATTTCCATCTTGTTGGTTTAAATTTATATCAATTTTTTGGTAATTAACATTAACAAAGTTTAAACATATATCATTTGATATATCCATTGTAACAGGTGTTTTTGTAACCTGGTTTACCTCATCCAAATATCCATCAACAACTCCCTCAATCTTAAAATCACTTATTTCTAGATTTTGTTGTATGGGTAAAGAAGTATTTGCAATTGAGTTCACAGTCTGAGATTCAAATACATCATCTTCAGGTTGAGATTGATGAATATTATTGCTTAAAACTTCCTGTGTTTCCTTTGTTTCTTGTATAGTATCAACAATATTCAAATTTATTTCTTTCAGAATCTCTATTTCATGAGATTCTTGTGATACTTGATATGTTTCAAAACAATCACTGGCAGACTCTTGATCTATTTCCATAACATTTGCTACATTTTGTGGTACAGTCTGTTCAACAGTTGCACAAGATTCAGTTTCTTGCATTCCTAGGGAACCTTCTTTATGTTTAAAATTATTTATTTTATCATTAGTTTCTTTTTTTTCATCATTTTCAGTAAAATTAGTTTTAGTGTCTGTCAAAATATCTATTATTTTATTTTCTTTTGAAATAGACTGCATTTCAGCAAAATTATTTTGAGATTCATGATTAGATGAGACATCTTCATTCCCTTCCTCCAATTGTTTGGAATCCGTAAATGGTAACTGAATGGTGACACAATTGCCTTCTTTAATGTTTTGACTTTCCACTTGACTTTCCCTGTTGTTATTGTTAAATGTAGTTTCACAATCTAAAAACTCACTATCAGATGTTGTTGCAGATAATGCATCACTTTTAATGCAAGAATGTTCAAATGATTTTTCACCTAATGTGTTATTATTATTTGAGATATCCATATACTGTACAATAGAAGAATTTTGATTTTGATTTTCTTCTTCTTTAAGTTTTTCATCAGAACTCTGACCAGTATTAGAAGGAAGAACTGGTGTTTGTTTGAGAAATAATTTATGAATTGGAATTTTTTCATCTTTAAAGATTATAGTAGTTTCATCTTTCCATTGCAGTTCTCTTTCAAGATCATCATTGAAAGTCACACATTCTTTATAAGGGCTACTCCTCTTGGAACTACTACCTTCTCTACTTTTACTAGCAATAGGTGTAGACACCATTTGAGGTTTAGAATCATTCTTATCTAGCAATTTTTGGTTATCAGAATGGGTCATTTCCGGTTGTGATGGATCTTGAGCTTTTAATGGAGTTATGGGACTTTGAGAAGATCTAAACATATTCAACACACTTTTAATGCCTCGCATAATTGGAGAACCACCATTATCATTAGGTATTGATATTTCCTTGGTTGGTGTGGTCGCCTCAGGTGTTTGATCGGCTGATGAGGATGTACTAGGGAGAGAATCATTTCCACCTAAGCCACTTGCTTTGGTTACACTTCCAGTTAAATTGTTTTCATTAGATATAATACTCGAATCTAAGGGATGCAACACAGAAACACTTCTATTATCCAGCATGTGATCTGATGATGCTAGAGGTGGCAGTGCCTTTGATGACTTCATTTTATCATTATCATTAAGTGTGGAAACAAGAGAATAGGTAAAATTAACACTATCATTTGTACTGTTACCATTTTTATAATCTTGACAGTTGGAGTTAAGGCTTTTAGACATTGGTGAAGATGTTGGAGTGATCGAATATCTTAGTTTCATGCTCAATTCGGAAACATTCATTTCCTCATACCCCTTTTCCATGCTGGGTGTTTTTGGCAATACATTATTATGATGAAAGCTATTTTCTTTATTGTCAAACTCACTATTAATATCGTCAATGTCCATAGGCTCGAAATGAGCCATTTTAGTTATAAGAATTAAAATTGTAAATCTTTATATTTGTTGTTTATCTTTATATATCTCTATATGTGTATTTATTCTTTATTCATCCACAATTTACATATGTCACTAATCCCTTTTATCATACATTATAATGCGCAAATCAAATTCAATTTTTAATCACAAGAATAACGTTTTACAATATATCAATTCTGAAAGTTCCACACCATTTTATACCCGTATAAACAATAAAAACAAGTATGTATGTCACATGAAAACAAAAATGTCTGAAAGCACAATTCACTCCCAAAATCTATTTTTAACCGTTTTGTGGTGCAAGCAGTTCGGCGTTCCTTTTCTGTAGCACGCGCCCGAGGGAATCTTGCCAAAAAGCGGTACTAATTACGCACAGAGCCACCGTTCAACGTTCCGATATTATTTGAAATTCTTTGCTTTTTTTTTAATTTTAACTGCCGTCGTACTTGAACTTGCCATTATCCAAGCATAATTTCCAGTAATAATGCATGAGTTACAAAGACATATAAAATTTTTTACGTCTAAATATTTATATGTTTTATAATGTTTTAAAAATATTTATTTATACAAATTATTTTAACTAAGTTTAATATATAAATTATATTAATTCTTGCTTTGTCTGTGATCATATTTTCTGTGGTAACGATTTGGAATATTTTTAGGTTGTATAGATTATATACTATACTATTAAATAGGTTGTGTTATCTTTTTGTTTACGAAATAATTTATAGGTTGTAAGACGAACAATAAAAAATATGTTCATTTTTTCAAAATAAGCATTTACGTTGCTTTAATATAATAATTAATTCAATATCAATTTTAAAGACAAATGAGTTATGATGACAGCTCAAAGATATCAAACAGGTTTTTCTGAAATTATTCACGTGTGTGTAAATGTCATGTAACTTATTTAGTATGAGATAAAGAACAGGCAAATAGTATATTATATTGATGCCCGCAGTGTGTAAGTCCTTGGCGTAGGAATTGGTTTTTAATGTATTGTGCACAATTTACCTTCTCAGTTACTAATTTACTGCCTATAATTTCTTGCTTGGGTTGCTTTTTTTGTTTTTTTTTTACACAGTTTGATGATAAAGGTATTTTGTTTACATAATCCATATTAGTATTTTTTTTTTGCGGTTGCTTTGGATTCTTATAATTTTTACTTTACTACTTGTCATATATGTCGATGATCAATATTGGTGGAATATCACACTAGTGTTGATACAATATCTGTGTCGACAATGATAGTGTGTTAAATATATATCCACATGTACAAAAATATATAACGTTTTTGTATATACTACCAATTACATGAAATAAACCATACATTTATATATAAAAAAGAAGTGAATTTAAAATGTTGATGAGCTTATCACTACTTACATTCTGGTATATTTAAATAAGAAAGTTCACTGGATCTTGTCTAACTTTACGTTATTTTACAGAATGAATAATGGAAATTGAACATGGTGTTACTGTAAAGGTATTATTCTTTGCACAATCAAAGGACTTGGCCGGAACAAGGGAGTCAACAATACAACTACCACACAAGATCAGCTACAGTAAGCTTTTGAATGTAATAACTGAAAATTACAATCTACAGTCAATTAAAAACAACATTCTTTTGGCCAAAAATGAGGAAGTTTGTGAGGATAGAGATTTAGAGATAAGAGAGAGAGATAATATAGCTGTGATACCACCTTTGAGTGGGGGCTAAATGTTTGAGTTAAACATATGTTTTATTAATAATGGATCATCTTAAGTTGACGGTTGATAAATTGTCCATCGACACTATAAATGAATTGGTTGTGGATGATCGATGTGGAGCTGTATCTATTTTTGTTGGTACAACGAGGGATAATTTTGAAGGGAAGCAGGTTAGTAAAAAGACACATTCTCTACTTCAACATACACAATGCATTTCACCTCAACGTGAAGCATCACATGCAATAGACTACGGAAGACAATCTGAATGTTCTTACTCTTCCATAGCTATGTAAATGTTGTTATTACGCAGAACTTAATAAGCTAGTTATTAATTAACAACACCCCAGTCTATTCCGTTGATACTCAAATACTACAGGTAGTGGTTGACGAATACCTGGAGTTTGCATACAAGTTCTTTCATACTTTTTCATGTCTCACACCCGTACAGCAGATTGATTGTAAATAACACACACAATAAATACATTCTTTCATTGTTCTGCATAAAAATTGGTTGTAATTAATCAATTAAGGTACTAACTACCCCTTACATATCCTATGTAATATTAATACATATATTTAATTTTTCAAGATTGAACAAAACCTCAAGAATCAGTCTTTAATAAAAAAAATTATTTAACTATGGCATTTTCTTTCCTGTTTCTAAATAATGTTTTGCTCTGTATATATGAAATGTGTCCAATTGTCTGTCTGTAATTGCACAGGTGGTACGGCTTGAGTACGAAGCATATGAGCCAATGGCCTTGAAGGCTATGAAAAGCATATGTGGACAGATAAGAGAAAAATGGCCGGCTGTACACAATATTGCTATATATCACAGGTAATATATTTATTTATTTATGGGATAGGAAGACAAAAGAGCAGGTGTGTCGCCAGATTGAAAGCAATCAATGCTGATCATAGACATCCGTAGCTCCATAGGCAGAAGCATTGCTGATCTTTAAAGAATATTTGGTAAAATTTATTTAGTAGTATCTGATATCAGTTGTTGGTGTTACATTCATTGGCACAATGTTCTTTAATTGGTTTCCACGTGTCCAGCGCATATTATCAAGTTTGCATTTTTTCGGCTTCTGTTTAACCCCACACGTGTTTCGCTTCAACACGAGGCATCATCATCAGTGTTGACGTGAAACACGTGTCATGTGCAACGTGGAAAAGTGGTGGTGTGTGTTTGGAGTTGTTGACAGTAGTTGGGAGGTGGAGAAATGCTGACGGCCGTTTTTTCGGTAAGATTTAGTTGAAGTTCCCCATAAATCCACTTCTTCCGGTAGAAAACACACATTATTATTTTTCTGTTTTTGTTTGCTTGTCGCGGATCTTAGCTAATTAAAAGTTCTAACTGTCCACATAGTAATGAATTTCCGCAAAGTAACGCCTGACTTCATTAATAAACAATATTCTACCCGAGAGAGACCCATGCTTCAACCAACTGACGCAAAGCATTCATTAATTTTATAATTACTAACGATACTAACCACATTTGATTTGTACCTTAAGAAAACATGGAATATATGTAGAAGCCTTACTGAGTTCAAAAAAGACAGATTTCTGGCAAGTAGCTACTTTTTCTTTTGTAGGGAAACGGATACTGACTCAGCATGCTTGGTCAAGGCGAATTGGCGCGATACATACATACATATCGTTATTCCTGTCTTCCGCCACAGATCTCCATCTGCTTCGACCTCGGAATACTTTCCTTGCTTCCTCCACACTCATGACTCTCCTCATGCAAGTCCGTCGGTTAAGGGTACTCCTGATCTGGCCTTTTTTAAAACTTTGGCAATTTGGTCAAGGTATGTTTTCCGTGGTTTTCGCCTACCGATTCTTCTATCCATATCCGCAACGTTAATTTCTTTTGCCAGTCGTCTTTCATCTGTACGATACTCGTATTTATCCCAACGTGTGACTTCAAATACGATAAATTCTCCCTCATTAAAGTAACGTGAATTGCGTCACTGTATTTACAAACTACATATATCTGTCTCCTAACAGAGCAAGGTCGCGGGTGCAATACTTATCTAGCTCTTCTCAGAGCGCCTCTCCGACTAGGTAGAATTGAACTTATCTCCTGCGTATCTTTTATCTTTACTGTAATATAATGTAATGTAATTCTTTTTGTGGTACAAGACCATGTTACATTTGAGAGTATGATTTGTATTATTAATTCGCTTTGATTCACTGATATTGACTGGCACATCATTATGAATTCTGATTATTCACAAATATATTAATTTCTATTTACTAAGACGATCATTTATATAATACATGTAAAGAAATAAATTTAATGCCTTATCTTATTGTTAAACAAACGTTGCCGACCTTTAATATTAGTTTTATATTAAACGTCGTCGTTACGGGAGTGGGAATTGTAGGGGGGAGGGTGTTGGGCCTCCGGAACTCGGCCACCACCACTCAGACGCCGGTTTTCTGCGGGAGTGTGGTACTTCGCCGGGTGAGCCAGCCCATTCATACTACAGACAAATATTATGCCATACTTGACACAGTATTCGTCTGCAACGTGGCTCTACCACTAGTCTGTAGTTAGTAGATTTAAGTCCACTAAATCGCTCAACATAGTAATAAGAATACTAATTATAATAAAAATAAAATTAACTAATCTTTTTAATAAAGATTATCACCGCTCCCAAAACTTGACTATTCTTAACATATTACGATGAGAACTATAAACAAAAAACAATTGCACCTATTTTTATTACGTCTTTCCTACAACTCTATGATCGGAAAGTTCTAGAACGTGTTAGATTTTTTTATTAAGTTTTTTTTTCAATCGAAGGTTTCCGACGCGCCTCTTCTTTACATAACAATATTATTACAATTATACTTAATAATTGTTTTTAAAAATAAACAACATGTTATGAAAAACGTCTTTAGATAACGTAATGTTCTCCATGTTGAAATAATGTTCTAAATTCCGTAATGTCGAATATCTTACTGTCTCGGTGACATACAGTTTTATCTCCTTAACAAATATATTTATACCATCTGTACAAATATGTATAAGAATTTAAACATATATGAGTTTCAAAATGAGTACATGTTTTTCTACAGATATATAGAATATCCTGTATATGATTTTATATATAGAATATACAGGATAATTTTATATATAGAATATACAGGTGTTTTTAAATATAAAATATAAAGAATGATTTTAAATATAGAATATAACAGGATGATTTTATATAAAGAATATACAGGTGATTTTAGATACCACTCGCACACACTCCTGCAGAAGACGCCTGTTTTCTGCAGGAGTGTGGTACTCTGCAGAAAAGTGTCATTATGGGAGTGAGAATGGGAGGGGTAGATGCAGGGGGAGGGTGTTGGGCCTCCGAAACTCGTACTCGTTCGTTTGCACGGAGCGCGGTGGGTGAGCTACCATTCATGCTACAGACAAATATTATGCCATTCTTGACAAAGTATTCGTCTGCAGCTGTGGCTTTACCACTATTGAATCGGCAGGATGGACATTGACCCTGCCGATTTTTGAGAGAATGGCCATTCAGACTCGAAATGAATACGATTTCGAAATCTAACAATTTGTTGTCACCCCATCGTATTTGACTATACATCGCGGCCCAAGAATTATTCATTTGAAAAATAAATATTGTTGAATCGCAAAATAAATATTGCGTTCTGTATTGTACTTTTTACGTGTGGATTGTTGTACAAAAGGATGTTACCAATCATTTGTAATACGATAAAAGCTACGCTTCGCTGACGCCCTCACGTTTCACTTAACACGTTCACGCCGGGGCAAATACCTACGTTTTGTTCGCGTGAGGCGGGACTGGACTTATCTCCTTATGCTCCGTGGGGCGGAGCGACACTGTTGTGAGTTCGAATGCGCTTACTGCGAGATCACAATACTTCGAGTCGAAAATAAACTTATTTTTTTAACGACTTATTTTCTGAAAACAAGTGACTCACCTGTGATGCACGTCCCCTCACGGGATAGGTAAGCGACCCACTAGTGGGTCACGACGCCCCACAGAAAAGTCAAGTGTGACCCACCGGTAGGTCACGCCGCACTACAGAACGGACCCAGGGGTTACGCAGGCGTGAACGAGTTAATTTATACATTACTAGCTTTTTCCCGCGATTTCGGTCGCTTAGAATTTGCTCTGCCACATTAAGTTTCGTGACAGATCATTTTAAATAAATATATTATATATATTTTTTTTTTACTTAATTTATGGTTCACAATTTTGGTCACAGTGGCTTCCACATAAAAGGTAGATATATGCTGTCGCGGACTTTTATTTAGAACTATTCCAGACAAACAATCCTACGGTACATCATGTTTGTGTAACTCCAATGGTTTAGGCAGCGCACGCCAAGATAGCTCTCAGAGGCCAGATTTTTTTCCGACTTAATTGACATGTATCGTTATATTACGGCCAAAATTACATAAAATCATTACAAATTGTAGCCTATATGTTATTCCGATGTATAACCTATATTACTGTAAAGTTTCATTCAAATCCGTCCAGTAGTTTTTTCGTGAAAGAGTAACAAACATACATCCATACTCACAAACTTTCGCATTTATAATATTAGTGGGAGTATTCGCATAAATGATACATTATTAAAAGCCGCACAAGCGATAGCTGGAACCTATTACTTTGGCTTCGACTTTGAAGAACAAATTTATTATGCGATCCAAAAATCGTGGTTCGGATTGTATGAGTGCCAAACAGAGTTCCACATCGGCACCATGAACCACGACCAAAGTTTTCAGGACCAGGCGATTATTTTTGTGTAATATGTAGTTTCAGACGACCGATTGGCTCAGTGGCGGGGCCCTCCGCCCATGGAGTCAATGGTCGTTGTATGGATTTATAAATATTTATTTAGTCTGGTAACCCCCCCCCCCAATCCACGGTCTGCGGTGCCAATGGATGCGTGGCTAAGGGCGAGATTAGTCGCAAACGTGCCGACCGTCCCGGAATCAGGCTCCCCCGGGTACTATGGCCTTACCTCAGCATGCGGGGCTCTGCTGGGGCTGAAAAAATGGTTAGATATTATCAGATTTTTTTGTTACATCCCCAAGTTTAGTATGAGTAGGCCGGCTTACTCGGGCTAATATTCAGAAAACATTAGCAGACCCGACCACGCATTGCTGTGGCTCGATAAATTAATATTATACTAAAGTATTCGATTCACTAGAATCAACATTCGCTAATATTTCCGTTATTAACGTTTTAGCCGGTCTCAAAACCCACGGTGTGAAATTTATAAATACCAACAATGTGAAAATTAAGAAAACATCGATATGTATTGTATGTGAATCATAAAGAAGAGAAAACACACACACACACACACACATATATATATATATATATATATATATATATATATATATATATATATATATATATACATACATATATCGTCACGCCTGTTTCCCGTAGGGGTAGGCAGAGTCCACAGATTTCCATCCGCCACGGATCCCCGAGATTCCCGGCACACCTTTCTTGTTTCCTCAACACTCATCCATCCTTCCTTTCACATTCATCGTAGCAAAACGGCTCTCCGTTAGTCGCTTCTCGCCCTCGTGGGAATCAAGGCGTGACGGGTGGAGAACCGGTACGGTACGAAGTTTGCCGGGTCAGCTAGTTACATTATAAACCTGAATATAGCTCCTAAACAATTTGTGTTGTTAAAAAAAATCCTAAAAATTTAAACAATTTGGTCGTCCACAAGTTTTGGCTGGCGACCGTGAGAGGACTCAGGCCGTTGTCAGGGTTATACCCGTAGCCAGGATAATAAATAACAGTGATGATATTTATTTTTCACAGGCTAGGCAGTGTTCCGTGCAGAGAGGCGTCTGTCGTAATAGCTATTAGCAGTCCGCACCGTGGCGATGCTCTCGAGGCAGTCTCCTTCTGTATCGACGAGCTGAAGGCCACGGTGCCCGTGTGGAAGAAGGAGGTGTACGCGGGGAACCACCAGCCCGTTTGGAAGGAGAACGTGGAGTGTGCGTGGTCGACTAAACGTACCGCACGCAACGGCCATAGCTAGCAGCATTTCTTTTATGTTCTTACCCTATATTATTCATTGTTTACGTGATGAAATTCTCTTCTTCTAATAGCGCCTCTTGTAAATCTTCTCTTATTTCGCGAGGTGCAGCAGTTATGAAATCCTCAGAGAAATGTAAATAATAATGCAAGGAAAATCGTGTCAGCTGCTTGTACGGAGAAAGCTTATCGCGAGTGTATTATCTCACCATATCACCACCATATCCATAATAAAATGGTACATCACGTTCTAGAACTTTCCGATCATAGATTTTTAGGAAAAACGTAATCAAAATATGTGCAATTGTTTTTTTATTTATACTTCTCATCGTAATATGTTAAGAACAGTCAAGTTTTGGGAGCGGTGAAAATCTTTATTAAAAACATTAATTAATTTTATTTTAATTATAATTAGTATTCTTATTACTATGCTGAGCGATTTAGTGGACTTAAATCTACTAACTGCAGACTAGTGGTAGAGCCACGTTGCAGACGAATACAGTGTCAAGTATGGCATAATATTTGTCTGTAGCGTGAATGGGCCGGCTCGCCCGGGGAAGTACCACACTCCCGCAGAAAACCGGCGTCTGTGTGGTAACTTAACTACCGCACTTCGTCCAGTGAGCGGTTGAGTTTCGGAAGCGCATAGCCTCCGAAACTCAACCGCTCACTGGACGAAACCGCAGGAGGAGGGTAGTGAAGTTTTGTCAATAATATGGTAAAAAAATTCTCCAGAGAAATTTTACAGAATTTAATTTTAACAAATGACTGAACTTTTCTATAGAACTTAACCCTTATCAGTCGTAAGTCACCTCTCACGTGACAACAGTACTTTGTCGCTGCGGTCGTAAGTCACGTGGGAGGTGACAAGACGAGACACGTTGAAACTCGCTCTGTGTGAAATGCAGCCACTGATTGCCTTATTAGGTAAATATCCCTAACAGAGCAATTGACATCTTGCTCTTTCCAATTATTTTTTAATATATTAAGCCTAAAAATGAATAAAAGTCAATGAAAACTGTATCTGTAGCTACAACCTAGCGAGAGTCACGTATAAAAAGCTAGCGACCGATGTGGGTTGAATTGGTTTTGATTTATAACTCAGGATACAAATTGTGATAATTATAAGTACTTTAAGGATAGTTAATGATATAAAATTTTATATATATTTACTCTTTGGGATGTTGAATAGTTTTAAAATTAGGTACGATTTATCAAGTTACACAAAATGTACTTAGATTTGCGTCTTGTGCACTTTTTTATAAGATTAAGATATTATTTTTACTATTATTTAATTGCACCAAAATAGTTCTTAAATTCATCTTATTTTAAAATGTAAGCCCTTCTCACATAATCTCAATATGTAGATATAGAGGTGTTTAAGACCAAGATGAGCATAATACAAGGTTGTATAAGGATCAAATGGTTCGGAGCGTAGCTCGCTAAATTAAAGACCTTTTTTTTTGTTCCTCTTTGTTGTAATAGACATAAGTTATAGTTAAGTGCTTGAAGTACACGAAAAAGTTATAATAAATTTATTCTTGTTTATATCTCAAGTATTTTAATTGGTCCTTCGAGCCGGATCTCCTCAATGAAATCCTTAACACAATGAAGACGGTATGCGCTGAAAAGTGTCTAACCTCCGTTCTCGCACATTTTTTACTATTATCACTACAACTATAATTTTTTTTCATGTCTTTATGTTGTATTTACTTGCAATTACACAATATTGCATCCGATTTCAAAAAACGTGAATTTTCGTCATCCGCCGCCAACAGTTGAAAAATAAAAGACGGGAATTCCCGTCTCCCGTCTTCAATGTGTTCCTTTTAATCAATCACCACCATCACTTATATTCGATACACGATATTACAAGTATAGACAAAAACACATACGTACATATAATCCAATGAAGAATTACAAAAAAAGATATGAAGAAATTTGTCTTCGCGGGTTCGACCCCCGCATAAAGATATATGTATGGTCTATAGATATTTATGCCAGGTCTGCTGACCCCGCCAATGTGTCTTGGACAAGCGTAGTGACTAAATGTCCGTTTCTCTAGACACGGAGAGGTTCGTGACTACATGGGCTGTGAAAAAAAATACAGAAAAAGAGAGCAAATGAACTTAGCATATTTATAATAAAAATATAAAATATAATTTCTTTCTTTGAAGGTCTCTGAAAAAGAAAACACTGAATTTAATGGTAATAATGTGACATAAACGGCCCGACTGGCGGTTCATCGGGGAGTGATCGTTCCGACTCTGATGTACGGTTTCCCTACCGTTGGGTTTGACAGAAGAGTCATGAAAGCAGACTGAATGCGGTGGAAATGAGAGCATTAAGATGTATGTGTGGAGTAACTTTGAATGATAGAATAAGGAATGAAGATAAAAGAGCGATGTGGAGCAAAAGGTGTCGTGACAAAAGTTGAGGAAGGGATATTAGATAATTTGGGCACATAAAGAGGATAAATGAAAAACGACTGTCAAAAGAAATTTACGTTGCGGATGCGGATGGAATGGTAGGTAGGGGAAGACCAAGGAAAACATACCTTGACCAAATTACCGAAGTTATAAGAAAGGCCAGGTGAAGAGTACCCTTAATCGGCGAGCATGCATGTGAGTGATGAGTGTAGAGGAAACGAGGAAAGATTGCCGAGATCCTAGCAGATGGAGATCTGTGGTCTCTGCCTACTCCTACGGGAGATAGGCGTAACGATATGTATTTACATATGTATGTATGTAACAAAAAATATGATTAGCTTGTATAAATAAAAAACCAATGTGATCGTAACAAAATCTATATTTTATTATTATTTACAATGTAAGTTGGTCGGTGAAATCTAAGTTATCTACCATATGTAAAATCTTTAAGAGAAATAAAATTATCGAAATTAGGCTCTCACTAATCCGTCACAAATATTGCCCTTTATAAAAATATGTTATATTCACAAACAAATGTATGAATAGTCTATGTATTTCGTTCTTTAATATATAAACCATATATTGTTTGTTGTTTTATTTATTGTACATCAATGTACAAAAGCAGGACTTATCCTAAAGAGGGATCTCCTTCGCTAAATATTAGGTGTGTTTGTAGTTCGTGTTTATTAAATTTATAAGTAAATTCTATCTTTAATAATTAGTTCGTAAAATTGTGAATTTAAACTACTGTAGCTGCTCACTACAGAATATACACTTCAAAAACAAATTCGCGGAACAAGCTTTGTTACTACGCACATGTGGAATGCGCTTTTTTACGCCGCATTCGTGGAATGCGCTTTGATTCTCCGCATTCGTGGAACGCGCTTTGTTGCTGCACACGTGCAGGCACAACCGCGTCTCCCGCACCCCGCGCTCTTCTTTCACCATTCGTCAGTTGTATATATAATAGGTCCACTTTGTATAGAAAAAAGAGTATTAAACCAGACTCCTGTTGCATCACTTCACAGTTAAGATACTACCTCTTACATTTCCGCAAGTGCGTAGTAACAAAGCTTGTTCCGCAAATTTGTTCTTGAAGTGTATATTCTGTAGTGAGCAGCTACACTACCAATAAATAGATAAGCTGATGGTATTTTACAATAAAATATAACTTTTTTCATAAAAATTATGAATTTAAAAAATATAACCGCGTTCTCGCATGGAAGGCCAGGAGACATTTTGTTGAGTTTGAGCCAGGGGAATAAGTACCAATTATAAATATAAAATAAAAATAAAATGTCTCTGTTCTAATTTAGCACTAAAAGTTCGTTACACCCGTTACAATTTAAATAACTTCTAAAGAAGTACAGCATATATACGATTTATAAAAAAATAAAAACGAATAAATTGTCTATGAAATCATCACAAAAATTTTACTTACCTAGATTTTTTGCCAAAAATCTTTTGTGATAGGCATGTGTTAAAAATCTCCAATAATGGATTCAACCTTGAATTATTAATTAAGGATATACTAACTTATATAGAAAATTAATTACATCCTAAACTCATTAAACTTCCCAGTACTAAAATTTGGTTTATTTTTATGTGGACACAATAAAATGTAGAATTAATGTTATATTGGCGTTATAACACAAACTTAACATATTAAAATCTATATATAAATATGTGATATAATAACAAAATAAATATGTATTTTTTGCATTAAAATAAAATAAAAAGAATTCTGTATACTAATAAATCAACTAATATTTGATTCAATACATATTCCAAGACGTTTCTTAAAATCAATATGCCATCACCACAGATGAATAGCGCAGCTACATTTTTGGTTTCGGAGATGTTTTATTTTTTGTTAAACACACAACAATATTTTTTTTTAATTATGGTCATATTGTATAACCAATAATTCAGTCAATGTCAAGAAAAGCAAAATCATTGAGATATTAGAAATAAAGTCATGATCTTCGATGAATATGAATTGAAATAATAAAACTAATTAACAATGAACATAAAATAAAACCAAACAATCATTTTATTAAAAAAAAATATTTCGTTTCTTTTTTTTAATTTTCAAATATGGCAATGACTACTCTGCTTTCAGCCAAATAGAAAACATTTTAGTATACAAAACGCTGGACTTGAAGTAATATTCAAATTAAACAACTACTAAGCAATATCAATATTATTTAATTTATTTTACTTAATCTATAACAACAAGTTTATTGTACAACAATCCAAAATTAGGAATCTAGGAAAAATGTTGAGCATCCTGCAAGTTGTACTTGATATGGTATCATAATGTAATTTCTTCTTATAATATTCTGTCGCAATCATCAATTGATTTTATTTTAGTTTGATTTTCTCAATATAGAATTACCATGTTTTTGAGGAAAAAAAATTATATAAAATTGTATTTATATTGTACAATTAAATTAAATCAGTCTAACAATGACATACAATTTCCTTTCACACCACTACTTAACTAGAATCGCATAATGCAAAGCAAGAAATAGTATATTATTTAATAATATATATATATATATATATATATATATATATATATATATATATATATATATATATATATATATATATATATATATATATATATATATATATATATATATATATATATATATATATATATATATATATATATGTATAGCTTTTGTATAATATTAATAAATGGTATTTTTTATCACACCATTGTTGAAATGGGTTGTTGTTTAAAATTTCTTATATACAATTCACACGTTAGTTCATAGTAAGACGTAACTTGCACCGGATATTAATAAAATGTAAACAAATATTTGTATTTGTTTACAATTTGCAAATTGTTTATTAATACTAAAATTTTTGATATTTTCCACGGATTAAACAAATTGTAAACAAAATTTATTCCTTTAGACTTTCAATTTTATATTAGTTTTTGTATGAAAATGCGTTAATAAGGTTATGTCATAAAACTAAAATAGGTGAAGTAATAAAAATAATTTTTTGCAGTTTGTCTATGATAATAATATATTAGAAATATTTTAATGAACATATATAGAGTGTCTGATGGCAGAATTCGGTTATCGGCTTTTTAACTGCTCCAAACAAGGATTATTCGCCCATAATTATAATTAGGTCAGTGTTTCTCAACATTTTTTGCGACTTTTATTCTCAACTTTTAACGATTTCAAAATTGGGCGGCAGACAAAGAGCCAAACTTGTGTGAGCCGACTTGAGGCATAAAAATCTGTTTATGATTCTCAGAAAGTACGTGATGTTTTTTATGGATAACAAAACAAATAATATTTTTTTTTATGGATTTAATTACTAATAATTCCTGTTAAACTAATTCATACCCATTGTCCATATACATATATAAATAAGTAATTTTCTTTAATTAAAACTCAACTCGTAATAAAATAAAACCTTACAATTTTTTTGGGCCGCGGCACAGTAGTTGAGAATCACTGTATTAGGTTATAGGTCTAATAATTCTTGTTTAAAAATAATAGTTAAGGTTGAAAACTTTATTATGACACTAGATATCTTTAGCTTAGACAGATATGAGTAATGTAGTTGCAAGAAAATAAAATAACAAGAAAACTATACAAGATTCTTTGACGAAATATTGTTTCCTTGCAATATGAAAGTAACATTGTATAACTGAAGGCCTAGCAGCTGAAACACACTAGTTCTTGCTCCGACTATGTTCAATCAAGACCATCATTGACAGCTTGTTGCGGCTGAGGTTGTTGTTGTTGTGGTGGAGGCTGTTGTTGTGGAGGCTGTTGTTGTGGAGGTTGTTGTTGTGGAGGTTGTTGTTGTGGAGGTTGTTGTTGTGGAGGTTGTTGTGGTGGAGGTTGTTGTTGTTGCTGCTGAGGTCGTCGTAGAAACACGATGAGGCCCAAAGCCCCTGTCAGAAGTGCGATGAGATACAGGTCCCAATTGGACAGCAAAGTTGTCTCGCCGGATATAAATATCGCAGCCAGTGGACTCTCCAAGATCGACTGGAAATATTAAACACCTTATAAGACCAATTTTCATAATTTTTGACTTAGAATACTCGAAGTGTGGTTAAAGTTAAGAATTTTTAAGGCTAGACTGTGGCTCGAGGATAAAATCTGTATCAGCTTACGCAAACGACCAAGCAAGTAATATCACCAAGTAAATCTGCAACACCAAGGGCTGTTAATGGAAGGGTAAAAAGGATTTTTTTCACAGCTCATATATGGTCTCGGTGCTAAGCACGGGCCTCCCCATTTCTGGAGGAACGGACGTTAACCCATCACGCTTATCCAATGCCGATTGCAAAGATACCAGACTCGGAATAAATATCTGTAGACCATATATATTCGAGGAGTTCCGCTACTGCGCCAATTGGTCGTTAAGTCGAAGGAGTTAATAGGAGGGATAATGGGAGAGGAAGTAAGATTTAATGGAGCAGAAAGAAGGAAGTTATGGAAGAGGAGGAAGCATTAAATTGAAGGGAAAGAAGGAAGGGGAAAGGAGTAGTGCCTCCGGATCTCTAAACTCACAGTAAGAAATGCAATAATACAAATTTGAGGGGCGGTACATCCCCGGTCCAGTGGAGGCCATTTATTAATACATAGCTCTACTATTGAGTATGAGGGCGTAATAGAATTAGTATCATTACATATTTTATGCAATAGAAAAAACTTGATTATACATGACTCGTGGCGCCATCTGTTGGCAGACGATGTAAGAATAATGTTGGTTCATATAAAATAATTGTTATTTGTGTACAATAAATTATTAGTGTTATGAGAATGCAGCTGTATTTTAACCAACGGGGGCGTTATCGCCCCCTAGTGGGCGCTGAAGCTATTCATGGCGGTAGCGAGTCTAAAGTCGAATGGGGGGCGGTATGAAATACCTCTATTTTCATGAAAACACATTTTATCTAGCTGTCTAAAATGTTTATCCTATTGTTATGGCGTAAATAAACAACAAAGGCGGGGGGTAGTCCATAAAAGGTTGGGAACCTATGATTTATATTAAGTTATCTGTAAATTCACTTCTCTCAGTCAAAACACATTATTATTTGGTCAGTCAAAACTATTACTTAGCTAAGATCCGCGACAAGCAAACAACAATAAGAAATTAATAATGTGTGTTTTCCTGCTGGATGAAGTGGATTTACAGGGAAGACAACCGTTAAGACGACATCGTGTTGAGGCGAAACGCGTGTCGTTTGCAAGGTGGAAAAGTGGTAGTGTGTGTGGTTGGTAGGTGGAGAGTTGCTGACGGCCGTTTTTCGGAAAGATTTACTTTAAGTTCCCTGTAAATCCACTTCATCCAGCAGGAAAAAACACACTATTAATATTCTTTTATTGTTTTGCTTGTCGCGGATCTTAGCTAAGTAAAACTTTTGAGTGTCCACATAGTGATGGATTTCCGCAAAGTAACGCCTGACTCCATTGACCACATTATTATTTGTCTGAGTGTCCAATATAGAGCGGTTGAAACCAATAGGCTAGTAGATAACGTCCTCAAATGTAGGCGAGGGTCAGGGTGTCGTCGAAGTATACTCACTTCGGCCATGCTCTCGAGCGCCATGGCGGCGTTGAGGCGGGCGAGCGCCAGGGCTGCGGGCAGGCGCGCGTCGGGCGAGGTGTCCGCGGCGAGGTCGTAGCAGCGCTTGGCGAGGTGGGGGTCGCGCGCCAGCCCCAGCCCGCGCTCGTGCATGTACCCCAGGTTGAACGTGGCCTGCGCGCTGTGCAGCTGCTCCGACGCGATTCTACACACAGTAATCAACGTTACAGCAATAAAAGGCAATAACCAGAAAGTGATTGCATGCTATTGGTTGTACATGTGTACGGAAGGCTCGATAGGCGATGACCAAGGAGAACATCATCATATGGTCCTATGTAGAGGACGTCCACAGTGCTTATCCATTGGGATCGGTTTTGAGCGACGCGCTTCACTTCAGGCCACGTCAACCCGATGGATTTCATTTCGGCCGCTACGGAAGAGAACATACCTTGAACAAATTGCCGATGTTTTTAGGAAAGGCCAGGCCAAGAGTACCCTTAACCGGCGGGTTTGCATGAGGAGAGTGATAAGTGTGGAGGTAGCAAGGACAGTATGCCGAGATCGTAGCAGCTGGATATCTATGATGTGATTTACCCCTATAGAAAATAGGCGTGACGATACGTAACGTAGAGCGCTCTGACACTGCGACCAAACGCCTGCTCGTTTGCCTACCTATCCGAGAAAAAAATTGTACATAGTCTTATCCAATTAGGCCTCCGTGTTTGGGTGAAGTTAGTATCCATATTTGCTGATAGTTACCACGCCGGGCTGGCAGATATGATGACTGTAAAGTAAAGAAACCATTTGTTCTTTTCTTTTTTCTTTGATGGCAATTAGTTACAACTATTATGCCAGTGTCAAGTAAAATGCGATAAAATGATGTCTCTTGAAATATAACTAGTTAGCTTGTCACGTTACGTCTTGACAAAATGGCGGCTATTCTACCAAAACCTACTATGGACTATTTCAGTCAACTTAAAAAGTTACGATACACGCATTTATTTCATATCACTTCACTTATACACCTTGATCGAACTACATATATATATATATATATATATATATATATATATATATATATATATATATATATATATATATATATATATATATGTATATGTATATGTATATGTATATGTATATGTATATGTATACGCACACGTATATGTATATGTACATGTATATATATATATATATATATATATATATATATATATATATATATATATATACGCCACCACAATTAAACAATATAACTGATAATAATATAAGATTATGAAAATGAAATAAAAACACAACGTCACTGATGTAAGTTGACGGGAAAAGTCCCCGTTACCACATGTGATATAAAGAGAGTGACCTATAGTGATGCGCTGCAGCCTCGAGGTCAACCTGAGTGCCCAGGCCGTAATAGTGGTAATCGCCCAGCTTGACCCTAGACGCGGCGCAGCCCTGGGCCGCCGCGCGCGACCACAGCTGCAACGCACGCCGCCAACGCTCCTCCTCTGGGAACAGGTTCACAGCACCTGGACACATGAACACCACATGTGAAGTTAAGCGATGTACCCACCCACCTAGGCACTGTGGCGTGCCGCGTGCCGCGTGCCGCGTGCCGCGTGCCGCGTGCCGCGTGCCTGCCGTGCCGCTCACAGCGACACCCGGAATCCTTAGGGGGTTTCTTTCTTCAAATAACATTCTTCAAAATGATATAACAATTTATTTTTCTTGTTTCATTGTACATTTATATCATATTCATATTTATTCCCTATCATATTTTATTAACACCACAGTACTATGAAACGTGATATTTGTTCCGGCGAAACACAGCGTCTTCTAGGATAAAACAGTGTTTGGTGTCGTGCGGCGTCTACACTACAGTATTCTTATAGTATAACAAAATCAAGTGAGCTTTTTCGTAGTGGTAGAGCAACGCTGCAGACGAATACTTTGTCAAGAATGGCATAATATTTGTCTGTAGCATGAATGGGCGTTTCGTACGGTTACACGGCCGCAGGATTCCGCGAGGGTAGCCTAACACCGCGCTCCCCGCGTGAGCGCCCGGTTCGCCTTAATGACACTTTTTTAAAAGTCAGCAACATTTCCGCATTGCCCATGGCGCTGTGGATGTCTATGGGCGGCGTTGATTGCTTTCCATCAGGTGACACGCCTGCTCGTTTTTTTTCATTAAAAAAAAAATGTCAGAGACATTCGCGCGCGCGCGGCGTAAGCTCACCGTTGTCGAGCAGGAAAGCGGCGTTGCTCTGCGCTACTTCGAGGCCGCGCTCCGCCAGCGACAGGTACTGCAGGAAGGAGGAGTCCGCGTCGCGAGCGCGCCACGCAGCGTGCGCGAGCATCAGCCGCGAGCCCCACGGCCTGCGCTCGCACACGTTCTTAAACAGCTGCCAAGCAAACAAACAGACATACATATGACACACAAAAGTGACGTGCCGCCCCCACGCCTCTTCCTGTCACCGCCTGGCCCCCGAGAGGGGGAGGGCTCGCGACCGACGTTTTTGATCGGGTTAATTGGTAGGCTAATTCTAGAAGACGCGAAGTCGGTAAGGACCCAATTAATGCGAGCATTAACGGCCCGACTGGCGATTCATCGGGGAGTGCTTGTTCGGACTGCAATTTCACTATCGTGAAAGTTGGATTTGACAGAAGAGTCATGAAAGTAGGCTGGAAATGAGAGCATTAAGAAGTATGTGTGGGGTAACTTTTAAATGATAGAATAAGAAATGAAGATATAAGAGAGCGATGTAGAGTAAAAGGTGTCGTGACAAAAGTTGAGAAGGGGATGCTTCGATGGTTTGGGCACATAGGGGGAATAGATGAAAAAAAGAATTACGTTCCGGATGTGGACGGAAGGGTTGGTAGGGGAAGACCAAAGAAAACATACCTTTACCAAATTGCTGAAGTTTCTAGGAAAAGCCAGGTCAAGAGTAACCTTAACCGGCGAGCTTGCAAGAAGAGAGAGGTAAGTGTGGAGGAAGCAAGAAAAATATGCCGGAATCGTAGCGGTTGGAGATCTGTGGTCTCTGCCTACCCCTACGGGAGACAGGGATAACGATATGTATATTTATGTATAAGCATTAAGCCCTGGAATGCCGGGATTCGCAAATGGTACTTGCTTAGTATAAAGACTAGGAAAGTACCATACTCTCGCAGAAAACCGGCGTCTGAGTGGTAGCTTGGCTACCGCGCTTCGTGCGGTGAGCGGCCTGAGTTCCGGAGGTGCAATACCCTCCCCCTCCCTTAATGTCACTTTCTTCAGAGGTCGGCAACGCTCCTGCACTGCCTATGCCGCTGCGGATGTCTATGAGCTGCGTTGATTGCTTTCAATCAGGTGACACGTTTTAGATGGAGCTTAAAGCTCAAGGGTTATCGTCAAAGGTTTACATAAATTAGTAATTCGGCTAACCTCGACGGCCGTGGTGCAGGAGCGCAGCACGCCGAGCCCCTGCGCGTGCATCTGGGCCAGGTGGTAGAGCGCCAGCACGTGCCCAGACTGGGACGCCAGCGAGAAGTACTTGTTGGCCTGCTTGAAGTCGCGCCGGACGCCGATACCGCCTAGAGGGTCGCAAACATCCACATCATAACAACAACTCCTCTATAGATACATCGACACGTCGAAAGCCATGCGGTGTATGTTGGTAACCCGGCACCCTCTCTCGGTCACTCTTCGATTGAACGCCTTGACATACAGACGTGTTATCTTACGTAGTCACTCCGGCACTCATCATCTCCGGCAACTGTCGGTTCCCTGACAAACGTAACTTACTTTTTTATGGTATAAAAAGTCAAACGTTATAGTAGGCGTGTCACCTTTTTTATGGGATAGGAAGGCAAACGGGCAGGCGTGACATCTGCAGCGCCATAGACAGTGCGGAAGCGTTGCAAGTCATTATGGGAGTGGGAATGGGAGAGGGAAGGGGGTAGGTGTTGACCCTCCGAAACTCAGCCGCTCACCGGACGCAGCGCGGTAGTCTAGCTACCATTCAGACGCCGGTTTCGTGCGGGAGTGTAGCACTTCCCCGGGCGAGCCGGCCCATTCATGCTACAAAATTCACCTGGTGAAAAGCAATAAATGAATATCAATGATGATGCGGATGTCTATGGGTTGCAAACCATAGACATCCCTACCGCCATTGATTCACCGCCCTAAGCATTGCAGAAGCGTTACCGGCCTTTAAGGATGTGTGGGCTCGTTTTTAAAAAATTCGAATGTCGTATCGAAAAAATTGATTACCACGCACGAATCCAGTCTACCACACTCGGCTCTCAAGACAGGCTCATCACCATGTACTCACGTGAATACATGGTAATGAGTCTTATTGATGGTGATTAGGCTTATACATATAATGCACGTTTATTTGAATGGAATGCTTGTTAAAGGTTCACAGCTGGAGGTAGCTGGTTCCTCAGGGTGTGTACTAATATTTTAACAATTACATTACCAAAGTACATGAAGCCCAAATGCAGTTGTCCTTCAACCCAGCCCTGGTTGGCGGCCATCGTGAAGTACTTGAATGCTGCACTCGTGTCCCTGGGCACGCCGCGACCCTACACGAGTACAATCAGCTTAGAATAACATACATACATACATACATATGATCACGCCCGTTTATCGTAGGGATAGGTAGAGTCCACAGTTCTCCATCTGCTGTAATATTGGCACACTTCCTTTGCTTCCTCCACACTCATCATTCTCTTCGTATAAGCTGGCCAGATAGGGGTACACTTGACCTGGCCTTTCTTAAAAACTTCGGCAATTTGCTCTAGATATGTTTTCCTTAGTCTTCCCCTACCGACCCTTCCATCTATATCCGCAAAGTAAATTTAGCTAATTCTGAGTCATCAGTTTTTCGTTCGTTTGGTTTCGTTTATCGGTCATCTTTCACCCTCTATGTGCTCAAACCATCTAAGCATCCTTTTCTCAAAAATAGATACAACCATGAAATGTAAACGCCGCCCATAGACATCCGCACAGCGTATGCGGATGTCTATGGGCGGCGTTGATTGCTTTTCATCAGGTGACATGCCTGCTCGTTTGCCTTCATATCTCATTAAAAATAAAAAAATGTTAGTAATACAATAATCAGTAATAAAACTATTCACAATAACAAATATTTTTGTAGATTTTTGTGTAGACTCGCATTTACTGTACTGCATTCGGAATAATTTAATTTTAAATTATTCCAAATATTTGTGCACTACTTAACTCTAATTTATTAGCTTCATTTATTAGCTTAATTTATTAGCTTCATTTATTAGCTTAATTTATTAGCTTCATTTATTAGCTTAATTTATTAGCTTCATTTATTAGCTTAATTTATTAGCTTCATTTTCATTTTGTTTGTTACTTCGATGTTGTTTGTATTGTGCCTTCAATAAACAAGTCATCCATCTATCTATCTAATACCTGTAGATACATGATGCCCAGCCCGCTCTGTCCGATGGGGTTGTTCAGCTCGGCAGCCTTCTTGAAGTATCGCAGCGCTGTCTCGTTGTCCGGCTTGATGCCATCACCCCCCTCCAAATATATCTGAAATTCAACAATATATACCGTTAATCCTCCTATAACGCGGTACACTTATAACGTTGTCCTCTTATAACGCGTACTCTTATAGCGCGGTACACTTATAGCGCGGTACTCTTATAGCGCAGTACTCTTATAGCGCGGTACTCTTATAGCGCGATTGGCGATTTCATGTCCCTCGTATGAAACGTGTTTACCCTCGTATAACGCGGGGATTAACCAAGTCATACATTTGTAAAGTGAAATTTATAATGATTTGACAGTTCATAATGAACTTTGTTACTTTGGTCTTGTTCTTATAAAATTAAATTATTTTATTACGTTTTTCTTCCTAGTTTTTGAGTTTTAGGAACATTGATTATGCATCTATCATGCATCCCTCGTATAATGCATGACAGGTTGTAACTTGTATACGCCACCATTATTGTTTTTGTATAATTAAACAATAACTGATTGGCTCAGTGGCGGGGCCCTCCGCCCGCGGAGTCAATGGTCGCGGGTTCGATTCCCGCATCGGAATAAATATTTATATGGATTTATAAATGTTTATTACGAGTCTGGTAACCCCCCCAATCCGCATTTCCTTTCCCGCCCCTTCCTTTCTTCTCTTTCCCTTCCTCTCCGCCAATCCACGGTCTGCCGTGCCAATGGATGCGTGGCTAGGGGCGAGCCTAGTCGCAAGCGTGCCGATCGTCCCGGGATCGAGCTCCCCCGGGGAATATGGTGCCTTACCTCAGCATGCAAGGCTCTGCTGGGGCTGACCTCCATCCTCCCTTGCGGCTCGTAGGATTCATTAAGACAAATTTAATATACCTAATTTGTCGAAAATGACGGCAACGTGGTTCGCCACCCGTCACATCCTGATCCTCACGAGGGCGAAAAGCGACCAATGACAAGCTGTTTCGCTGCAATGAATGGTAGCGGATAGAGCTCTGTGAATATATAAAAAAAAATAAAAAAAAACGATCACGACAGATTGTGATAATCGGTCAATGGGTATTTTTTACCTTGCCAAGGTAGGCGTTGGCGACAGCGTTACCGGTCTTGGCGGCTTGCATGAAATAGTGATGCGCTTTGCTGATGTCCAAGGTTACTCCGCGCCCGCCCTGGAAGTGGAGCTGACCGAGCCCCACCTGGAAAGGAGTTGTTAGCTGTATGACACTAATTTCTATAAATCTAACATTCTTAGTAACCAACAACAATATGATGATTAATGGAGTCAGGCGTTACTTTGTGGAAATCCATCACTATGTGGGCAGTCAAAAGTTTTGCTTAGCTAAGATCCGCGACACAACAAGTTGTAGTATGTGTTTGGTGTTGTGTATAGTGGTGTGTGGAGGTTGGTGGGTGGAGAGTTGATGGCCGTTTTTCGGTAAGTTTTTGGTTTAAGTTCCAAATAAATCCACTTCATCCAGCAGGAAAACACACGTTATTATTTTTCTGTTACGTTATTGTTTGCTTGTCGCGGATCTTAGCTAAGTAAAAGTTTTGACTGTCCACATAACAACAATATGAATTATACATGCTGGCTAATCCAAGGGTAGAACCCCGATGAGATGGTCCGTCCAATGGAAGCAGAACAAGACGCCCCCCCTCCCGCAAGAAACTCCACTTTACCATGCTTTCCCTGTAATGACCAGTCTACAATTATTTGAATCTTCGCCATGGTAGAGTTTTGAAATGGTAAAGCCACGCTGCAGACGAATACTTTGTCAAGGATGGCACAATATTTGTCTGTAGCATGAATGGGCCGGCTCGCCCGGAGAAGTACCACACTTCCGCAGAAAACCGGCGTCTGAGTGGTAGTTTAGCTACCGCGCTTCGTCCGGTTAGCGGTTGAGTTCCGGAGTCCTCTCTCCCCCCTTCCATAATGACGGTTTACTTTAAGGCCGGCAACGCATCCGCACTGCCTATGGCATTGCGGATGTCTATGGGCGGTGTTGTTTGTTTTGCATCAGATGAAAAGCCTACTCGTTTACCTTTCTATGCTAAAAAAAACGGTTGCCCACAATTACTTTGCTGCAGATAGATACTACTCTAGTTTATTAACAATCTAGCCTTTTTGCATTTTTCAAGAAACTTCTTTCCACCGCTATCCTGTGAAACCAGCTACCGCTAAAAGCCTGGAACGCAACTGTGATGTTTATAGTATTGCGGATGTCTATGGGCGGCGTTGATTGCTTTCCATCGGGTGACACGCCTGCTCGTTTGCCTTCCTATCCCATAAAAAAAAATTGCTGAGCCATTTGCTGAAAAGTTTTAATTTTTACTTATTCGTTACTCACTCACGTTCGTTACACGTTTAATTTTTAAAACTTTCGGTAATAAATAGTTTTTATTTATTTATTTATTATTTACCTGCGCCTGTACGTCACCCTTATCGGCCAGAAGCTGATAGTACTCTATGAGGTCGGAATCGAGCGCGGTGCCCTCCGCCTCGTCCAGCAACCGCACGCGCTGCACCGCCGGGCCCCCGTTCAGAGTCACCTGGCTGGCGACTAGAACCCAAATAGTTCATCATCATTGGATGATGACATTGCACTCATCCACTGGGTGACACAAGTTAAATAATTAAATGCACAGCACTTTCATTCATTCATTCACTCGTACTTAGAGACCGGATGGGAAGCTTAATTCCATCCCTTATTTACAACGTGAAAGTAATGAACATGGCAACAAGACAGAATGGGTCTACAATGGCGTAACAATATAACCTAAATATACGGAAAATAAAATGTATAAAACGAAGTACCACACTCCCGCAGAAAACCGGCGTCTGAGTGGTAGCTTAGCTACCGCGCTTCGTACGGTGAACGGCCGAGTTCCGGAGGCCCAACACCCTCCCCCTCCCTCTACCCCCTCTCTATCCCATTCCCACCTCCATAATGACACTTGACACCATGTATATAGAAAAAAAGAGGTGAAATGCTAACAGAGTTGTTCAAAAATCTACATGATGGATTCAAATGGATTCAAATGATGGATTCATAGGTGGCGTTGATTCTTTACCTAGCATACTCAGCGAATGCTTGCTCTGCTAAATACATACATACATACATATAGTCACGCATGTCTCCCTGTAGGGATAGGCAGAGACCACAGATCTCCATTCGCTACGATCCCGACACACCTTCCTTGCTTCCTTTACACTCATCCATCGTTCTTCTCACATTCATCGTGGCGAAACGGCTCTCCGACCGTCGCTTCTAGCCCTCGTGGAAATCAGGACGTGTCGGATGGCGAACCACGTCGCCGTCATTTTTTAACGAATTATATAAGGTAAGGCACTAAGTACCCGTGGGAGACCGATCCTGAAACGGTCGGCACGCTTGCAACTAAGCTCGCCCCTAGCCACGCATCCTTTGACACGGCAGACCATGGATTGGCGGAGAGGAAGAGAAAAGGATAGAGAAGAAAGGAAAAGGCAGGGGATAGAAAACATGGATTTAGACAGGATGATATATATGATACTACCACAACGGAAGACGAGGAGTGATAAGGTAGTAGCTAAATATCGGACATAAATACCGGACAAGCGGCTAGGCAACGGTTACTCCCTGACCGTCTGCTATGAAACGATAATTCACCTTTAGCAGCAACCTTCATGTAGAGATCCAATGCATTGCGACAAGAGGCTGGCACGGTGACCCCGGCCCAATAGCGGTAGCCGAGAGCCATCTGTGCGTAGTCGCTGCCACCCGCGGCGCCCAGCGTGTAGTGCACCAGAGCACGCGCCTGAGACACTGGCACACCGACACCAGTCGCGTGCAGGAAGCCCATGCCCTGGATAACGATAACATATTCCCAGTATTGGATAAATCTTATCAGATAATATAAAAAGATACATACATACATATTGTCACGCCTGTCTCCCGTAGGAGTAAGCAGAGACCACAGATCTCCATCCACTACGATCTTGGCATACTTTCCTTGCTACCTCCACACACATTACTCTCCTCAAGTTATGTGTTCTATGTTCGCTTTGTGTTGGTTTGAATTCCTCATGAGAATATATTTGTATCGCCTACGAGTGTACATTTTGAGTTTGCATGTTTGTCCTTCATTGAAGCGGTAGATAGGTCTAATATGTTGTTAGACATTTCCATAACTCTTATGGGAAAAGCAATGATTTCCTGTTGTCTTCTGCTCCAATACTTATAGAGGTTATTTAGGCCTCAAGGCTATTGTACCCTCATCTACTGTAGGTAGGTGTAACCTCGTTAGTTATCCAGCAGGAAGTCGACTGTCTTCCACCTCCATTCGCTTCGAGCAGGATTGACATTTGGGATGATACTTACACTCCCTCTTACTGCACTATATAGACAGATCTCATATATATTACATTTACTAAAAAACATAATACATAAATCCATAAAAAATTTACCGCATGTGCCTCAGCATTGCCTTCTTCAACTAACTCCTTGAAGATACTCTTTGTCTTCTCAATGTCCAATTCAACACCCTCCCCAAATAGATAGGACCAGGCGAGCTTGATTTTGGCCGGCACATAGCCTCGGTCCGCAGCAAGCTTCACCTGTAGTATGGCTCCTCGAAGATCAGGGGACCGACGATCAAGCTTAGTGATTGCTGCATCATATATTTCTTTTGCTGCAATTAAAAAAAAGCAATATTAAAATAACGAAAAAAAATGTGTTTCACAAATGTTTTTTACTCATTACCATTTTCACTATTATATTTTTGCAAGAAGTAGCGTTCACATCTCAAATAATTGTCTGACGGTGGTAAAACCAAGCTGAAAACCATTCTATAAAACTCAGAGCACATTTCTATAGGTATAACCTGGCTAGGCTTTATTACATGTGCAAGACAGCTTTTTTTTTTGTATGGGATAGAAAGGCCTAACAAGCCTGCTCATTTGCAGGCGTGTTTGCCAATGGAAAGCAATCAATGATGCCCATAGACATCAAGCTGGTTCTACTATCACCAATTAGCCATTAGTAATTTTTTTATGGGATAGAAAGGCAAATGGGCAGGCATGTCACCTGATGGAAAGCAATCAATGACACCCATAGAAATCTGCAGTGCTATTAGGCAGTGCAGAAGCATTGCCGGCCTTTAAGATAATGGTAATTAGTTCTTAAAATATAATTATCAAAACAAATTTTATATCTTTATAAATACCTTCTTTTAATTCTGGAGTTAATTCTGGCTCTTCTTCTGCTGGCACTTTTCCTACAAAACTAAGAATATCATTTGAAGTATCTTCTGTTTTCTGCAATGAATAAATGTCACTATAAAAATTATTATTATAAGTTATTGAACAATCATTTTAATTAAAACATTTTTAATATCAAGTAAATTATAAATGATATTTCATCATCATCATCATCATCGCAGCAGTCCACACACATAAGTCTCTCACAAGGTGACCTACCTAGCCCATACAAATTTTTCTGCCAGCCATCATACACAAATCATCACTCAATCTAGACGAGAGTCATCCAATCCACATTCGCCAAGGTACTGTCTCCACTCTAGCACTTGCAAAGATAATTAGATGTCTGAGAAATTAGACAAGACAGCCCATGCCATTTCTTCTGCCAACCAGCGTGCATAGTTTGTCTCTGACGTTAAAAACATTAGTTTGGATCCCAAATAACAAATTTTAAAAATAATTCGATAATGTGACAAAACTAGTGGCAGTTGATAATGTTACAAAACTCACCACAAGTGTTTCCAGGTCTTCAGCATCCTTGCTGTTTTGACTCCAAGTAGACTCTGAATGTTTAAATAGATTCTTTTTCACCAGTTTTAATGCATACTTCATCTGTTCTAAATGGTCATCTGATTGTAAGGGATCTGAAAATAAAAAAAAATATGCTTTAATATGCTGAAAATAAAATAATTCTTTATTTATTGGGTTTTCACATAAGTTCCTTCGGTTTTTTAACATTTATTTATAGCAAAACACATTCTAAAATAAAAACTTTTATTATTAACTATACTGTCCATTATTTTTGATCATACTGGCCCAATATTAAGAAAATTGAATGATGCCATCTCTCCAGAAGGCTCTGTCTTTACTCTCGAAAAATCTCTCAAGATGATATTTTATAATGTCCAATAATGTGAATATTTTTCTGTTAAGATAATTTTGTAGTGAGCGGAATAAATGGTAGTCGGATGGTGGGATGTACAGGCTATATGGAGGGTGAGGTAGAATATACCATAAAATCTCTACCAACTTCTGTATGCAATTCTGTAACTACAAATACGCCGTATACATTGCATATTTTTCCACTGCTTGGGTTGCGTTTTTCCGTTTGCAAAAATAATATAACATAATATGCCAAAAATGTTCATTTTTCTGTTTTTACTATACACAAAGTCACAAAATTAATAAATTTTACACTAAAATGTAGCCACAAGTATTTTCCATAAAATAGGTCAATATCTACATGCCAAAATATGAACGAACTTATGTCACAACTCCATACCAGAAATGGTATATATTGAAATGTAAAAATTATCAGTATGCTCCTTTTTATTTTCTTCATTTACTTTTAATTTCATAAAACCATGATCAGCAAGTCAAATTACTTCCTCTTAAATTATTTGCTATAAATTTTTAATAGATAATTATCAAGTACTTACTAATAAATACTTACAAATAAATGTATGTCATACATGATGACATACAAATAAATTGTAAGATGAATATCAAACTAACTTATATATAATAATTGTCTTGTACGTGACATTGGCGAAATCATCCCTGCTATTTTGATACTATTGAAAGCCATTAATTCAAATGAATGAATAAATGAACTTATAAGTATAAAACGTAAAAGGACATTAGCTACTATAATATTTCTGAAAAGCCTCCAATTAGATTGTGACAACTAAATATTAGCTAGCCAGTATTAGTTAGTATTATTATCAGTACAAGGTGGCTTTCTCTTCAGTTACTAATTCACTTGCCCAGCTTAGTGTAAATACTAAAGTGGAATACAAAAATTGGAAGAAACCTAGTATATAAATATAGTCCAGTAGTGAAGTCGAAAAGGTTGTTGTTAATGATAATGATGTTTTTATAAAGCCTTAATGTCCTAATACACAAAACCTCTGCATTTCTGGAGTAATAAACATTTTCATCACACTTTTCCAAGGTTTTGCAGATACCCAGACACTGAATAAATTCCTATAGATCACATATATATTTATCCCATGCAAGAATCGAACTAGTGACATTTGGCCGAGTGCGGTAACTTTGGCACTTAAATAAGTTGAAATATAAATTACACAATATTTCCTTTTACTTTTCAATTTACCTTTGGTTGTTTCTTCTTCATCTTTGTCCAATTCTTTAATCGCATCAGCAGCATTTTGCAACACAATTAGCTTTTGTTTAACATCCTCTGTTAGCACCTTCAGATATTCAGAATCAACCTTAGCACTGGTGTCCTGGCTCTCAGAACTTTCCTCAGCATCATCACTAATTTTCTTATTATCTTTTTGATTTTCAGGGCCTTTTAACTCCGCAGACACAAGGAAGACGCACAAATATATCCAATACCATCGTAAAAGTTCCATTGTGATGCAAATAAAACTATTTATTCATAAAAAAATCGTGTAATATGTTCAATTACGTGTCCCTACCGCTGAATGACATTTACAAAAAATATAAACGTTACTGTAACTACAGAACTATATAAAACCATTCGAATTTTTACACGTGTACCAATTTTATAAAAAACTATGTTATTATTTAATATGTACACAACTTTATTAAAGGAATGATTTGGTGTCGCTAGACAATTTGACAAATCAAAATAAAATTAGACCGTTCCGTTTCAAGTTCAATCAACAATAAAACTGTGAATGACAACTTTAAATGATTTAAAAACATATTTTTTTAGCATACACAATATATTAAAAGAGAAAGTTTTACTAATATATTTCAAGCAATTTTATTTTTAATTCATTACAATAGAGAAAAAAAATATTTATTTTTATGAAATAGAGCCATGAAATTCATATTACGGTATTGTCTTAAGATAAGGATAAGCTTTTAATTTATCTCATTAAATCATAAACTATCTCATATTTTAAAAATATTATATTATCTATAATGACAATTTTTGGCAGACAGCCAATTCTTCATTGCTATAAGAAATAATTAAAAAACCAAAATAAATATCAGCTGTTTCACATTACTATTTTACTATATATACTGTGAATTCGGGGTCATATTGGGTTTTGCATAATTCCGGAAATAATGCTAAAATTATGTGACTATTTACCAAAAATCTTATAATTGTATGTATATCTGCTCCCGTATACCCTCTGTTTTTGTTTGTGTAAAGTACAAAAAGTGGCTTTCACATCACTAAATTTTGGTTTATTATCAATAAACATTCTGAAGTATTAATGAGTCTTTGCAATGTTTCGTATTCCGATTTTAAGTATATCGAATCAAAAATGCTGTATAATACGAATGAAAACTTCAAGCAGTTTTATACGGAGTAGATTCTTAGAATACTTTATCCAGAACCATGGACACAAACACGTGAAATCAAGTTCTGTGGTGCCACTCTGGGACCCCACAGTTCCTTTTGTTAATGCTGGCATGAATCAGGTGAGTTGCTCACCAATCTTATCCTTCCAAACGAATTTAATGGGGCAATATTACTCTCTCTACAATTGCCAATTGCTCTTACCATACTGTGACCTGACCTGACTTGACCTGACCGTTTAACAACCTGATGTCTATAGGCAAAACTTCTTCTTGATTACTATAGATTTAATCACAACCATTATTTATTTAGTTTAAAGGAGTCTTCTTGGGCGTGGTTGAGCCACCATGTCTAAGAGTTGTTAATTCCCAGAAATGTATTAGAGTCGGAGGTAAACACAACGACCTTGAACTGGTTGGAATAGATGGACACCATCACACTTTCTTCGAAATGCTTGGCAACTGGTCCTTTGGAGATTATTATAAGGTATGAATATAGATATAAATGTAATAGCTAACTTTAGGAACATTCAGCTGGAGTATGGTTGACGGCTATGAGTTTGGATGTGCCTTAATTTTCTTGGTAGATATCATTCAAAATTTAAGAAAATCCAATGAAAGACTGAAGTCATCAAGAAAGTGTTTCATGTTAGTAAACTTAAGTGACATGGGCCGGTCACAATTGTTCAAATAGATGATTAGAGTGAATAGAAAATAGTGTCGGATTCCCCTGCTAGAGAGCTGGCAGAAACGAGATATATAGAGTCAATGATTGTTGTTAGTACTATTATAAAATTATCATTATTAATGCAGATTTAAGATACTCTATCTATATTCTATCAAGCAGTGTTACAAAACAAATAATCATTTTCAGAGAGAAGCCTGCCAGATGGCCTGGGATCTTCTTCTAGGGCCCTTTCGCCTCAAACCTGAAGATCTTGTGGTGACATATTTTGAAGGAGATGCAATAATGGGTATCCCAGAAGATAGAGAGTGTAGAGACATTTGGAAATCAATTGGGTAGGTTTATTTACTCATATCTTCTTTTATCAATAATCTGTGAAAATAGAAAGGCTTATTAAAAAAACAAGAATTCAATTCTGTACCAAAAGTTATATCTCAATATTATGGCAAAGTAAAAAGCACATTATTATGTTCATCATATGCAGATGTCTACGGAAGTTGGTTATTGCAGATTTCCATCAAGCTCTTCTCTAATTTGTAACATAGAGAAATTGTCATGTATATCCTACCCGTGACTTACAAGTGGTCATAGAAAATAACAGCCTCTATTACTGAACCAAATTACTAATGAAAACCCTATGACGGTCAATTTGTATGCAGTGTGCCTGCCAGTCAATTACAAGGGTGTGGTGCTGCTGAAAATTTCTGGGAAATGGGGGCTACGGGGCCCTGCGGCGTGTGCACTGAGCTGCATCATGTAGGCCCACATGGGGACCTCACTGAAATATGGAACATTGTTTTTATTGAGCTCAACAGGTAATCTTTTTGAAATAATACTTACGGAGTTTCTCTGGTACCAGATCGCCAGAGAACTAAAGTCACCGACATAGTGTTTCAAATTAGTAAACTAAAGTGGCAATAGGCTGGTCACGTTTGTCGGAGATCCGACAATCGTTAGAAACCCGAAGATCCAGAACCCGAAGATCGGGCTAGGTGGCGCTTCTTTGGGGAGGCCTATGTCCAGCAGTGGACTGCCGCAAGCTGTTGATTGAACTTATAATAATTAATAATATTTGTCACATGCACAATAGGTATAGTTTAATTAGGTACTTATTGTATCGACTATTGTGACTGTAAAATTTATTAGTTAATAGGAAGGCAAACGAGCAGGCGAGTCACCTGATAGAAAGCAATCAACGCCACCTACAGACTTCCGCAGCGCCATAGGCAGTGCGAAAGCGTTGCCGACCTTTAAGGAAATTGTCATTATGAGACGGGGAGGGTGTTGGGCCTCCGGAACTCGACCGCTCACCGTACGAAGCGCGGTAGCTAAGCTACCACTCAGACGCCGGTTTCCTGCGGGAGTGTGGTACTTCCCCGGGCGAGCCGGCACATTCATACTACCTACAGACAAATATACTACGCCATTCTTGACAAAGTATTCGTCTGCGGCGTGGCTATTTATTTAATGTCATCCAGAAAAGCCGACGGCTCCATCTCAAGGCTGAGCAAGCAACACGTCGACACAGGCATGGGCCTGGAGCGAGTGGCTGCACTGCTGCAAGGCGTGTCGTCCAATTACGACACTGATCTCTTCCAACCAATTATAGCAACCATACAGAGGGTAAGCACTTGTTAATTAAAATATTTATATTTTTAACGACGACCGATTAGCTCAGTGACGGGGGGAGGGCCCGAGGAGTCAATGGTTGCGGGTTCGAATCTCCGCATCGGAATAAATGTATGTATGGATTTATAAATATTTATTCCGAGTCTAGTAACCCCCCAATCCGCATTTCCGTTCCTGCCCTTTTCTTTCTTCTCTATCCTTCTTCCTTTCTTCTCACACCCTTCCTCTCCGCCAATCCACGGTCTGCCGTGCCAATCGATGCGTGGCTAAGGGCGAGCTTAGTCGCAAGCGTGCCGACCGTCCCAGGATCGGGCTCACCTGGGTACTATGGTGCCTTAGCTCACAATGCAGGGCTCTGCTAGGGCTGACCTCCATCCTCCCTTGCGGCTTGTGAGATTCACTAACACCAATTATTATACCTAATTTGTTGAAAAATGACGGCGACGTGGTTATCCACTCGTCACGTCCTGATTCTCACGAGGGCGAGAAACGACCAATGGAGAGCCGTTTCGCTGCGATGAATAGTAGCGGATGGAGCTCTGTGGTCTCTGCCAACCCCTGCGGGGGATAGGCGTGAATATATATAAAAAAAGTGTCTCGAATAAAGTTTTCCATATCTACTAGTACTAATCTATCTATTATACCAACAGAATAGCAAAGGTGTATCCGCATACGGTGGTAGTTATTCACCGGATGCGTTGACAGACCAGGCGTATCGGCGTCTGGCAGACCACGCCAGGATGATCAGCGTCTGCTTAGCCGACGGAGTGTTCCCCGCCACAAGGTAAAGTTTATAATGAAAGTAACCAATAGGTATCCATAATATAAATAGTTTCTATCCAGGCTGCAAAAAATATAGCACATTGGTCAAGTTAATTGTACAGAGGTACAAAATCAATAAATCAATCAACACCCATCCCGATACACCTTCCTTTACACTCATCCATCCTTCCTCTCACAGTCATCGTAGCGAAACGACTCTCCGTTCGTCGCTTCTGGCCCCATGTGGCGAACCACGTCATTTTTTAACGAATTAGGTATATTAAGATTCGTCATAGTGAATCCCACGAGCCGCAAGGGAGGACGGTGGTCAGCCCCAGCAGAGCCCCGCATGCTGAGGTAAGGCACTATAGTTCCCGGGGGAGCCCGATCCTGGGACGGTCGACACACTTGCGATTGAGCTCGCCCCTAGCCACGACGGACCGTGGATTGGCGGAGAGGAAGGGAAAAGGATAGAGAAGAAAGGAAAAGGCAGGGGAAAGAAAATATGGATTTAGAGAGGATGATAGGGATATGATTCTACCGGAACTACCGGACTCTATTGCAACGGAGGACGAGGATTGATACGATAAGAGCTGGGGAGGCCGGGGTACATGCGGCTAGGCAAAGATACTCCCCGGCCGACTCTACTGTCTATATGTATATTAAAAATGGACTATCAATCTACATTTATTCATTATTTTTTCAGCCTTAACCTCAAGCAAATAATGCGAAAATCGTTCAAAATGTGCACGGATGTCTTCCAAAACCCGCAACTTCTGTCACAGTTATACACTGAAGTGATGGCAAGCCTCGGTGACACATATCCAGAATTATCTACAAAGGAAAAAGAGGCTTACCTCATCATCGAACACGAAAGGGAGTCATACGCAAAGTTGAGATCGGAGTTGGCGAAGAAATGGAAGGGACTGGTGAAGCAATATCCCGAGGTGGAGAATTTAAATGATTTGGAAATGGCTGGATTTGCTCTTGGCTACAAGGAGTTCAAGGAGGTATAGTTCATAATTGACATATTTAATCTTTTCACAGTTCATTATTCTCTTTTGTGTGAATTATTATATAAAACATAATATGCCTTTCTCAATAATTTTTACTTTCTCTAGAATGGCATATTATTTATCTGTAACATGAATGGGCCGGCTCGCTCGGGGAAGTACCACAAACCCGCAGAAAACCGGCGTCTGAGTGGTAGCTTGGCTACCGCGTTTCGTACGGTGAGCAGCCTGAATTCCGGAGGCCCAACACCCTCCCCCTCCCACTTCTCCCCTCCCACTTACCCTCCTCCTTCCACTACCCCTTCCCTCCCACTCCCATAATGTCACTTTCCTTAAAGGTCGGCAACGCTTCCTGACTACCTATGGCACTGCGGATGTCTAGGGGCGGCGTTGATTGCTTTCCATCATGTGACACGCCTGCTCGTTTGCCTTTCTATCCCATAAAAAACCACCTATCCAGTAGAATCTTCGTAGAGTAAAATGTTGTAAGTAGTCTGACATCTAATTTTAATTCTTTAAACAATGCTTAACAAAACTTGCATTCATAAATACTGTTTACTTCACACCTTTGTTTAAAAGTCAACAAAATGGCGGACAGAAATTACACAGTGAACAGCCAATGTTTATGATGACAACATAGGAATACTAACTTGGAGTAATAACAAAATTTCAAGCACGTATAACACATACTTGCTTTTAATTTTATTGTATTGTATGTGTTTATGAGTAGTAGTATATATATGGATGTATGTGTGTGTGTGTGTGTGTGTGTGTGTGTGTGTGTGTGTCTGTACGAATATCGTCACTGTGGTCCGCGACCTGACCACGTTGGTTCTTGCTACCAACCAGCGCCAGGAACTCCAATAGAGCGCCCAGCATATTGCTGAGCAAGAACCATTTTATGACACTTGTTTGATTAAAATTATTTTCTTTTTGTATATTGTAATATTAGGAAGGTTTTAAGCAAAAATTAATTAGCAAAAGGGTGTCATATATAATGTTTTTTTATTACTAATCTGCATAGATTTATTTTTAAATAATTTCAAACCAACAATAATACGCATACAGCCCGGCTTTTACCAATAAAAACAAATTATACCACAGTGTTGCAAGTGTGAAAATAAATAAGCTGTTCTTAACCTCTCATCTCTGACTTCATCTAATTCCATTATTCATATATTCATGCATATGTAATTAATTTCAGACAATAGCCAAATTGAAATCAACAGTTGTACCCGGTGACTTAGTTTTTAAATTATACGATACCCATGGCTTCCAAGAGGATGTAATCGAAAGGATAGCAAAGTTAAACAATATGACCATAGACAAAGAAGAATTTCGGCGCCTCCTATCTCAGCACAAATCCAGGCACAAGACAGCTTTCAAGGAACAAAGCAATAGAAAAGGATTGACATTTGACTCAGTCATAGACAAATTGATAGAAAAAGGTGTCAAATGTACCAACGACCAGTACAAATATGATTATTTAGTAAAACACAACAAAATTACGTTGAACCAGCACAAAACAAATGTAGTTGCTATTTTAAATGAAGACGGTGAATGGATAGACTTTCTTGATCCATGCGAAAATAGGCCTTTTTATTTAGTTACTGGTAGCACAAACTTCTTTTGTGAAGAAGGTGGTCAAGTGGCTGACTGTGGTTCAATAAAAATAAACAGTAGAGTGTCTATGAAAGTTGATAGTGTTTTCAAAATTCGTGATTTTGTTTTCCATAAAGGACATTTTACCATAGACAAAGGTTGTGAAAAGCCATATCTTAAGTGTGACAGTGAAGTGACATTGGAGATAGATAGTGATAGAAGATTAAAAATAATGCAGAACCACACCGGGGTGCATCTGCTAAATGCAGCTCTTAGGATGGTTCTACCGAACAGTGTTGTCTACCAAATAGGTTCCAGGGTGACTGAGACAGGTTTAAATCTACATTTGTCAGTTTATGGTGAGAAATTATCACGGCAAGTTATTTTGGATGCACAAGAGTTGATCAGGTGAGATCTTTTCCAGTAATAATAGGATTATTATTTTATGCGATAGGAAGGCAAACGCGCAGGCGTATCACCCGATGGAAAGCAAGCAACGCCACTCACAGACGTCCAAAGTACCATAAGCAGTGCAGAAGCGTTGTCAGCCTTTAAGGAAAGTGTCATTGTGGGTGTGGGAGGGGGAAGGCTGTTGGGCCTCCGGAACTCAATCGTTCACAGGACGAAGCGCGGTAGCTAAGCTACCACTCAGACGCCGGTTTTCTGCGGGAGTGTGGTACTTCCCCGGGCGAGCCGGCCCATTCATGGTACAGACAAATATTATGCCATTCTTGACAAAGTATTCGTCTGCAGCGCGGCTCTACCACTACAGTTACAGTCTTGAAAGAGTAATATGAAATATAGTATTTGCGCACAGCATGGCTTATTTAAATATATAATACAATGAAATATAATTAAATTAAACAGATAATATGAAAAAATAAAAGAAGGATAATAAAAATCCCCTCTCCGTATCACTCCTCGTCTTCCGTTGCGGTAGTATCATAATCCCTATCATCCTGTCTAAATCCATATTTTCTTTCCTCTGCCTTTTCTTTCCTTCTCTATCCTTTTCCCTTCCTCTCCCCCAATCCCCGGTCTGCCGTGACAAAGGATGCGTGGCTAGGGGCGAGCTTAGTCGCAAGCGTGCCGACCGTCCCGGAATCGAGCTCCCCAGATACTATAGTGTCTTACCTCAGCCTCCATCCTTCTTTGCGGCTCGTGGGATTCGCTTTAACGAATCTTAATAAACTTAATTCGTTAAAAAATGAGGGCGACGTGGTTCGCCACCCGTCACGTCCTGATACCCACGAGGGCGAGAAGCGACGAACGCGGAGCCGTTTCGCTACGATGAATTTGAGAGGAAGGATGGGTGAAAAGATAAGTGTGAAGGAAGCAAGGAAGGTGTGTCGGGATCGTGGCGGATGGAGATCTGTGGTCTCTGCCTTACCTTACCCTGCCTACCAGGGAGACAGGGGTGACTATATGTATGTATGTTGTTTCTGGTAAAAAAGACCGTACGAATACTGTTTGTTATTCATCATCGATACTTTTCAGGTCATCCATAAGGAGCAATGTTCCACTGCAAACGAAAGTCATTGACAATGTCCAATTGCAAAGCGAGCCACACGTTGTGATGGTGCCGGGTGAGATTTACCCCGAACAGGGTCTCCGATTGGTAAGCTGCGGCACTCCATTGGAATCGAGGTTTGTGAAAAATTATGTTACGTGGTTGTATAATTAATATTTATATTTTTTACTTCACTATGGTCCGCGCATCCAGTTACTGCCAGCCGCCCTGCGCAGATCGTCGAACCATCTAGCCATGTTCACCGAGACGCGGTCTCCACTCCAGCACTCGTTTGCTCCAACGATTGTCGGATCTCCGACACACGTGACCAGTCCATTGCCACTAGTTCACCAATTCGAAAGACTATGCCGGTGACTTTAGTTCTCTGGTGAATTTGTTCATTCCGAATCATATCTACCAGAGAATAGCTCCGACATAGCTCTCTGAGCGACTCTGAGCTTGTGCAGCAGACGGACTGTCAGTGTCAAGGTTTCGGCGCCGTAGGAGAGTACAGGTAGGACACACTGGTCGATGACTTTTCGATGTCGATGAATTGTAAAAGCTACGTCGGTGACTTTAGTTCTCTGGCGGCTGGCAGAAACTGGATGCGTGTAGCCGAAGATCGGGCTAGGTCGATAGGCCGGCTGTTGACGATGGCCCACGATCTGACCACGTTGGTTCTTGTTGAAAACAAGGGACAGGTGCTCCAATAGAACGTCTGGCGTATGCCGAGCAAGAACCATTTTATGACGCTTGTTAGATTAAAATTATTTTCGTTTCGTTTTGTTTTGTTTATTTGTATATTATAATATTGTTAAGGTTTTAATTTTAAATATTGGTGTGGTTCATAGCATTGAATAGTGTCGCTTTATTTCATCGCTAGTAACGCGCTGGATGACTATAGAAGCAAATAGTTTAGATGGACAGCAAATACTTTCTGAATAATAAAAACCAATCAGCAATCCCCAATCCGGGGATTGTAAATATACCTCTAAATTTCGTGGGAGGCCATTCAGTATATTGGTGGTAAAAAAGTTGTAATTCAATCTTTAAAGAGTCATCCTCACCATCTGGATGAGTATAGGCGATCCAGTACGGTGTGCTGCTCTGGAAACTTCTATCCACGAGTGGTGGTGCACTCTGTGGAACCGGCTATCTTCGGCAGTATTTCCGAACCGATACACCATTCATCATCAAGGCATTACAGCCGCGGCCCACCCGCGGCCTTAGCCTGCTCCAGTAAATTTTTCCAGTCGGATCTTCGTTTAGCTTTATTCCCTCCAGCCCCTCACACCTAATGTCCTTAAGTCGTCCTTGATTCCATCTAGCCATCTGAGCTTAGGCCTTCCGCGGCTTCTACCACAATCTGGTTTGCCGTCGAGTAGGCGTTTGGATACTTTAGCCTCGTCCATCCGTACCACGTGCCCAGCCCAACGCATCCGGCGTCCAATCTTAATGGTTTTGATGACGTTCGGCTCATTGTACAGCTCATATAGCTCGTGGTTGTAAAGTGTACGCCATCGCTCGTTTTCCAACACAAGATCAAGGATACGACTTATAATTTTTCCTCTCCGATGCACCATTGGTACCATCAAAAAACAAGCCTACACATACCTTAAAGGCCAGCAACGTTTTCGGTACTCCAGCAGTATCGCGGATGTCGCTGGGCGACGCGCTTGATTGGTTGTCCCCCTATCACGTAAAAAAAGTACACTCTTTCACCACCAGGGAGCTATGCTGTGGAACGCATGCACCGTCTACCGGTTTCCTGGAGGAGTTCTGCGTGACGCTGGTGAAGGGTGCCGGCGGGCACACTCCTAATGTACACGCACTCACCGGCGATGCCGCCAAACAGGTGGGTTGGCTTTTCATGATATGGAAAGCAGTCAACAGCACTCATAGACGGATGTCTATGTCGTAAGGCGGGCAATGTCTCTACGATGCTGTGGCTATAACACTGGGCATTGAAGAGGCCTTACCATTCTTTAATACAATTCCTAATATTAGTTCACACTTTCCTTATATATATTATATATTATATATTTATATATTATATATATTCTCAAGTGGCAGAGCCACGCTGCAGACGAATACTTTGTCAAGAATGGCACAATATTTGTCTGTAGCGTGAATGGGCCGGCTCGCCCGGGGAAGTACCACACTTCCGCAGAAAACCGGCGTCTGAGTGGTAGCTTAGCTACCGCACTTCGTACGGCGAGCGGCCGAGTTCCGGAGGTCCCCCTTCCCCCCCCCCTCTCCCCTCCCTCTCCCATTCTCAGTCCCATAATGACACTTTCCTTAAAGGTCGGCAACGCTTCGCATTGGACAAGCGCGGTGGGTTAACGTCCGTTCCGCCAGAATTGGAGAGGGCCGTGCTCAGCAGTGGGACATATATGGGATGTTAAAAGAAAAAAAACGTTATAACTTTAATGCCAGTATCAAGTAAAATACAATAATGTCATGTTCTCTTGAAATGTATAGTCAACTTACCACGTTACGTCTTTATAAAATGGCGGCTATTCTACCAAAACCTACTATGGACTTTTTCAGTCAACTTGAAAAGTCACGATACACGCATTTATTTCATATCACTTCACTTATACGCCTCAATCGAACTATATTGTATAATACGCCACCACAATTAAACAATATAACTGATAATAATATAAGATTATGAAAATGAAATAAAAACACAACGTCACTGATGTAAATAAGTTGGCGGGAAAATTCGCTCATCCTTATTATTGGATTTTGACAGCGTTAAATATATTTTCTTCTTGACGTCAAAGGCTCGCGAGTTGTTCTGCCGAGCGGAGAAACTGTCGCAAGTGATAGAGCTCGCGGACGAGGAGCGGGTGCGCGAGGAAACAAAACACATCCGGGACCGGCTTGCTGAGCTTTGCGGCTCCGGTGGCGCCCCCTACGCCGAGTACGGCGCCTGCCTCCAACTGTTGGAGAGGCTGCAAAAGAAAGCCACCAGTAACAACGATATGGCGATGACGTGAGTGTGCCCTTGGTTATATTCCATATATTTTCGAATGTTTTCATCAATGCAGTCGAAGGTGTCTAACAGCCACTTCAGCCTCCCTCAAAAATATATCCAGGTATGATGTCGTCACCAGAGTCACCGACATAGCTCTTCAAGTTAGCACATTGAAGTAGCAATGGGCTGGATACGTTTGTCGGAGAACTGACAATCGCTGGAGCAGGCGGAGAGTGAACACGTGTAGCCGAAGCACCTCTTGCGTGTAGGTGACGCACCTTTAATGAGACCTTTGTCCAGCAGTGAACTGATATTGATTGATATTGATACTGAGTCCCCACGCTTAGTATGTCGATTGGGAATCATCAGGGAGAATGGTTACGCTGGTAGCTCCCATAGGACTCCTCCACCTGCTCCCACACCAATGGAAAGACATGGGGTGGCTCTACCCACTGTCAAGATACGCATTATAAAGTTAATTTTTGTTAAATACAAACCAAATGTGAATTGATGTTACCAGAGTGAAGTTTATGGTCCTGGCAGAAACTAGACGCATTCTTGGGGGAGACCTATATCTAGCAGTGGGCTGAACAGGCTGCTGATTGATGACAATGATGCTATCATCGCCGTATGATCACTATTTTCATTTGTTGTCGTGACAACGTGACTATGGAAGCCAAGATATTTTTTTTTTTAATTATTTTATATACTCACGCCTATCCCCCGCTGGGGTTGACAGAGTGTGGTCTCTGAGTGTGAGCTCCGTCTGCTACGAATCATCGCAACGAAACGGCTCTCCATTAGTCTCTTTTCGCCCGCGTGAGAATCAGGATATAGTTGCCAATTGTTACCTATGTGTTCATCAGCGCCATAGCAGAAGCGGAGATCCAGGAGGCGACGTCGGAAGCGATGAGCGCGGGTCGCCCGTTCGTGGTGGTGTTCGTGCGGTGCTCGTACCTGATGCGGAGCGCAGCCGTCGGCGAAGCACTGGCTACACCCAGCGTGCTGCCGGCGCTGCGGCTGGGCTGCGCTGGTGGGGTCATACGGGCCGCAGCCATCGTTCCCCAGGTACGCTTAGATAGGGGTTAATCGCTCCCCTCGCAACACCTGACCCGATCTTCGACTTCACGCATTCAGTTTCTGCCAGCTGCCCTACTGGCAGAGTTGAGTTGTACGTGTAGTAATAATTTAAAGCATTGTTATTGATTATTTTCTGCCAATCTTGAGAGAATATCCTGCCTTCACTTCACGCACATTGTTTTAACAAGATGACGTCACGCCTCACACTGCTGAAGAGAGAGCACAGGGCTTCTTCGTGATTTCTAACAAATTGCTACCCCCCCCCCCCTGGCCTCCCAGGTTGCCGGATTTCACCCTCTATGGAGTTTTTTCTGTAGGAGTACCTCAAAAGTGAAGTCTGTCATAAATAAAACAAACCCGACGATCATCTCAGCACTAAAAAAAATATCGTCCGCGAGGATAACGGCATCCCGACGTCACTACTTCAGCGAGTGGCACAGAGTACTGCGGCTAGATATTTAGACGAAATAATTTTGAAAAAAATTAAATTCTCACTTCTCTTCTTCATAACAGTTATTGAGATGACTAATGGAGTTACTTTGCGGAAATCCATTACTATGTGGACAGTTAGAACTTTTACTTAGCTAAGATCCGCGACAAGCAAACAATAATAGAATATTAATAGTGTGTGTTTTCCTGCTGGATTGAGTGGATTTACAGGGGACTTAAAGTAAAAGTTTTGACTGTTCACATAACAGTTATTTTTTTTATATACTTTGTAGTTTGTTTATTATTTATGTTTGAAAACTTGGTGCCACCGGACACCCTGTATACATTAACTGATGGGCAGGGGCTGGCGAGCGGGCAGTTCACGGCGGAGCGCTGGCTGCGGTGCGTCCTGCCCGTGTTCGGGGCGGAGCTGTACACGCGGACGGACCGCTCGCCGCGGACGTACACCGAGATGACCGCCACTAAGGTGTGTAATACGAACCTATTTGTCCAATTAGAGGCCATCCATAAATTCCGTCACACAAATTTTATGACACCCCCCCTCATCCTTGTCACAGGTGGTCACACTTGTGAAACCCCCTCCTCTCCTGGTGGGACGCCACATCTTTAAAATTTTATATTTATAAGTAATTACTAATTCCGAGTTTGGTAACCCTCCCAAGCCGCATTTCCGTTCCTGCCCTTTCCTTTCTTCTCCATCCTTTCCCTTCCTCTCCGCCAATCCACGGTCTGCCGTGCCAAAGGATGCGTGGTTAAGGGCGAGCTTAGTCGCAAGCGTGCCAACCGTCCCGGGATCGGGCTCCCCCGGGTACTATGGATGCCTTATCTCAGCATGTAGGGCTCTGCTGGGGCTGACCTCCATCCTCCCTTGCGGCTCGTGGGATTTACTATGACGAACTATGACGTGGACATGAAAAAATTTGTCTTTAATACATCTCAACGTCTGATAATGCGTCAGCAAAGATTTCATCACAATTATCTTCGATAAATTCACTCGTTTTAGCAAGGATAAATAAAAAGTTTATTTTAAATCAAAATTGATTTTTTATGTTTTCCCGTTCTGTGGTTCCAAGTCGAATGATGTAACTAGATTTTGTTTGTCTAAATTTTTCCAGAATCTATGTAGTAGACAAGAACATTCGGCTTCGTTATCCTGTATATACCGTTATTTTTGTAGCCACAGACAAACCATGGTGTTACACTAACCCATACTAGTACGTGACCCGCGCTCAAGTAGCAATCGTCAGAAAACGTAATAGTACGTGTACCGCATAAAATGTGTTAAGGAATACTGGGATATACATACATACATACATATCATCACGCCTGTCTCCTGTAAGGGTAGGCAGAGACCACAGATCTCCATCTGCTACGATCTCGGCATACTTCCCTTGCTTCCTCCACACTCATTATTCTCCTCATGCAAGCTCGCCGGTTGAGAGTACTCTTGACCTGGCCATTCTTAAAAAGTTCAGCAATCTGGTCAAGGTACGTTTTTCGTGGTCTTCCTCTTCCGGCCTTTCCATCCACATTCGCATACTGGGAGAGCATAAACAAATATGTAGGTTAGTCGGCGGACTGACCTACTCTCACAACTACATACATACTGCATACATTAAAAGAGTGTGGCTTGTCGGCAGGTGAGCCTGATCACATGCGAGCAAATGGTGCAGGACGCGATGAGGATCGGCATCAAGTTCGCGCAGTCGCATCTCAAGCGGAGCGACCACGGAGACTCGGACACACCCAGCGAGACCAGACAGCACAACTAGAGTAAACACGCGTGTGCTGTTAACAAACATCCTTGCTACCGTGCTAACATGGCGGTACATTTTGTGAGGTCATGGGTATATAAAGTCATGGACCAACTTGGGACAAGGACACGATTATATCTAGACCATAGGTTCCCAACCTTTTATGGATAACCGCCCCTTCGGCCCCCTTTACAAGGAAAATTGATTATTTATAATAATATAAACATTTTATTATAGATGGCTAGATAAAATGGTTTTTCATGAAAATAGAGGTACGTTAAATCTTCCAATAACGCGATTTCATCTCCCTCGTATAACGCGATTTCATCTCCATCGTATAACGCGATTTCGTGTACCCCGTATAACGCCATTTCATGTCCCTTGTATAACTCGATTTCAAGTACCTCGTATTACGCGATTTCGTGTCCCACGTATAACGCGATTTCATGTACCTCGTATAATGTGATTTCATGTTCCTCGTATAACACGGGGATTTCCGAAGTCATATACTTGTACCGTAAAATTTGTAATAATTTGACAGTCACAATCAACTTTGTTACGTTTGCACGTCTTGTTCTTATGAAATTAATTATTTTACTAAGTATTTGTTCCTAGTTTTTGAGTTTTAGAAACATTGATTATACATACAGTGACCTCTCGTATAACGCGGAACGAATCTACCGCGTTATGGGAGGGAGAGTTTACCGTATTTCATAACAGCATTTTCATGGGGACGATAGCGGGTCCATTTACCTTTGGTGTTGTTGATGGTGGTTTGAGAGTTTTTTCAGTAATATTTAGTTTAAGTTCCCCTGCAAAACCTCTTTTTCTATTTTTATTTATTTCTTGTCGCAGATCTTAGCTAAGTAAAACATTCTGACTGTCCACATAGAATAGATGCTGAAATGCTTCCTTCTATAGTATGATTGATTGACAAGACTGACTGTTCTAATTTTTTGAATCAATTGTTTATCTACCTCCTTGTAAATAATAAATTAAATATGATAATAAAACAAATTATGAAAAAATACTTTTATTTTATTTCAAAGACATCTACACTGTATAATTCATTACATCAAAGGGCAGAAAGTACAGTTTTTCTTTACAGCTGTAACAGATTACTAAAAAATTATATAAATACGTGCCGATCGTCCCGGGGTCGGGCTCCCCCGGGGACTATGGTGCCTTACCTCAGCATGCAGGGCTCTGCTGGGGCTGACTTTCATCCTCCCTTGCGGCTCGTGGGATTCACTAAAGACGAATTTAATATACCTAATTTGTCGAAAATGACGGCGACGTGGCTCGCCACCCGTCACGTCCTAATTCTCACGAGGGCGAAAAGCGACCAATGACGAGCCGTTTCGCTGCGATGAATGGCAGCGGATGGAGCTCTGTGGTCTCTGCCAACCCCTGCGGGGGATAGGCGTGAATATATATATATATATATATATATATATATATATATATATATATATATATATATATATATATATATATATAAATACATTTGTATGAAATACATGGAAAAAATTTGTCTTTAATACATCTCAACATTTGTTATTAGCCATTATTTACACTTTTACACATTTTTACATTTTTCTAAAGAACATTTGCTTTTTACTTTTGTACTTATGGATACTTTATCGCTAAAAGTCTGACAAATAATTATCACCCTGTATATTTATATCTACAAGTTATGTATATATACACTACACTACACATATTTGTCTACAACGACATCATTTTACGTAACGAGCTAGTGGCTTCCATGATAGTAACCAGCCAACATCGTTTAAGAACATCTAAGAGTAGATCTAGAAGGGAATAGTGGGAGAGGAAGGAGGAAGTAATGGGATACGAGAAGAAAATAGAAGGAAAAGAACTACAGAATCTCTGCACTCATCATCCGTATGGAATGCTAATAAAGCTCTCTGGCTCTGCTGGGGCTGACCTCCGTCTTCCCTTGCGGCTCGTGGGATGCACTGTAACGAATCTTAATGCGACGTGGTTCGCCTCCCGTTACGTCTCGATTCCCACGAGGGCGAGAAGCGACGAACGGAGAACCGTTTGGCTACGAGGAATGTGAGAGGAAGGACGGATGAAAAGATGTATGAGTGTGAAGGAAGCAAGGAAGGCTTGCCGGGATCGTAGCGGATGGAGATCTGTGGTCTCTGCCTGACCCTAGGGGAGACAGGCGTGATGATATGTATGTTTAAAACACTACAATTTGACGCCAATATTCTGTGATGGTGTAATTCCCTGGTTCTATTACACATATATTTCCTTAGTAAACTAATAGTCCACTGTGTCACGTGAGTCATTCGCTTTTATAGTTCACTTATAAAACAACAGCGTTTAACTGTCCATTACTTGCAGTCACATCTTTTCGGTAATTTGCTTCACACCGTCAATAGCTCAAATGTGATGCAGACTCCAGGCTGTTCTACCCCAGCTCATGTGCAGCCCTTGCTAGTGACTGTCCATGTACTGCAACTCGGACAACAACAGAACAGTATTGGGCAGCGGCCGTGGCTGCGGTGAGAGGATGGTCAGCGTCTGCCGTTCCATGTCCACCGCTGTCCTGTGAATGTAAATATCACAAGTCAGTTTCTAGCTTTGTTGTGTTAGCCATAATATTCTAATGTTGAACATCTATTTCTCCCACTCTCCATATGCTATGTCATAAAATAACGCTAGGTGGCTTGGGCACATAGATAGGATGGATGAGAGACGACTGGTAAAAGAAATTTGCTTTGCTGATGTGAATGGAGGGTTCCGTAGGGGAAAACCAAGGAAAACATACCTTGATCAAATTGCCGAAGTTTTTAAGAAAGGTCAGGGCAAGAGTACCCTTAACAGGCTAGCTTGCATGAAGAGAGTATGAATGTGGAGGAAGCAAGGTAAAGTGTGCTGAGATCGTGGCAGATGGAGATCTGTGGTCTCATGAAACAGGCGTGAAGATATGTATGAATGTATGTATGTACATGTAAGCAGAAATATTTCAACGCTTCTGCAATATCTATTGTACTGGTAATCCGTTTTGGACAAGTTGGTGGGTTAATGTCCGTTACCCGAGAAATGGGGACGGCACGGGAGCCTGACATATCTATCGCTTAGTGTAAGCACCATTACTCACACACACACAAAGCCGGCCAGGTTGCAATGCGGCACCTGGTCGTCCGGGCCGGCGGCGAAGGAGACGGCGAGCAGACGATGGGCCAGGGCGGGCGAGGGCGCCACGCCCACCAGCTTGGTGAGCGCGTCCTCGGCTCGCATGCCCAGCGGCATGCACGAGTCAGGCAGCGACGGGGCGCCCACCTGAATGGCGATATCAACCTATTTGTTATACCAATGACTACTAAAAAAAAAAACCGCCTACAAATATTTCTTACAACTACAGTAAACCCTCCTATAACGCGATTTCATGTCCCCCGTATAACACGTATTTTCCCTCGTATAACGCGTGGATTTCCCAAGTCATATATCTGTATGTACTGTGAAAAAATTATAATGATTCGACAATCCATAATCAACATTGTATGCACATCTTGTTTTAATAAAATTAAATTATTTTTTTTAGTTTTTGTTCCCAGCTTTTGAGTTTTAGCAACATTGATTGTACATTACAGTGATCCCTCGTATAACGCGGGACCGATCTACCGCGTTATAGGAGGATTTGTTAGGATTCGATGGGATCTCTCAAAATGTTTCTTAGGCAGTGTTTTTAAAGTGTTGTTTGACGCTCGGCAAGTTAAGGTCGCAGTGGAGGTCGATATTGCGCTGCAACCACTGAGCACCGGTGGCTCGACGAATGAAGCGATTTTGTATCACTTGAAGTTTATTTATTTATCTTTTATGCACGTGCGCGAAGGCGACACTCGCGTAGGAAATGATTGGCCGGACGCATGTTTTGTAAAGAAGCAGCTTGTGTCTGAGGGACAGTTTGCTGCGGGCGTTAATTAAAGGGTGAAGACGACCTAAGACGAAGACCGCTTTGGATCGAGCGTTTTGAATGTGTTTAGTAAAATTATAGGAGGGTTTACACGTTCACAACCAACATAGGTTATATGAATCACGTAAGGGCTCACAAATGTACTATTTGTGAGCCCTCACGTGATTCACAGTGCAGTCGCTGTGTGAGACACGAAGTAAAAATTATACCAAGTTAGTTACCTTAAATATCTTGAGGTCGGAAAATTTAACATCGAACGAGTGCGGGTAGTACGGTGTGCGGCGACCGTAGAAGTACTCGCGGATGCGCGCGTCCCGCGACTCCGCCCGCTGTGTCGACGACCGCTCCACCACCTGCGAAATGGTCAACATTAGTTGCCATCATTAAATACATAAGGCAGAATGGCAAGGTATAAGTCATAGCCTTTTATAATTAATTTTAAACTAACGCCCCTTTAAAAGAAAATTACTGTTAATCACCCCCCAGAAACGATTGAAATACACAAAATTAAGATTTGGAGACTAAATAGATATTCGTATATCTATTTAGTTTCTATTATGTATATATCTATTTAGAATTCGTATTCTAAGTTGGATAGTAGTATAGGACGACCGATTGGCTCAGTGGCGGGGTCTTCCCCCCGCGGAGTAAATGGTCGCGGTTTCGATCCCCGCATCGGAATAAATATTTAGGATTTATAAATATTCCGAGTCTGGTAACCCCAAACAAAAAAAAAATTCTAAGTTATCATGCACCAAATAAGTAAACCATAGTAGAATCATGGACAGAAAATGTCAGCATATCCAAGCAAGTTCTATACTGTGGCTTTTCTAATAATAATCATCAGCAGCCTGCGGCAGTCCACTGCTGGACATAGGCCTCCCACATGGAGCGCCACCTAGCCCGATCTTCGGCTACACGCATCCAGTTTCTGTCAGCTATATTACTATAATAATATAGTGCTCAGGTTTAACAATTATGTGGTACCGCAGGACTGAGTTGCTTCAGTCAGTGAGAACTGGAGGCCTAGGTTTTCTTCCTTCACTATCCTATATATATAATTTTACATTTGTATGTGCACATAAGGAACATTCATTAAAATTATAATAAGCTCAAGACGGATTAAATAACTTATTGAGGGTTGTATACCCACCCCTCCACTCTTTGGCAAGTAAACAACCTTGACAAACTTCGGCATGTCCCTCTTCAGTTCATTGTACAACCTCTCATTATCCAGCACTAATATAACATCCACCTGCAATTTAAAACAACCTTTGGTTTACAAGTGCTTTTCCTCTGATTTTGTTATATTGTAATATCACACAACAGTACTTTACCTCAAATGCTTGTGCAGCGTGTGAGAGTACTTTGTATCCTGCCCCTTTGATCCAGCCACATGTATTAATTATGACACCGGAAGTTGATGCTACAACAAACAGACGGACAATCCTTTTTATACTGCTGTCTAAATTCAGACTTTATATCTTCAATCAAAAAAAAGGACTACGGATTCGAACTTTTTATATTGAGAAGCAGGCAAACAGCATGCAGGTGAACTGATGATAAATGATCACTTCCATCTGTTGGAGTTGTCACAAATGTGCTGGCCAACCTTTGGTGGTCATTCTTGAATACCCCAATATTGTCATTGATTAGAAACTTTTAAAAATTATAAATATACAAGTAAGCTTATTAATGGAGTCAGGTGTTACTTTGCGGAAATCCATCACTATATGGACAGTTAAAAGTTTTACTTAGCAAAGATCTGCGACAAGCAAAACAATAACAGGAAATTAATAATGTGTGTTTTTCCGTTGGGTTAAGTGGATTTATTTGGAACTTAAACCAAAAACTTACCGAAAATCGGCCATCAATTCTCCACCCACCAACCATTATACACAACACCAAACACACATTATCACTTTTCCATCTCGTAAACGACACGTGTTTCGCCCAAAAACGAGGCATACCTGAAGATACCTGATATATACCTGAAGATGCCTGGATGATCAATAATTACAGCCTCCCATAGACATTTGCAATACCAAAAGCATCACAAATGCATTGCTGACAATTTGTGAACACACACACTCACTCTTGAATACCCGACTGTCATAATTGGTTGGGAAGTAGATCATTTCAATCGAACAGTGATGGACTGTCAACTGTCTAGGTACTGGGAATGAGACTTCTAACTTTACCTTTCTTATTATTCTCACACCTTTCGGCAATGACTTCCGCTAAACGTGAAACTATTGTATTGTACAGTTCAATGTTCTCTCCCGGAGATTTATGTCCAAAGTGGTATACAAGTGGTGCCTGCTGACTAAACCCCTCCTCTATAGAAGCTGGCCTTTCCACTAGTAATGCACCTAAAGATGTTGATAATAAAAAATTATATGATTATACCATTATTTTATCACATTTTTTATATCTTAGTATATTTGCATTGTAAAATTTGTTATAATCGGATTTAACTTACTATCACTTCTGGAATTTATAAAAGTTAGCAGTGAGTTTTGAAATAAGAAGATAAAATATAGTAACACAAATTAGAAAAATAAGTACTAAAAATGATTGAATAATTAGACTGAACACTATTAGGTCAATAATCACACCCAATACATATTTGGTTTCACCAAGGCCATAGCCAGGAACTTGAACTTGAACTTTTGAGTTTCTTTTTTGATCGGGCAATAAGTATAATAAGTAATAATTTTAGTTTAAAATAAGCATATATTAATATATTTTTTAAATAAATACAAATTTAATTTAATTTTAATTAAAATTATAAATAATACTATTACGAAAGAGTTGAAAATATTAAATTTTGGATTAGCTAAGGCATATTAGGTTTCAACCCACAATATGAACATAATATGCAAATAAATATGTGGTTCTTACCGATAGTTCCTGGAACGCTGATATGGCCTTGACCCACATCCAAATCAACATATATAGGTCTCCTGCCCATTCGGACGGCATAGTTGAGAAGCAACTTAGTGAGAGTAGATTTACCAACATCCCCAGGTCCCACAATCATAGTCACGGGACCGCGTGTGTTCTCTTGCTCAGCAGCCACACGTTGTTGTTCTAACGCTGCATGAACATTTAAGTAAATAACCTGAAAAAAAGGAAAATATACATCTAATTCAGGTGTCAAATGACTGTAGTAACATTTTCAATTTTTCTGTCCAAACCTTATAAGCATATGGAAAGGTGTATTGCCTTAAGCTTTTGATTTTATAGACTATTTTATTATATTACTTATGGGTATATTTTATAATATACCGTATATAGTGTTTATAATTTTCTTACCATAGGTGTTTCCTTTGCCACATAACTAACTTCAGTCCTCCCCCTAAGTTCAACAGTGCAACCATGCCACGTGAAAACAGCCACTTTGGCACCAGTATGAAACTCATACGGCTTCCCTTTGACCAGCTCGGTTCCGAAAAGTTCGGCATACCCACTCTTAACCTAAAACAAATAAACAACTTCTCATCTAGACACAGAATATCTGGCAAATGTACACAAACAATTTATTGTGGGTTTTGGAGTGCTATGATATGTACCTCTAAAACAACTTTTTCATTCTTCGATTCCACTTCAAAACGAAGCTCCGAATCAGGCTCTAGTTTAAATTCTTGTAATTGCACTTCTGTCATTTTTTTTTAAGATTTTAAAAACTGCGTACACAACAAAATTAGATATTTTGATTTTTTATTTCAAAACAAAAGCAAGTATAAAATAAGATATTATCTGTGGATGAATATTATACAAACACAGCGTAAGCTATCAAATCAGTACCTAATACCTATTATAATAGCTACCATTACGTTTTGGTGGCCGATCATAAATCTTATCGTTGTCTTTGGCAATGGCTAATATGCCTTCAGCATAAATAACAAATATGTAAATAAAATTTTGGTATAGTATTCTACATAATCCCTAAATCTTATAAGCAGAGATATATAAATACAACTTAGATAAAGAAATATGTTAAAAATATATTTTATATTTTAAGTAAACATATGTTTGATTAGGAACGTAGTTGTAAATTTTCGCAACGCGCGTGTGCTAAATTTGAAACATGAAAATATGGATGTATAAAAATTTCAGTGCGTTTTTTTAAATAAACATTAACTACGATGATAAATTAAAAAAAATCGAAATGTGAAATCCGTTGTGTGAAAAATAATCTTCGCCTGCAGTTCCTCTGCGAAGCAAAATCGAGCTTATATTCGTAAGTAACCTAAGAATAATATTATTAGCAAGTGACGTTCATTGTATATTGTTAAAATATCAGTAATACCGCATAGCGGTATTGATTTATGTATATTTTACCGTATGCCTGGTGTCTCGGTTTTGCTTTTGATATTCTTCATTAAAAGCTTGTGAAGTTATCGCTCAATTGTAATTTCTTATCTATATATATTATAAATTTTTTCTAAAATTTATCCAAATTAATATAAGAAGATAAAGTACTTTTTGTATCCACTTATTTAAAAATAAAAAAAAAATCATACTTCTAAAGGAAACAGATATGTAATTTATAAAAGCTCTCTATTATTATTAACGATCTTATATTATTATTGCTATTTGTTTTAAAAGAGCCATGGAACACGAAGATTCTTGCGATCGTGGTTCTAAGGTAGCAGACGATATTCCCAAAGTACACACAAAATGCAACCACATCCGTCCAAATGTCAGGTTAATAATATATTTAGTCATTTGAATAGTTTATACCTTTTTACATTTATTTTATACAGATGCCATTTCAAAGGCCAAAGATTATAAAAAAAAAATAAAATTAATAATTAAATAATCATAACACAAAAATTATTTACAACTATAACTATTATATATTTAAAAAAAAAGAGGAAAATGATTAGTGTAATAAGCTTTTGAAAATTTATAGAACATTTTATTATTATCATTTTTATTTAGTAATATTATTTCATTACTACTATATTTAGTCTTTGGATGTCTCATAGTCTTTGGACTTTGAACAAATATTTTTTGCAAAACATCTTTATCATAATACATATTAAATATATTTTACACAAAGAAAACATGATTCATACACACTGAAACACAATGTATAGCCCATTACATCCTTAAATAATTTTATTTATATAATAATATTTATACTTATTGCCTCATGTTGATATTTGTTTCTAAAATTAAGTCAATCAAGAATAGCCTCTAACAGTCTATCGTTCTACAAAAATCTTTTTCATGTCCTCCTTCTTGTTAATTTTTCCATAATCACTGCATTGGGCTGGTCGATTGGTGATTGCAGAATGCTGCTATTAGTTACCAGCTTATGACAATTCTTCTTTTATTTTTGATGTTTAGGTATATTAAATGAAGGTCTTCATTTGGCAAACATAGTGTACGATATCTTGTTGGCTGCAGAGCTGCTGGCAAAAACTAGATGCATGTAGCCAATAAGCAGGCTTGATTGTGTGCCTTGGGTAAGGACCATGCCCAACATTGGACTGTTGTAATAGTGATCATGTTTTGTCAACGTTTAGTCATTAGGGCCTTATTTGTCTTACAGCACAGTTTGAGAAATAAAATGTGAATACATCGTGTATCTTTTTTTTTTTTTCAATTATTCTCATATCATATATTCAATTATGTATACTAGGGGTAGCCAGTCCAGTGGAGAGTAAAGGCAAAGAAAAATATAAAAATAATAAAACATGCAATATTACATTTATGAAGAAGTACTGGTTATTAGTAATTGGTAAATCATACAGTAAACAGTAGATCTTGGGCCTAATCAAGCTGGCTACCCCTGTTTCACACTATAATCTAGTTAAAATTCAATTACAATTTTACTTCTCTAAGAACACTGCTTAAGTTATTAACCTCATCATTAGCATGATCAATATAATGCAATGCACTTGTTTTCATGCAAACATTTGGCATGGCTATATGTAAAAGCGTGTTACTATTTGGGCCCTTAAATATTTTCCATATAGTTATCATAATATAGTAAACATAAATCTGTGTTGTTAAAATATTCCGTGCCTGGTGTAATGAAATGAAAACCTTAAACTTTTAACCTTATGATGATCCTTTTCTCTCTCATATTAATGTCTTATAGTTATTGCTACCAATATTATAATTGATGATAGAATGAAAAACACCGAGTGGATTTTATGCCCGTTTTCAGTAATACGACATAGCCATATATAGGCATATGTGTTGCCAAAAGGCCGACAACGCCCATGAGATGCCTTCGGCGTTGCGAATGTCTGTAGGTGATGGTGATCACGTATCACCAGGTGACACGCATGCTCGTTTGCCTGCTCTGCTATAAAAAAAGTTATGAGCAATTTTTGAAATGGTGATATATAATATTTCGGAAAAAAATGATGTTAATAACCGATTAAAAAACTGCCATAATTCTATTGTTAATGTATTCTTTTCTAAGTGAGTATCGATATCGTATCGATCTAATCGTCTTATTTTTTTTTAATTAAAATTAATTAGCAATGCTGCCAACATTATTAGAATTATCATAGTAACTTTGTGGCTTTTTGCTTTCAAATCCTCCAAACGAAGTTATAAAGACCAACGCCATTCCACATTGAAAAAAAATATATATATATATATTTTTTCTTTTTGTGGGGACTGATATTGTTTATCCCGAAGCTGGTTATTTAGTAGAACAAAAAGCCTGGCGGTCGCGTATATGTCCTATTTTTTTTCCATGGCTCATATATGTCCGACTGCTGAGCACGGGTCTCTCCATTTCTGGAGAGACGGACGTTATCTCACCACGCTTATTCAATGCGGATTGGCGGGGTTACCAGATTCGGATTAAATATGTATTTGTAATCCATACATATATTTATTCCGATGCGGGAATCGAACCCGCGACCATTGACTCCGCGGGCGGAGGGCACCGCCACTGAGCTAATTGATCGTCCATATATGAAGAATATATGGAGATAACATATGGAGAGAACTATGCTCGGGGTTTCTCTGGTGAATGGAATTCGAAATGAAGAAATTCGCCGGAGAACCAGAGTCACCGACATAGCTCTTCAAGTTAGCAGACTGAAGTGGCAATGGGCTGGACACGTTTGTCGAAGAACCGACAATCGTTGGAGTAGACGCGTGCTGAAGTGGAGACCGCGACTCGGCAAACGTAGTGTGGGACGCCCTCCTGCTAGATGGAGCGACGATATGCGCAAGGTGGATGCGTGTAGCCGAAGATCGGGCTAGGTGGCGCGTCTTGGGTGAGACCTATGTCCAGCAGTGGACTGCCGCAGGCTGATATTGATATTGATAGGAAGAATGGTTCATGGTTATTATCTAACGTTAGGCGAAAACAAACGATATGAGATTGTAATCGCAAGCAATATGTAATTAGGGCGACTGCCGTTTAAAAGAATGCAGTTAAAGTAATTGTTTTTAGGCAGTAGATAGTAGGTATCTGTATTTAAAAGTGGAACAGTGTTTTAATTTTCAATAACGGTGTTATTATAGCGAACGACTCAAGTAAGTGACACGACAGGTCCCAAGAGTTTCGTATATTGGTGCAATTCACACGCAAGCGGCAGCGGCTTCGACACAAGGTCGACGCCATTGCGACGTCGGATTCGCGGCTCGCGAAATTGAACATTTCATAAAACATTGTAACAGCACGCCCTTGATAACTGAATTACACGGGCTGTGAGATCTTACTATATTGGCATTACAATTTTTAGCAGAATGCAAACGAGCAAGCGCGACGTCTGATGGAAGCCAATCAACGCTATCCATACATATCTGCTACACCAAAGGCTTTGAGGAATTGTTTGGAATAATTCCCGCCACCGAATTCCACAACCGCACAACTTGACGTAAAGAAAAGTTTCATCCCTACCATCTGGAAGAGTGGCGATCTACTACGGTGCGCTTCTCTCGAAACTTCTTTCCACTCACCACCACTCTGTGGAACCGGCTACCTTCGACGGTCTTTCCGAACCGATACGTCATTGGCACCTTCAAAAAACAAGCCTACACATACCTAAAAGGCCGGCAACTGTTCCGTGACTCCTGTGGTGTTGCGGTTGTCTATGGGCGACGTTGTTTGCTTTCCATCACGCGGCACGCTTTCTCGTTTGCCATTCCATCCCATATAAAAAAAGCGTTTTTTGAAGGTAGGAACCTGTCGTATTGCCAGGAAGTAAGTTTTGGTGCTTGGAAGGAATATTAAAAAAAAACAAGCCCACTTACATCTCAAAGGTCGGCAACGCGTTTGCAATGTTCAAGATGTTGTGGATGACTATGGGCGGCACTGATTGCTTTCTATCAGGCAACAAGCCTTTTCGTTTGCCTTCCTATCATAAAAAAAATCACACCAAAATAATATATAAGAGCATGGTAATAAATACAAGTATAAAACGCTGTTTTAATATTTATCTTTATGTGAAGATCTCGCCAAAATCGTTTCAACTATTACTAAGATTAGCCCGATGGTAAGGCCGATCGCATTTAGCAATTAGGGCAACGTTTAGGAAACTTAGTCAGGTCTCCTTGTCGCCCATACCTCAGAGCCTAAAGACAAAAGTCATCGACCAGTGTGTCCTACCTATACTTACTTACGGCACAAACATGGACGCTGACAGTCCGTCCGCTTCACAAGCTCAGAGTCGCTCAGAGAGCTATGCTCGGAGTTTCTCTGGTAGATATGATTCGGAATAAACAAATTCGCAAGTGAACTCAAGTCACCAACATAGTCTTTCGTATTGACAAACTAAAGAGAACTTAATTAAATCACATAACAGCGACGACCACTCATTTGTTGTGGCGCTAACCCCATTTTGCCACGAGGTGGGGAGACATTTTTGCATGACAACCCTGTTGTTGTGAACGCTCCCTAGCGCCGGTGCTCAGTCACCAATGTCCGTCCGACCGAGCCTGACCGTTGACCGGTGACAGTGACAGCTAAATTGGCGCGAATCCGTCGCAGTGCCGCGCCGGACGCGCGCCAAATGTGAAGTTAATTATTCAGAGATTCCTTCCGGTGACTCAGGCACTCGCGCGTTCATCCTTTACCCACAGATATGGGGAAAGTTTTTGTGTAAGTTAATTAGTTATATATAATAGTATATAAATAAAATGTTGTTATATCTGTTATTTAAATGACTTAATTTATACTGTGTTGATATATTCAAAAATATAATTTAATTTTCATTATATATTTATAATTTTTTTCAAAATCCAGTATAATGAGAGCAAATGTAATTTTTACTTTGCTTTCTAAATCGTTTGCTTTATATATTAATATGTATGAAGTAGAATGTTTCGTTTTTTATACTACTATGAAGTCTGTTTAAATACTGAAAATTGAAACCTACCCTCTTCAGACATCAATATCAGCCCGCGGCAGTCTACTGCTGGATATAGGCCTCACTCAAGGCGCGCCACCTAGCCCGATCTTTGGTACATGCATCCAGCCGCGGGCGTCTGACACTACGTTTGCCGAATCGCGGTCTCCTCTCCAACGATTGTCGGTCCTCCGACAAACGTGTCCAGCCCATTGCCACTTCAGTCTACTAACTTGAAGAGCTATGTCGATGACTCTGGTGAATCTTCAGCCATATTTTTTCGTAATTATAGGAGGGCTGTGCCTTAAGTTGGCTCATGTAGTGTAATCTAATGAGAGAATGAGAAATATTACTACAATATTTATAATAAATTATGTGTACGTATGTAGACTAGCAATATGCTTTTAAAAATATTACTAGAATTCCTGTTAACCGTTCCAACTAAGCTAATAATGTTTGTTTGTAACTTGGAAATGGTTGACATTAATAGTCCAATGGAGGATCCGAAATCTTCACTGTATTCTATAAATAGTATTATAGTTTAACTCGAAATTGGTTTTAAAATATTACGTACCTTGTAAGTACTTTAATAAATTTCATTTAGAAACATGTACCACATAAAAAGTTTTTGTATATTTTTACACGATTCCTCATAAAAATTGTAACCGTTTTATAGAAATAAATGGTGTGGATAGTTAGAACTTTTACTTATCTAAGATCCGCGAGAAGCAAACCATAACAGAAAATTAATAAGGTGTGTTTTCCTGCTGGATGAAGTGGATTTACCTAGAACTTAAACCAAAACTTACCGAAAAACGGCCGTCAGCAACTCTCCACCCACCAACCACTATACACGACATCAAACACACACTACCACTTTTCCACCTTGCAAACGACACGTATTTCACCTCAACGCAAGGCATCATCAGGTATAATAGACTCTACGGAAGACAACCGTTAAGTGTCTTGCCATTGCCAACTTTTCTTGTTCTTTAAGATCTCCAAATATTCCAATACACCTAGTCTCAAACCCTTTTTAGACGCGTGTAAAATCTTTGGAGAATGATTGTCGGACAGAGTGTGCCCACAGGTTAGCAGATGGTTGGCAAAATGGGACTTATCGAGATGGTTGTTTCTAAATGCTGCTATATGTTCATTACAGCGAGTCTTAAAGCTACGGCCGGTTTGATCAATATAAACTGCGTTACATTAGCTTAGCTAAGTAAAAGTTCTAACTGTTCACATAGTAATGGATTTCCGCAAAGTAACGCCTGATTCCATCAATCTTCAGAAATATAGAATCTTTTATCGCCGGTCTCACGTCACATTCTTTTCTCACAATATACTCATTTAGTGACGTATTTCGTGGTGACTGACATTCGATTTAGGTAGACAGTCAAAAGTTTTACTTAGCTAAGATCCGCGACAAGCAAAACAATAACAGAAAATTAATAATGTGTGTTTAGGCTTAGATAGATGGTTTGGGCACATAGAAAGGATGGATGAAAGACGACTGGCAAAAGAAATTTACGTTGCGGATGTGGATAAATGTCGGTAGGGGAAGACCAAGGAAAACATACCCTTAATATATGTTAGCTGTCTACCACTACGTCAGTGTACGCTAATGCTCCATATGTTAGCATTTCCACGTTGTAACAAGCGCATTTATAGGTTGCATGTCGATGGGTACACGACTAGATAGGGAGTATAGTCGGCCGCAAAATTTGGATTACATTAAAAGTTAGAATTAACACATCCGCAGTGCCATAGGCAGTGTAGAAGCGTTGCCGGCCTTTAAGGAAAGTGTTATTATGGGATGGGGAGGGGGGGGGGGTTGAGCCTCCGGACTTAACCGCTCACCGGACTACACGCGGTAGCTAAGCTACCACTCAGACGCCGGTTTTCTGCGGGAGTGTGGTACCTTCCCGGACTAACTGGCCCATTCAAGCTACAGACAAATAATATGCCATTCTTGACAAAGTCTTCATCTGTAGCGTGGCTGTACCACTACGAAATTTTTTTATAGTTGAGCAGGTAAACAGGCATGTGGGTCTCCTGGTTCTAAGTGATCACCGTCGTTCATCACCCGTAACACCGGAGCCGTCTCAGACGTGTTTCCGTTCTTTTATGAACACGTACATGAGTATAGATGTGCGCGCATGTGCATATTGTTTATAAATCGACATTATAAACAAATAAATAAATAATTGATGAAATTTGCACGCCACAAGTCGCAATGTGATGGAGCTTTTAAACGTCTTTTTTCATCTTGTTACACCTCACATTATGCAAATAAAGAATTATTAATATTATTATTAAATCATGAGAGTGTATCGTTAAATATACCTGTAAACGCATTATTGTAATTCATGATTGGATTAGGTATATTGATTTAAGGTCAATGATCTCAAACGTATATGTTAATATGGATATGCTTCCGGAAGTCAAAATAAATTCTTATATAAACTTTTTTAACTAAAAGCATTCATTTTAGTATAGAATTTGAAAATAAACTATAAGGTTTTACTATTTCTATCTTTAAATATCAAGTGAAATATCACCTGAATCGTACGTAGAAGAGAATAGAATGATTTATTTGCAATTAAGACAATTTTAATAATACTTATCTTATTTCCGGAAATACCGGAATTTCCGGAATTGAATTTTGAAAAAAAGGGCATGTCCATGTTATGACAGCATGTTGCGAGATCGTAAAATCAATATGCCCACTCCGATCACTGATTTTAATGTAAATATAAATTTTTTATTAAAATTCAATATTCTATTGTAATGTTGCACTTGTTTTTCAGCAACGACTGTACCTGTTATGCACTTTCTTACTTGATGTTTTATGAAACAGGGTTTTATTGTTATCGCAACTTGCATCCAAGATTCGTTCACGCAATATTAGGGGGTGGATGTACTGACTGACGTAGCGGGGAGCTGTGTGAACGACCAGTTATTTATTGATTAGTATTAGTTCGTGTCAAAGTTGACATAGACTTCCATGATAAGAGGGTGGCTATTTGACTTGAGTACTACTAGCTTTCTTCAGCTGTATTCCCCAACCGATATGATTTTGTAGTCTTTAGCAGCAACAATGGTCATTTACATACATACATATCCCCGTAGGGGTAGGCATAGACCACAGATCTCCATCTGCTATAATCTCAGCATACTTTCCTTGCTTCCTCCACACTTATAACTCTCTTCATGCAAGCCCGCCGGTTAAGGGTATTCTTGACCTGGCCTTTCTTAAATACTTCTTAAAACAGGCGTGATGATATGGATGTACGTATGTATCTCTGGTGAGTGTATACATCCTGGTGTCCCATTTCCCCTTGTATACATCTTTTTCAAAGACAGAACGTGTATTGTCCCGTCAGGTGTCTATGAGTGTTGCTATTGGACATTAATCTTCCCCATAATTAAGTCAGCAGGTAAAAACTTGAATTTTTGAAACCCACTCAGAATTTTTCGCGCACTGCAATCATAATTGTCTCGATGGCGCCACAACTCGCGGTGGGGTCGCACCCTTACACGCAACCCCTATCCGTCGACGTCGCGTCACCGTGCCGGAAGGATCTGATCAATACACGTTGTCAAGGATACTGACGTGACAAGTTGGCGCTGGCCAAACTTTTTATAACGCTCACAAATGGGGCGACATTGTATAGCGAACGCGTCGAAATTACAATTCGAAGCAAACAAGCGAAAACGTTGTAAATCATACATACATAAGTCTCCCATAGGGGTAGGCAGAGACCACAGATCTCCATCTGCTATAATCTCGGCATACTTTCCTTACTTCCTCCACACTCATTATTCTCCTCATGCAAGAACGCTGGTTGAGGGTACTCTTGACCTGGTCTTTCTTAAAAAGTTCAGCAATTTGGTCAAGGTATGTTTTTCGTGGTCTTCCTCTACCGACCCTTCCCTCCACATTCGCAAGGTAAGTTTCTTTTGCCAGCCGTCCTTCGTCCATCCTCTCTATATGTCCAAACCATCTAAGCATCCCTTTTTCTACTTTTGTCACAACACCTTCTTTTACTCCACATTGCTTTTTTATATCTTCATTTCTTATTCTATCATTCAAGGTTACTGTAAATCATATAGATGTCAGCTTTTTTTATTGATGTGAAACATCTTTTACCGTGGGGTATGGGAGAGAAATCGTAGACCGATAGATACGTCGTCTCGATTCAGGCTACGCTCGCATTCGACTCTATACAGGGTAACTTACACGTGGTCGTGAGCATACGATAGAGACCGAGCCGTCGTCAATTTTTCACATCTACCGAGCGTCCTATAACCCTTCTCTTTTTCGTATATTCGGATCAGAAGAAACTACTGCGTCGAACGGTCCCAGTCTCGCAACTCTCCAACCTCCCATAATGATACTGTTTAAAGGCCAGCAAAGCTTCAGCATGAATGGGCCAGCTCGCTAGTGGAAGTACTACACTCCCGCAGAAAACCGGCCTTCGTCCAGTAAGCGGTTGAGTTCCGGAGACCCAATCCCCCTCTCCCATAATAAGACTTTCCTTAAAGGTTAGCAACGCTTCTGCACTGCTTATGGTGCTGCAGATTGCTGTGAGTGTCTATGGGCGGCGTTGATTGCTTTCCATCAGGTGACACGCTTGCTCGTTTGCCTTCCTATCCCACAAAAAAAATGATTAATGGAGTCAGGTGTTGCATTGCCATTACTATGTGGACAGTCAGAATTTTTTTACTTAACTAAGATCCGCGACAAGCAAACTAAAATAGAAAAATAATTTATTTTATATCACTCCACTTATACGCCTTAATCCAACTATATTGTTTGATACGCCACCACAATTAAACAATATGACAAAAAACGTTACTGATGTACCTTGGCGGGAAAAGACCTATCTTTCGTCGCGTGTTGCATTAGCTAGTGTGAAATCCTCTCTTAAAGTGTGATGAGAATGAATCGAGAAGTCAATACAAACGGATGACGATATCAGTCGGTACAAAGACTCGCGAGGAGGATTAATCCATGCAAATATAATAGATGGGCGTCATATGTCGGTCAGCATATGGCAGCTCTATTCACCGCTTGCCGACCACCGTAAAAGGCGTGGTGGACCTTCGTGGTGAATCAATGACACACGCGTGATAAATGTACTAGGGCCGCAGCAAAAGACTGAATAAAATATGGCTGTACCGCGGTCGAAATTCGATCCTAATCAATTTATATTTTTATTTTTTCTTTGATGGCAATTAGTTACAACTATTATGCCAGTGTCATGTAATATAAAATAATATCCAATCCCTTGAAATGTAACAAGTCAGCTTATCACGTTACGTCTTGATAAAATGGTGGCAATTTTATCATAAATCTTTTATGGACTTTTTCAGTCAAATTAAAAAGTTACGATACACGCATTTATTTCATATCACTTCACTTATACGCCTTAATCGAACTATATTGTATAATACGCCACCACAATTACACAATATAACTGATAATAATATAAGATTATGAAAATGAAATAAAAACGCAACGTCACTGATGTAAGTTGGCGGGAAAAGTCCATATATTTATTTTTATATTTCTTCGTTTCTCATCTATTGGAACATTAAAAATATAAATGTCTTCTTAATAAAAACAGTTTAATTAACACACTAAAATAAATACACAGGGTGTATAAAAATCTTTATTAATTATATAGTAGTTATAGACTCTTATCAGGTTAGTATTTGGAGTAATTTCCTGTAGGAGTCAGCCATTTTTAATTATTTTATATCATTCATTTTTGACTTCCGGTATGGACTTATGGCATGCAGCTCTGGGGTTGTATCAAATAAAATAATATAGAAATAATCCAACGCTTCCAGAATAAAGTACTCGGGGGTGTTGTAAATGCCCGGTGGTACGTCAAAAATGATGACCTTCACCGTGACCTTTAAAAATAAAAATATTTTATTTGATAAAAAGGTAGAAAAATAAAAAATGAAGAAGATATAAATGAAATATAAAAAAAATGCATTTTAAAAAAATATGAAAGATAAAAAAATGGCCTTATATTAAACTTACAATATACTTAACCATTTATATATTAATAAATAAAATCCAACAATCTATCCTAGAATATTTAGATGTAGAATATTTATATATAATCTTATCCCAGGCAAAGGAAGTGGCTCAACTTTTGCTAACAGGGAAGGGATTCCCCTGTATCGCTGATTTTTAGCCACTCCCCGCAAGATGTTATGTGGGAGTTGGCATGCGTGCGTGTGTACGTGTGTTTGCGTGAGTACGTGTGCTCGTGCGTGTGCGTGCGTGCCTGTGTGTACGTGTGTTGGATTCTGACTTCTCTATTGAATTTTGGTTTCTTAATGTCAAATTCAACAACGACTAACCCGTGGTCGCTTAAACAACGATTATGTATTACTTTATCTTTACACACTTTTCTTTTAAGGCGGAAATAGTCGTTAGTTTAACAATGGCGCGAATCCCATATAGAAATCCATGTCAATTACGAGTACGGGTTTTGGTTCGCGTAATTTTGGTGATTGAATGTTATTCGACGCGGGAGGTTATTGAATGTGAAAGACGAATTTTAATCACACGTTTAAGTCACGTGGTGATTCCCACGAGAGCGAGAAACGACTAATGGAGAGCCGTTTCGCTGCGATGAATGTGAGAGGAAGAATGGATGAAAGGATGGATGAGTGTGGAGGAGGCGGGGAGGGTGTGCCAAGATCGTAGCGGATTGAGCTCTGTTGTCTCTGCCAACGAGATTATCCCCCGCAGGGACAACAGAGAATGTCCCTGCGAGGGATAAGCGTGAATATATAAATAAACGTGTGTTGTTTACCCTTTATAGCTTTAAAAAATACATTAACCACGTACGTTAATCGACAGCTATATATGGTTATATGTAATATGTAGGTCTCGGCCTTTATCGAGAAAAATATCTGTTAACTTCAGTAATGGTAATTCAGGTCGATGTTATGCAACACAAGTGCAAGGGCGACACATTATTTTAAACCTGATTCAATTGCATCGGATCGTTGTAATCCGCCGAAAGTGAACAGCGTTATGCAATGTGAAATTGAAAGTGTAGTATTTTTAATGGGAGATCAATATTGCACTAACCTCGATTTTTTTTGATGGTGCGACGTTCTGCGCAGGGCGGCTGGCAGAAACTGGATGCGTGTAGTCGAAGATCGGAGTAGGTGGCGTTCATGGGGGAGACCTATGCCCAGCAGCCTCCTCATATCGTGATAGTTATTATTATATTATAGATATATAATATATATTCACGCCTATCCCCCGCAGGGGTTGGCAGAGACCACAGAGCTCCATTCGCTGCCATTCATCGAAGCGAAACGGCTCGTCATTGGTCGCGTTTTCGCCCTCGTGAGAATCAGGACGTGACGGGTGGCGAACCACGTCGCCGTCATTTTCGACAAATTAGGTATATTAAATTCGTCTTAGTGAATCCCACGAGCCGCAAGGGAGGATGGAGGTCAGCCCCAGCAGAGCCCTGCATGCTGAGGTAAGGCACCATAGTCCCCGGGGGAGCCCGACCCCGGGACGATCGGCACGCTTGCGACTAGGCTCGCCCCTAGTCACGCATCCATTGGCACGGCAGACCGTGGATTGGCGGAGAGGAAGGGAAAGGATAGAGAAGAAAGAAAGGGGCAGGAAAGGAAATGCGTATTGGGGGTTTACCAGACTCGGAATAAACATTTATAAATCCATATAAATATTTATTCCGATGCGGGAATCGAACCCGCGACCATTGACTCCGCGGGAGGAGGGCCCCGCCACTGAGCCAATCGGTCGCCAAATATAGATGCAAACTAGCGAAAACAATGTAAATGACGGATGTAATTTTTTTTATTGCATATTCCGTTTACAAAATAATACTGCGTCGAATGGTGTACTCACAACTCTATTAACAATAGAGAATTTGGCACAGCATTCAGAATTTTTTCTTAATTTTTTTCTATACCGCTGGTTGTAGGTTTTCATCTTGCGGTTCACCACGTGTTCGCTTTTTTGATATCGATATATAGCCACTTAAACGAAATACATCTTCACCGACATAAAACTCGACAATGTTTCAACAATTCAATACATTTTATAACACCGTTCAAATGTCGATTTGCATGACCTAGATGTAAATAGCTCGATCGGCTTTTCGCTCACGCTACGGTATGGTACGCGTCACGCTCCGGTGGATGTAGTTTGCGATTATTTCGGTATTCACACCGTTCAATGGACACTGACAGAACGTCTGCTTCACCAGCTCGAATTCGCTCGGAGTCCTATATATGTCTATTATTCGGAATGAGGAAATCCGTCAGAGAACCATGCAACGGACGGTCTTCTGAATTAGCAAACTGAAGCCCCATAGTCTATCATAAAAGTGTGAGATGTGACACCATCTTGTTGAAACCATGTACCTGCAGTGAATGCGGGATGTTCTCTCAATATTGGCATAATGTAATCAGTAAGCATGCGTTTAGTGATTATTCGACCTTATAACTTAATTCTGACAGTCTTCGCATCATTTATAGGGTGTCCCTATAAATGATGCGAATTACATCAACTTCGAAATTCGAAACTTCGAAATACAACAACTGTACAGATTGAACTGAATTGGCTCAGTGGCGGAGCCCTGCGCCTGCGGAGTCAATGGTTGCGGGTTCGATCCCCGCATCGGAATAAATATATGTATGGATTTGTAAATATTTATTCCGAGTCTGGTAATCCCGCCAATCCGCATTGGACAAGGGTGGTGGGTTAATGTCCGTTTCTCCAGAAATGTAGAGACACGTGCTCAGCAGTGGGCATAGTGACATATATGGCCTGTTAAAAAAAACTGAATAGAGTGATAGAGCCAAGCTGCAGGCGAATATTTTGTCAAAAAATGGCATATTATTTGTCTGTAGCTTGAATGAGCCGGATGGCGCGGGGAAGTACCACACTCCCGTAGAAAACCGGCGTCTGAGTGGTAGCTTAGCTACCGCGCTTCGGATGGTGAGCGGTTGGGTTCCGGAGGCCCAACCTCCTCTTCCCAGTCCCCCTCCTATCATGACCTTTCCTTAAAGGCCGGCAACGCTTCTGCGGATGTTTATGGGCGGCGTTGATAGCTTTCCATCGGGTGACTCGCCTGCTCGTTTGCCTTCCTAGCCCATAAAAAAACATTTATTTTCACTAAATGTTCTTTAAGTTACTTATCTTTTTCTCTTATCTTGCAAAATTAAAAAATTATATGTTTATTTTTTCTTGAAATATCATAAGAGATATAAAATATTTATATGTTTGTTACCTTATAGTCGCTGTTTGAATATCTTATATAGTTTTTTTTATTATTAATTATCATATTATTAAAGTTAAATCTACATATCAAATATTTCTTATCTTCTTTGCTATATATACACTGTCATAAAATCCTTTATTTTGTATCTTTTACTCATTCTCAGCAATGCAATCAAAATCAAGAAATAATTCTTAATACGCTATAGTTTAGCCAGCCTAGACTAGAAGATTTCTTTTTAATTATAAACTCGCTCATCTTACAAGTCGTTTAAATTTAGAAATAAATCTAAGGATCAAAAATAAGGCTGCTTCTGAACTTAGCTTCTAGCTAACTTCGATATTATTGCAGTGCACGCCTTTCACGATCACAGTTTCTCAATTCATTTTCACATAGACAGTATTCTCAGGCGAACCTTCTAAGGTATTATGTCAAAATTAATGGTCTTGTGTCATTTTTCAGTCCACATGTATCACCAGAAACCACAGATCCGTCTACTTCGGGCCATCAAACGACGGCCTCGAAGACAATCATCAACATGAGAAAGAATGAAGAAGAAACCAATGGCGAGAAAGATAAAGAGGGGTCCGTCACGGACTGGGTCACGGGGGGACCGATCGGCTCCAAAGGCGCCGTTCTTCTGTTCAGATCCTGCGTCCTCGCGAAGAAAACGCCTTCAATGGAATCCACCACCAAGACAGTCGGCAATAACACGGGTACGAATATACTGTTGAACAAAGCGAAAAACATGGCCAAAAGGCTAGTGTCCGAGCCGCATTCCTTCAGCGTTAGACCAAAGAATATAATGCACGATGTGATGGAGACATTCGGTAACGCGAACAAGTTCAGCGGGCAGGCCTACGTCGTGAGGCACGTCAGCGACAGTGAGGAGCCGGAGACGGCTTTCGTAGAGGAACAGGGTCACGAAGTTGCACAACACAAGCGAGACATAGACGACGTTCTGAACGATATAAACAAAATCACTCTAAAGAAGCACCTCAACATCGAAAACACCACTGCCATCATCAAACCACCGGAAGATCCACCGCCATGTGAAAAAGGTGACTAGTTGTTTTAATAAATTGAAGACGGGAGACGCGAATTCCCGTCTTTTATTTTTCAACTGTGGGCGACGGATGACGGAAATTCAAGTTTTTTGGAATCTGATGCAATATTGTGTAATTGCAAGTAAAGACAACATAAAGACATGAAGAAAATGATAGTTGTATTGATAATAATAAAACATGTGCGGGAACTGAGGCTAGACAGACACCTTTCAGCGCATACCGTCTTAAATGTGTTAAAAATACATATAATTTGTTCCATACTCGCATTCTTCTATTACGTAAAGAAGTTTAACGGGCTTTTTTTACTAGAGTTTGGCAAACGAGCAAGCAAGTGATTACCGTCGATATTGATTGATTTCGGCTGCAACGCAAGGGCACTGCAGATGCGAATGCAGAATTTGACAAAGTTGATTTATAATGCAAGAGCGTGTGGCTACTAGCTAGTTGGTGCGGCGATCTGCACAGGGCGGCTGGCAGAAGTGGTAGAGCCACGCTGCAGACGAATACCTTGTCAAGAATGGGATATTATTTGTCTGCAGCATGAATGGGCCGACTCGTCCGGGGAAGTGCCATATTCCAGCAGAAAACCGGCGTCTGAATGGTAGCTTAGCTACCGCTTTTCGTCTGGTGAACAGTTGAGTTCCAGAGGCTCAACCCCCCCCTCCCTCCCTCCTTTTTCCATACTGACACTTTCCTTAAAGACCGGCACTGCGGATATCGATGGGCGGCGTTGGTTGCTTTCCATCAGGTGACACGTCTGTTCGTTTGCCTTCCTATCCCATAAACAAAAAAGGAACTGGAGGTGTGTAGTCGCTTCATGCGTCTAGTTTCTGCCTGAAGTGACCTTATCCAAACAACAGTCCCGGAGCAGTCCACTGCTCGACATAGGTCCACCATTGATTAATTGGCTGCTGTATAATGCAAAGTGTCGGCAATTGGAACCGAATCTGACATTAAGCATGAGTACGTCTTGTCTCGTAACCCATTATCACCCCATGACAATATTTGCCTGCCTAGCTTTGTTCTTAGGATAATTATAATGTCGTCAGCCGGTAGTTGAGAGAAAATGTAGTAGGGCACTTGCATTTCTGTTTATGATATTTGTAACCATTAAGTTTTTTTTAGAAGAAAAGGATGACAAGAAGCCGAAAAAGACCAAAGGGAAATACAAGAGAAAATGTCCCCGAGTACAGAAAGCGTTATCGCCCATAGAGAGCGATGACTCTGAAAACGTGCTGGTGAAAGAGGTCGAGAATGTAAAGGTGGGTGTACATTTTCAAAGACCAGTCTAGTTATTATCAGCAGTTGAGGAAGCCCGCTAAAGCCTCATGTTCCAGGTGCTCGAAAGCAGTTACATGCCCGCTAGGATTCTGAAGATCACGTACAAATTGGTCAACACCGAGACGAAGCTGCTGCACCGGTTGCTGCAGGCGCACGGTTTGCAGGAAGCGCACCCCGATTCCAAAGACTTCAGTTTACTGTGGGCTGGACTCCATCCGAAACCGGATTTGTTGCGTTCGCTGACGCCGTACCAACGAGTCAACCATTTCCCCAGGTAAGGGATGTAAGCCAGATACTTTTTTACGACATTGTCGGTCTAGGGGCCTTTTGTAACTTCGTCGAGAGGACACGCGAGCAAGTGGCTCTCGACTAACTGTTAAAACTGCTCCTCGTTCGTAAACTTTGCTTATGGAAGACCTCCGAAGACACTATAGCACGGAAAGGTCTTATAGTGATCCAGGAGCCCCTAAGTTAATCTCGAGATCTCGCCTTGCACTGCTATCGGAGAGATATTTTACAAATACATGTGACCATTGTGCTGTGGAGGGATGTCTCATCTCTCAGCATTTTTTTACCGTTTTTACCATGGGGAGTGCTTTGAGGAATTGTTTGGAATAATTTCCGCTTTCAAAGAAAAGATTCATCCCCACCATCTGGATGAGTGGCCATTTACCACGGTGTGCTTATTTAATCCGAAGACCCCTCAGGTAAGGCGGAGATCGTGTCTGAATGGCTATCGGAGAAGCAGGTTATATCGGTAGTAAAGCAGAAAATAAATAAGTACTATAAAAAAAGCTTGTTGAATTTGGCATTGTTTTTTGATTCATCAGATCGTACGAACTGACGCGCAAGGACAAATTGTTCAAGAACATAGAAAAGATGCAGTACTTCCGCGGCGTGAAACACTTCGACTTCATCCCCACCACGTTCCTGATGCCGGCCGAGTACAAGGAGCTGTGCACGGCGCACTACAGGACCAAGGGGCCGTGGATAGTGAAGCCGGCGGCCTCTAGCCGCGGACGAGGGATTTACATCGTGAACAATGTGATTACTTGAATATGTTGACATGCTCATTCAATGAATGAATGAATGAATGAATGAATGTGTCTCCTTTGATGTGAAATAAAACGCGTACTTTTTCAAACCAACTCAAATTTATTCTAAAATTGGTTGGTTACTATACATTGGTGGGAATGAAACCCTAGCACGATATACTTGAACCGTCAACACCACCAGCGCCATCTAGTAGCAATCTTACGAACTGAATATATATAAAGATTAACAGTTTTTCAAACTTACTTTGCTAAGATCCGCGAACATAAATCCCCTATACAATTCTTCGCAAATACCGAATATTCTTTTATGGTATAGGAAGGCAAACGAGCAGGCGTGACACCCTATGCAAAGGAATCAACGCGGCCCATAGACATTTGCAGTGCCACAGGCATTGCAGAGGCGTTGCCGGCGTTTTAGGAAATTGTTGGCCTTGGGTTTTTGAAGGTTTCAATGACGTATCGGTTCTGAAACACCGTAGGAGGTACACTGGTTCCACAGGTCAGTGGTGCGTGGAAAGAAATTTCTTAACAAAAGCACGATTTTTATGATTTATGCTCGCGGATCTTGGTTTATAGTGCTAGAGCCACGTTGCAGACGAATACTTTGTCGAGAATGGCACATTATTTCTCTGTAGCATGAATGGGCCGCCACGCCCGGGAAAGTACCACACTCTCGCAGAAAACCGGCGTCTGAGTGGTAGCTTAGCCACCGCGCTTCGTCCGGTGAACGGACTGTATTCCGAAGGCCCAACACCCTTCCTTTCCACCCCCTTGCCCCCTCCCTTTCCCTTCCCACTCCCCTGATCCCTCCCCTCCCATAATGTCACTTTCCTTAAAGGTCGGCAACGCTTCCGCACTGCCTATGGTGCTGCGGATGTCTATGGGCGGCGTTAATTGCTTTCCATCAGGTGACACGCCTGCTCGTTTGCCTTCCTATCCCATAAAAAAAAGTTGGACTGTCCACCTTCATAAAATGATGACGTGGTCCCGTCGTTTGTCCGGTGCAGCCGGAACAGATCCCGAAGGGCGAGAGCGTGGTGGTGGCGAAGTACATCGACAAGCCGTTGCTGATCGGCGGGCACAAGTGCGACCTGCGGCTGTACGTGTGCGTCACCTGCGTGGACCCGCTGCTCATCTACCTGTACGAGGAAGGGCTGGTGCGCTTCGCCACCGTCAAGTACGACCCCACCAACAAGAACCTGTGGAACCCATGCATGCACCTCTGCAACTACAGCATCAACAAATACCACACGGACTACATCAAGTGAGTCCACCATTAGTTTATTGTTTTTTTTTATGGGCTAGGAAGCCGTTGTGTATGAGTGGATGGAGGATGTTAGTGAGTGTGTGGATTTTTTTATAGCTCGTTTTGCCGCTTTATCCCATAAAAAAAGATTTTTTCAGATTGAGTGTTATGGTTAATTTTCTCTTCTGTCTGTTTAAACAATCTGTTTAAAGCAAATGATTGAAGGCAAAAATAAAGCGGATCCATGTGAACAGATGCGATGACCCGGTGGCTGGTGACGTTGGCCACAAGTGGACGCTCTCCGCGCTGCTGCGCACGCTGCGCGCCCAGGGCCGCGACACGGCGGCGCTGATGGCCGCCGTAGAGGACCTCGTGGTTAAGTCAGTGCTCTCCTCCGCTCACACCATAGCTGCAGCGGCCAGGGTATTCGTGCCCAACTCTTTCAACTGTTTCGGTGAATATCAAGTTGGTCCAAAATATAAATCATAGGATTTTTTCCTGAAACTCCCTTCCCCCACCACCATTACATAAAGCCGGCTATCTTCAACGGTATTTTCGGAACTATTACGACGTTTTAGGACGTTTTTTTTAAAATCACAGTCGATATATGTCCCACTGCTGAGCACGGGCCTCCCCATTTCTGGAGGAACGGACGTTAACCCACCACGCTTGTCTATTTCGGGTTGGCAATGTCCCCAGACTCGGATCGTCATTGTGAGATCCAACGTGCTTAATTAGTCAATATAAGCTAATATTATCCAGTTTACGTTTTTGTTACTGGCTGTTTTAGAAGTAAGACTTAACTTCCTTTGTCACTCTCTTATTTCTTCTACGTCTATATCTTTTTATTATTTACCTTAGGTGTTGTAACCCTTGGGTTGATGATGACTTAACCTAATGGTGATTGACTTGCTCATTTCTCCAATTGCTCCAGAATTGTTCGGCTACGACATCCTGATAGACGACTCTCTGAAGCCCTGGCTGTTGGAGATAAACCTTTCGCCGAGGTAAACGTACAACCCTGTCTATACTTTGTGCTCCTATCTGATTTCATTGAAATTAAACAAACCAAGTTAGAACTACAAAGTGGAGGAACTAAAGTGCCTTAAAACAATCTTAAATCCGTTACCAAGCATCTGATTAGAAGATGGAAGAATGGGGGGTGCGTGGGTTCCAGACGTAGGGGCGCGGGAGGGGGCAGCGGGGGCACGGGCAGGCATATATAAAAAAGTGAGTGGGAGTGTGGTGTGTAGCGTGTGTTTTTTTGTGGGATAGGGAAAACGAACGGGCGCGTCACCTGATGGAAAGCTATCGACGCCGCCCATAGACTTTCGCAGCGCAATAGGCACGGAGGAAGCATTGCCGACCTTTAAGGAAAGTGTCATTGTAGGAGGGGGGGGTAGAGGGAGGGGGAGGGTGTTGGACCTCCGGAACTCGGCCGCTCGCCGTACGAAGCGCGGTAGGTAAGCTGCCATTCAGACGCCGGTTTTCTGTGGGAGTGTGGTATTACACAAATAAAAAAATAAAGTATCATGAATAATATCATACATAAAAAACGTGTGTGTGTGTGGTGCAGCCTGGCGTGCGAGAGTCCGCTGGACGCGCGCGTCAAGTCAGCGCTGCTCGCCGACACGCTCACGCTGGTGGGGCTGCCGGCCGTGCCGATCGCCGGCGACCACCTGCACAACGCCGCCTCGCTCAAGATGAGGATCGGAGCGGTGAGTGAACACACGTACACGTACACGTACACGTACACATACGTAACACGCGTACAACAACCATCGTACGGTGGCTGATGTGTATTTGTAAGACGGATGGATGACTCGGTTATTGAAGGCACAATACAAACAACATCGAAGTAACAAACAAAACGAAAATAAAGCTAACAGATTAGAGTTAAGTACTACTATATATATCTCAGCCCATATGTGTCCCACTGCTAAGCACGGGCTTTCCAATTTCTGGAAGAACGGACGTTAATCCATGGGCACGTGGTACGGATGGAGTGTGTACGTGGTACGGTGGCTAGAGTACCCAAACGCCTACTCGACGGCAAACCAGATGGTCGTAGATACCGCGGAAGGCCTAAGCTCAGATGGCCAAATGGAGTCGAGGGCGACTTAAAGGCAGTCGGTGTGAGGGGTTGGAGGGAAAAAAGCTAAACGCAGATCCGACTGGAAAAATATTACTGAACCAGGTTAAGGCCCTCCCGCGGCTGTAATGCCCTGATGATGATGGACGTTAACCCACCACGCTTGTCCAATGCGGTTTGATGGGGTTATCAGACTCGGAATAAATATCTGTAGGCCGTTTATTGGTTAAGGGGGCTCCCCCCCCCTCAACGAGCCAATCTAATTGTTATTAATTGTAATTATTTGAATATCAGTGTCGGCGGGTGCACTCGGCGGAGAACGTGTGCTCGCGGGGTAAGAATGGGGGGTGCGTGGTCTCCGGAGGTGCGGGCGCTGGTGGGGGTGGCGCGGGCGCGGGTGGGGGTGGCGGGGGTGCGGGCAGCCCGTTGGGCGGGGACGAGCTGCGGCTGGTGCGTGCTGTGCGCGCGCAGTACGCCCGCCGCGGCGGCTTCGTGCGCATATTCCCCTCGCAGAACTCCTGGCAGAAGTACGCGCAGTACCTTGGTACGTTAGCATTGTTTGTGAGTATGATGTATTCACTAGCCTTTGCCCGCGGCTTAGCTCGCGTGGAATTTGGTCTGCCACATTAAGTTTCGTGACAGATCATTTTAGATATATATATATATTTTTTTAACTTAATTTATGGTTCACAATTTTGGTCATTGTGGCTTCCACATAAAAGGTAGATATATGCTGTCGTGGACTTTTATTTAGAACTATTCCAGACAAACAATCCTACGGTACATCATGTTTGTGTAACTCCAATGGTTTGGGCAGCGCACGCCAAGATAGCTCTCGGAGGCCAGATTTTTTTCCGACTTAATTGACATGTATCGCTATATTACGGCCAAAATTACATAAAATCATTACAAATTGTAGCCTATGTTATTCCGATGTATAACCTATATTACTGTAAAGTTTCATCCAAACCCGTCCAGTAGTTTTTTCGTGAAAGAGTAACAAACATACATCCACACTCACAAACTTTTCGCATTTATAATATTAGTAGTATTAGTAAGATGTAGGATAATGATTAACTCCTGGTATGAAAAACAGACTTTATGGAAGCAATAGGCAAACGAGCAGGCGGGAAACCTGATGGCCAGCAGCCACGCGAACGTCTTCAATACTCGGAACACTACAGATACATTGCCTATCTCATGTGGAAACTGTGAATAATGGGAGGGGAAGAAGGGAGAAGAAGGTAATAGGATGTGGACATGAAGTACTATAGATGTCATTCAGTTCATTCGATTCGATAAGCTTTGAGTACCCACAGTTGCAGAGTTAAGAATTTCTGTTCGAGTCTTTGGAATAGTTCTATGAGCGTGACATGTATAAGAAAGGGGGGGAGGAGGGCGGGCTTTTCTGTGGGACAGTTTATACACGCGGTGTAGTTTTCCTATAGTTTACTTCTTTTATGCAAAATTTATAAGCAATCAGCGCCGCCCATAGACTTCCGCAGCGCCATAGGCAGTGCGGAAGCGTTGCCGGCCTTTAAGGAAAGTGTCATTACGGGAGGGGGGATGGGAGAGGGGAGGATGATGGACCTCCGGAACTCGGCCGAGTCGAGTTGCCGCCAGATGACAAGTTGTACATTTCAGATGTGCTAAATAATGGAAATGTATTATTGTTTGTAATTTTTGAAATAACAATTCCGCTCACAAGTTCACAAGAATACCTCCGACTTCGACCGCTGATGATGAGACTGATGGGTTCAATTCGCGCAGACCCAGTGACCGGCGTTCCGGTGTGTTCGACTACGCTCAACAACAGCGCGCCGTACACTGTCGTTCAGCACAACTACAACCTGCTGGTGCACGCGCACGTGCTGCCGCACTTCCAGCACCAAGCCTCCGGCACTGCGGACACCGACACACCGCAAAGGTACAGCTGTCTGTCGCCATGGAAACATTCCACTTCTCTTTAAAACGGCTGAGGAGGGCGATCCCTGTTACGAGCGTCAACTTGATCAGGCGCTGCTCGTGGAGACCGGTCTGCCGGTCTTCCCGGGCCTGTTTTTTCACATATTATCATTTTTTTATATATTCACGCCTATCCCCCGCAGGGATTGGCAGGGGCCACAAAGTTCCTTCCGCTACCATTGATCGCAGCGAAACAGCTCTCCATTAATCGCTTTTCGTGAGAATCAGGACGTGACAGGTGGGAAACCGCGTCGCCGTCATTTTCAACAAATTAGGTATATTAAATTCGTCTTAGTGAATCCCACGAGCTGCAAGGGAGGATGGAGTGACTTCCATGCTGCTGAGGTAAGGTGAGGTATGCTGCATGCTATAGTGCCCGGAGGAGCCCGACTCCGCGACGGTCGGCACGCTTGCAACTAAGCTCGCCCCTAGCCACGCATCCATTGGCACGGCAGGCCGTGGATTGGCGGAGAGGGAAATGAAATGCGGATTGGGGGGGTTACCGTGTTTTTTCTTACCTAAAACATGAGAAAAATACTGGTGTAGCTAAAAATAATTTATTGTAACAGGCTGAAGCGCTACGAGGCGGTGTCTATAGCGGGTGCTGCGCCTGCGGTCTCTATAGGGGGCACCGCGCCCGCGCAACACCTGAGCGACTCGGTGCCTCCGCCGCGGGACGTGAGGCGCGCCAAGGATCTCGTCAAGAGACAACTTCTGGACGGCCTACGGCTCACGTAAGTCGCAAATGAACGAAGAAGGAACTGACAAACTTACTTTGTTAGGGTTCGCGAACACAAATCAGAAAAATAATATTTTGTTTGCGAAGAAGTGCATAGAGAAATAGTTAACGACGTATAATATGGTTCATTCATTCGAAACACTTGTATAGTTTGAAAGCTTCTTTGTAATTTTTCGTTGTAAGCTTGAACAATTTACGAATGTTAATTGACTTATTTGTAAGCGTATATACTGTTTGGTCCTTCGAGCCGGATAACAAGTCAGATATGCACTACGTTACAGCACGAGCGAGGGTAGACGCGCGTTCGGGTTGTTCCTCACGCACGTGCTGAAGCGGATCTCGTCGGGCACCGAGCTGGCCGCGCAGCACGCGGGGCTGGTGCTCAAGTTCCTCAAGCGCGCCTCCGCAACGCTCCGCATGCCCTACAACGTAAAGGTGATCACGTACAGAGCGTATTGATCTCACTACAACTAAGCTGATTTACGTCACTAGCCTGTGTGACTTATGATCAACAGCCTGCGGCAGTCCACTGCTGGATATAGACCTCCCCCATGAAGCGCCACCTAGCCCGATCTTCGGCTACACGCATCCAGTTTCTGCCAGCCGCCCTGCGCAGATCGTCGCTCCATCTAGCCGGGGGGCGTCCCACACTAATTCTTTGTTTTATAGGAATTAATAGTTATCAGAAAAAAAGTTAATTTTTTTACCTATCAAATTTTAAAATTTTAAAGGGTTTTATAAATTTATATTCAGCAATGGCCTCTAAGGCTGTATCGAAAATAATGTTGTAATTACATTTTGTTATAATTAGAAAAATGAATTCAGGTAATGTGCTTTTGATAGTGCCAATATGAACTATTTAGTGATGTGTTAGGAAAATGTACATACATGTCGTCACGCCTGTCTCCCGTAGGGGGTAGGCAGAGACCACAGATCTCCATCCGCTACGATCTCGGCATACTTTCCTTGCTTAGGAAAACGTAGTTTACGTCAATAGTCCCGTGGGAGGATTAAACCCACGATTTTAGATCTTAAAGCGCATTCCTTACCCTTAAGGCAATATTTCTAAGAAGCGTGGCGTTTTAGTGTTACCAGTATATGTATGGTCCGCGCAGGGTCCGCCGCCGAAGATGTGCGACAAGGACCGGTGCGCGGTGATCGCGAAGCAGCTGAACGACTTCCTGTACGCGTTCCACCGCGAGACCGACCTCTGTGCCGACGCCGACGCCGACACCGGCGCCGACAACGAGGGCCGCGTCTCCAACATACACTTCGCGCAGTTCCTCTACTCAGCCAGGTGACTCACCGCGCACGCACACGCACGCACGCACGTACGTACGTACGTACGTATCCACGGACGCGTACGTATTCATGCACGCACATGAGAACGTACGCACGTATCCACGCACGTACATATATACGAACGAACACGTGCGTACACACACACGTACGCACATTACGAAGACACACGCACATACGTACGTACGCGCACGCACCCTTTATGTCATAGGTTCTCAAATTTTTTGTCTCTTAAACTCCTGTCGTTCCAAGTTCGTTTTAGACTCAAGATGAGTAATGGATAAAGATTTACAAGCAACTCTTCGTCTAGTCAGAAAAATGGATTCACCAATTGCATACATGACGTAAGTGGCTTTTTTATGGTATAGGAAGGCAAACGAGCAGGTATACCACCTAATATAAAGCAACCAACGCCACCCATAGACATTTCAGCGCCATAGGCAGTGCGAAAGCGAAGCCCTTAAGTAAAGTGTAGGCTTGTTTTTCGAAGGTTCCAATGTCGTGTCGATTCGGAAATACCGTTCGAGGTAATTGGTTCATAAAGGTAGTGCTGCGTGGAAAGAAGTTTGTAGACAAATGCACCGTACTGGATCGCCACTCATCCAGATGTTGGGTGTGAAACTTATCCTTGTGGCGAGTCGTGTGGTAGTGGAATTCAGCGGCCGTAATTGTCCTTGGAGCACTCCCCGTGGTGAAATCGATAAAAGATGCTGAGAGATGAGACATCCCTCTCCTCAGTTCTAAAGGATCTAACCGTTCGGTGAGATCTTGGTCATCGACAAATCTCATTGTATTGAACAGCGAGGCGGACCTGGAGGACGTGCTGCTGGTGGTGCTGAAGATGGAGGGGTACGTGGCAACGTTCATGGGCAGCGCGCTCTGCGTGGACTTGCCTCCCTCGCGGCTGTCGGAGCCCCCCACGCGCTACACACTGCTGCGACTGCTGGCCGCCATAGCGCCGCTTAACACGCGACGTTACAGGTAGGTACCCACCCATCATCACTCCGTGATACTTAGCTTTAAATGTGTTATGTATGTTAATACCCACATTTTGATAATTTGTGGGCTGTCAACCCGGTACCCTCTCTCGTTCTCTCTCTCATATATATATTTTTTTCTGTTATTGTTTTGCTTGTCACGGATCTTAGCTAAGGAAAATTTAAATCTTTTGACTGTCCACATAGTAATGGATTTCCGCAAAGTAACGCCTGACTCCATTAATAATTAAAATTAATTCATATTGAAAAAAAAAAGTGATGAGAACCAAGAAGACAGTCCAGGGAAAATAGGATAGGAAGTAACATGAAATATGTTTGCTTGTCAGACCGCCATCGGAGACAGTGAAACGTCCTGCCGAAGACACGGGAAGGGAGACATGCGCAGCGCACTCCTAGCGCCCCCCCACCAATTGTGGTGGGCACAGTTTGTGCAACGGATGAAGTACACACACACACACACACACGTAAACCAAAGTGGGAAATCTCTTTTGTGAATTTGTTTTAAGTTGGGGCGCACCTGTATCGTAGAACAGTGTAGCCATAGACAATCTGGATTACTTGAAAAACCTGAATTGTATACTTTACGTGTCTCCAAAGTATTTATTTATCACTAAATCTTAAATTTAAGAGAACACACAGGGCGATATTTAAGAAATACATAATTCTAAAAGTTTCTTGTCTCTAACTTTTTTAGTAGTTGAATGATAATTATATATGTATTAATTTTTCTGGCCCATGGGTACCATAAACAAATATTATAGTTCTATTTTTGCCCATGATATTTGTCTATGGTCTGCCACTGAAAAAAAATTGTTAACGTTGATATGATAACAGATGCATATTAGTTATGTATTATACAATTTTTTCGGGCATTCTAAATTTCTCGCAGAAGACCGTCTGTGTGAAGACCTTACTATTGTATTCTTCTGGTTAAAATGGTAAGATTTGGAGGCTGGAGCCATTCTTATTTACATTTCATCTAATTTTAAATGTTTTTATTTGCGGTGATCATTACTGACACAATTTTCTTATTCCGCCATAAAAAGTTGTCATAGACTCTTAATCTAATTTTTATATTGAATCAGTGGTAGATTCGTGTATTAATTATTTAAATTCTTCATATTTTTTTCCGTAATAGTCAAAGGTTTTATATTATCATAGGATAAACAAAATTAAATAGTGTATTAAATTACCATCAGAAAGACTTAATATCATACATCTTATATGGCAACACTGAAGTTTCCGCAGTCCAAAGTTGACAATTGCTACAAAGCAATTTCTCTCATATGAAAATGTTCCAAATTTTATATATTTCCTACAAGAAGTCCTAGGCTTAAAATTTCCTCTAATATTTTCTATTCTCTAAATGTTGGTTTCCGAAAATCCTTCGGCCTCCTTGTTGTGATGATAATTTTTGGCTTAAATAACGCCCACTTGCCTTACTTAGCAAATAATTTAGGAAACTATCCGACGGTGAGCCCGGAAACGAAAAAAAATACGCTATGCTATGTCCGCCCTGGTCAGAATGTGGATGGGTTACCAATATTGAAAAATTGCTAGATCGTATTCATAAGGTACAGTAACACGTTGATCCCGACAAACAGTATTCTATGAGCCATATTTAAGGCTGTAGGGCGAATTAAAAACTTTGACAACGGTTTGTCTAGGAGCGTACTTATTTTTTACCCATCCGATGGTAGGTTAGCTAAATCACCACATTATAAATCACAGTGTTCGTTAGGTTAAATTTTAAACCAAAGAAGTTAACAAAAGCAATTTTGTGGACTTGCGAAAACTGTACCTGGCACTAGGTAATAATAAATAAGGTGCTATATGGAGTATAAGCGAATGGTAGCTGTAGATACGCAGTAATACTATTGATCGAAGTGTGTCTTAACTAACGATAATTGGTGTCTTGGAAAAAATGGCTGCCTGATCCTAAGACTGCGAACGCTGCAGCTCGTACACAAATTTTTAATACATAGACTGGATCAGGTTTTCTGAGTGTTTCCGTATTTTAAAATTCGCGTGTGTGACTAGCTTTCATTATGATTCAAGAACTGAGTCTGCTAAGGCTTTGTCTATGGAAATGAAAATGTGCACATTCTATCTATATAAGCAATAAATTGAACCGTTGAATGCTATGTATTGTACTACATACGGCATTGTTTCAATAACAATTATGCGTTTGGGTATTCACGATGATGAGGCAGTTTTATACATACGTGAGCTTGGTTTATTTTTAATGTTGCCAGTATAAAATAATTTCCCGACTAATTATGTAGTTAGTATATTTCAAAACAAAAATAAATCATCTCTTAACGAGATGTCTTCTGGGTGATACATATTATGGATGTTAAAAAACAAAAATATATTTATTTTGATATAGTAACCATAAAACTTATGTCAACCATTACTCATCAGGTGAAACTGTTCATATTGACGTATGTCAAAAATTACCCTGCCATACCTTAGAAGCATGGCAAGTTTATGTTCATGTTTCAAATGTGGACGCCCGTATCACCGGGCATCTGTGGACTGTGAAATAAGAAGTTAAAAATGATGAACTAAATAAATGAATATGAACGCTTTAAATCATTTGTTAAGTGATTCAAGATAATTTAATTTCTAACAAGAACTCTATTATTGTAGAGTGCATTGAAAACAATAGAAATGTATCCCAAATAATTTTTGACAAATCATGACTGATTATATAAATTTGCTTCATAGCTAGCTAGACCTATTTCCTAAGAATAATAGTTAATTTTCAAAATATTACTTTTCGCCTCATAAGAACAAAATAATCAGAGAATGTCCCTATTAATCACGATAAATATCACATTACGTCTTGACAAAATGGCGGCTATTCTACCAAAACCTTCTATGGACTTTTTCAGTCAACTTAAAAAGTAACTATACACGCATTTATTCCATATCACTTCACTTAAACGCTTTAATCGAACTATATTTTATAATACACCACCACAATTAAACAATATAACTGAATATAAAATAAAATCATGAAAATGAAATAAAAACACAACGTCACTGATGTAAGTTGGCGGGAAAAGTCCGTTTTCAACCTTATTGAAAGCCATGGATTCAAATGAATAAATGAAGTTTTTAACCTAAACTATTATGTTCAAACACATAATATTCAAACATATTATAGTCGAATATTCCTTGTTAAAATGTAGTAGTTAAGGTCGGAAACCTAATTCTGCGACCGGACATCCGGTATATAGAACGCTACGTTCGTGTTGAGTCAAGTGATTTGAGAACAATGCTAGTCTAGACGCTTGCGAACGCGCGCCCGCCAAAGCTATTTAAACTTTAGATAATTTTACCAAATAACAATAGCAACACACATGGATGCGATTTTTTTACACTTTAGCTAAATGGAAATGAATCTCGTTGTAATTATTTAGTGCTCTGTGAAATATTTAACACGTTCACGCCGGCGTGACCCACCGGTGGGTCACACTTGACTGTTCTGTGGGGCGGAGTGACCCACTAGTGGGTCACGCTTAGCTATCCCGTGGGGCGACGTGCATCACAGATGACAGTAACTTGTTTTCAGAAAATAAGTTTATTTTCGACTCGAACCGTTGTGATCTCGTACTAAGCGCGTACGAACTCACAAAAGTGTCGCCCCGCCTCACGAAGCGTAAGGAGATAAGCCAGTTCCGCCTCACGCGAACATACTTAGATATTTGCCCCGGCGTGAAAGAAGGCGTGTTCATCTAATTATTGTTATTGTGGGAGAGTAACATTCATCACCAGACGGACGGCTCTCGAGGACTAGCGCATACCTTTATGCAGTCATGTGGTCCCTCTCGCACAGTACACTCGTGATTGGCTGTTACAATTCGTTTGCTCCCTGACTGCCCATTAGTTGTAAGGTGACTTACTACTACTTATTGCATATAAATGAGGACGTTTTGGTGTAATATATAATTCGCCTGCAATTCATCACAAAACGGAATCACTCACGTGTCACTACATAAACTGACTTCACATAATGTACTTGACATATATTTCAACAAATTATATGACAGATTCACGTCAATTATTTTTTGTTTTAATAAGTGGTAAAATATTGATTAATTACCACAAGCAAAATAAATGTACAAATAATCATTAGTCACCAAGAGCTCCTATATGTAAAGATGTTATAATTAGAGAATGGGTGAATGAATTTAAAATTGCAACATTATTATTTTTTTTATAATTAGACGCAAATGCCAAAGTTTTGCACACGCAACCAAATATTCCATGAAACACATAAATATTCCTATGGTCTATAGATATTTGTTGTGAGTTTTTGTGATGACATCGAAAACATAGGGAATACTTGAGGCTATGAATGTGAAGCATTTCATTATTTTTTCGTTGTGCGGTTCCCATGAAATAAAAAGCGTGTACCGATATGGTTAAAATGTCTGCAAAAGTATCAAAAATATTTCAATATCTTATAGGATTATCAGGGTTGCTGGTAATCTGTAGGTATACGTGTAAGAGACTGTAAGACCATTGCTGGGATACTATAACTTAGGAAGTGTCCTTTTATGTGATATGTCTGCCTGGTTTCAATAACAAAATTTAGTTTGTATAAATACAACTAGCATAACGTTTTTTTATTTCAAAGACAATATTTTTTTTATTTATACAGTGTTTTAAGTAGGAAAAATAGTATTGATATATTCACATGTGTTACCGTCCTATTTAATTTTTTTTTATTCAAAATGTATTTAAGGTACTTAATTTTGTGTTGGATTTATTAAATATTGTAAAGATCTCTAATATATTATAATTTATTGTACTTATTAAAAATCCTTAATATATGCAATACACTTTTGTTGGCAACTATTATTTATAAATTTTAATGTATGTGTTTGTTTGTTGTAAGTTGTTCTAGTGATGCATTATTTTTAATATTAAATTATTGGTAATGTCAATAAATAAATGTAAGAATATTCAAATTTAATTCTGGCAATACTGACTGATGTAGCGGAGGAGTGATTTGGAAATATCGCTTGTAAATTTCAGACGTTGCGTGCAAATATATATTTTGATTACGCTAAATAAAACAGTGACAAACAATCTTTATTGTCTTTTAATTTTTTTTTTTACTTTATTTTCGAAACAAGATTGGGGTGGTTTACATTAATTCACATTGCCTGAATGTATCAACATTTCTTTTTATGGGATAGCAAGGCAAACGGGTAGGCATGTCTCCTGATGGAAAGCAATCAACGCCGCCCATAGACATCCGCAGTGCTATAGACAGTGCAGAAGTGTTACCAGCCTTTAAGGAAAGTGTCATTATAGTAGGAGGAGCGAGGAGGGGGTAAGGCCTCTGGAACTCAACTGCTCACCGTACGAAGCGCGGTACCTGAGCTACAACTCAGACGCCGGTTTTTAGCGGGAGTGTGGTACTTTCCCTGGCAAGCCGGCCCATTCATGCTACAGACAAATATTATGCCATTCTTGACAAAGTATTCGTCTGCAGCGTGGCTCTCCCACTTCTACACGTGCTAAAAGCGTTTTTTTTCTGTGCATGGACCACGGTGTTATACACAGGTCTTACAACGAAGTCCAATTTCAGTGGTGGTAGATTACTACGATCGTGTAATAAACTTTCTTTATTACACGATACGTCGCTGCAATCGGTAGGTGCGCGCGCACGCCGGTTGAGTGAGTTGTGAATAAAACAACACAAGCTGGGCACTCCAGCGTGCCAACCGTACTACTACGGCGACACACGGGTTATTTAGGGGGTTTCATCTTCGATGTAATTGGAAATCTTCCAAATTAAATTAATTTATTTTTCTAGTCACTGTACATTTATATCTCATTCATACTTTATTTACATTTTATCAATCTATCATATACATTTTATATCCAATATCAATTTCTTATGCCGGACGGGTGGCATGTCTATCGAAAGATGTCAGTCGAACTAATGTTTTTGTTATTATAAAACAATTTATTTCTTTTTTTTATATATATGAGGCAGAGACCACAGAGCTCCATCCGCTACTATTCATCGCAGCGAAACGGCTCGTAATTGGTCGCTTTTCGCCCTCGTGAGACTCAGGTTTCTTTTTTATTTTAAAATTATGAATTTAAAAAGAAATAATATAACATAAAAGGTTTTAATATATTCAAATAAAAGGTTATATTACATTAGTGATACATTTATCTATGTATCACTACAGTACCTACTGTATTTTCATCATCTATTGATTGATATATTTGTGAAAAAGTAGAAATTGTAATTAAAATCTACTTTCATGCTAACTCGATTAGCTAGCTGATCGGCCATTTTGTATGGAGTCAATTTTTTTTGATTGAGTTATTATCCCCAGCGTAGGTTCCCCCCTAACACCGCTGCTCCCGTGTGTAACATCACACCCTGCACCATAAGTAAAACAGCCTCTGATAACAATTTATTTCCACCAATTTCGATCTTATGCCTGGTGGGCAGCTGTACAGACGCTTTTATCCAACTCGTCAGAAATCTGGCCGGACCACTAGTTTAGACATCAACCCCTAGTCGGTTTGTTCTTGATATCACCTTGTTATAACACGTCAAAGTATCACATAGGCTAGGGTCATCACGTTCCTTGCCGTGGATGACTATGGAAGAATGTCAAAATATTGTTCATTTGCAGAAATAGTGACTGCCATATTTTTGTAACAAAGTTAGTTTTTTTTAGTTAGTTACCTAACTAAAAAAAACTAACTTTGTTAGCGCAGCGACCCTAAATGAGTCTTGGCATCCGAACAGATCTTACGCCACCGTGCCATGTCCTGTGCCTCCTGCCAGTTGCAGATTTTCAGAAGGCTGCGCAAGTCAATGGTACTTTTATCAAAAGCAAAAATAAATAGTAACCATCAATGTTTATGGCCCATATATGTCCCACTGCTGTACACGAACCTCCCCATTCCTGGAGGTAGAGACATTAACCACGCTTGTCTATTGAGGATCGGTGGAGTAACCAGACTTGGAAGCAGACGGCAGCCACGCAACTGAGCCAATTTTGGTCGTTTGGTCGTTGGACTTTACATAAATGCAGTTTAAACTTAGTACATGGCGATATATCTAAAGTTCGCCGATTTAGACCACCATACATTGCTTTGGATGTCATATCTAGTGATGGTATGACTAAAAGACTTTTCTTCGATAATTACGATTATAATAATGATGACAAAATTTTAATGTAACAGTTTATTTAATAATTTAATGCTTTGTAACCGTAAGCGAGTTGTGTATTTAGATCTGTGTCCATACGTGTAATTCAATTCTTTGTTTATGGCAAGGTCAGTGAATTCTGCCAGTGTCAAGTCAATCATGGAAGTCACACAATCTATACGTGTATATAGTTTATATAGAGTTGACATTATATATATATATGTTTTATTTTATATAACATTACATTATTTTATATTACATTATATATATATTCTTCATTTAACAAAGGGAACGTTTTTTAAGAAAAATTTGAGAATGCGTATGTTTTTGAGACATTAAGGGGTTAGTAATCGTGTTGAAAAAAATCGGAGACAGTCATGAGGACTGCCAACAGAAGTGAATACTGTATTTTGAAATTTTAAACTAATAATAATATTAATTGCGGCTATTACTATAGCATGTTGCTGACGCGACACACAAAACTTTATCCATCTATGAAACCTCTCACGCCCACACAATCGGGTATATACAATGCGTGTACGTAGGCATCTGCGCGCATTAACTGTATTTAAAGTATGTCTAACATATAGCTTAAGCATTAACATGTTGATGACGCGAACTCATAGATTTTCCCTATCCAGTCGTGTAACGCGGCTATAGAAGTTTTCACTTCCAAAACCTTACTATAGACCTAAAGCATTACCGTACATGTTTAAGTTAAAGCAAAATTCGTGTCGACATTTTAATACAGTAGTCTCAATTGTAAACAGATTAAATTTGAACATACATACATACATATCGTCACGCCCGTCTCCCGTAAGGGTAGGCAGAGACCACAGATCTCCATCTGCTACGATCTCGGCATACTTCCCTTGCTTCCTCCACACTCATTATTCTCCTCATGCAAGCCCGCCGGTTGAGGGTACTCTTGACCTGGCCTTTCTTAAAAAGTTCAGCAATCTGGTCAAGGTACGTTTTTCGTGGTCTTCCTCTTCCGGCCCTTCCATCCACATTCGCAAGGTAAATTTCTTTTGCCAGTCGTCTTTCATCCATCCTCTCTATATGTCCAAACCATCTAAGCATCCCTTTTTCTACTTTTGTCACAACACCTTCTTTTACTCCACATCGCTCTCTTATATCTTCATTTCTTATTCTATCATTCAAGGTTACACCACACATACTTCTTAATGCTCTAATTTCCACCGCATTCAGTCTGCTTTCATGCTTCTTCTGCCAAACCCAACTTTCACTACCGTATATAAGCGTCGGAACAAGCACCCCCTGATGAACCACAAGTCGGGCCCTTTCTGACACATTCTGACTTTTCATAAAGGAGTGCAGGGCTCCGTTAACCTGATTACCAACTTTCACTCGTCTTTCAATGTCTCCTTCACATTTTTCATCTCTTGTAAACTGTGACCCCAAATATATAAACTCATTATACACTATAAACTTAAATTTGAACACTATAAAATTAAATTTGAATGTTATATAAAAAGCCTTCTCTCGATATGATACAGATCTTTAACTATATAGCTTAGCAAAAATACCACTTTTTTATTATCTCAATACCTCATTTATGAGTCATATCCGGCCCGAAGGACCAAAATAACATTAACTGTTAGAGTACAGTCATTAGCTAAATTGCCCCTGGCGCGATAGCGCTCGCGAAATCGTGTAGGAGAGGTCGCTCGCACGCATTGCTAATTTTGTGTCAGTGATCATAGGGATGATAACAATTATTTTGTTGATACGATGACGTGTACTATCAGGTGATGCATTTTTTTAATATTTAAAGAAAATAACTTTAAAGTTTGACGGCGAGGGGCGCTCAATTTCACATACTACTTACTATACAGATACTATATTTTGGAACAATATATACTATGTTTTGAAACAATTTTAGCCTTTTAGACATATTTATGCTCTTAAGAAAAAGTCCTAGACGTTTTGTTCCGTTCGAGATATATTTCAGAATCGAGTTTGAGGAATCAAAAATAAAAAAACGACAAATTGCATGGTACACTTTATTACATCTTATGTGTATCAACCTATACCGTCTCATAAGATACCTGATCGCCACTCCGGGACTGACTCTCACGACTTACACTCGGGTCCACCGCAGTTTCCGGTGGAGGAGAGCGATGCTCAATCACTGAACAAGACTTGCTTCTTCATCCAGGATAAAAGTCCCTGTCAAACAGATCAAATGTTTATATACACGTATAACTGTTATAGTTCGAATGAAGTTAGCTGTACGTTTTATTTATTTTTCAAATTAAACTTTTGAAGAAAATGTATGCGCATATCGCATGGGAATCACGAGCTAACCAAACACCCTACGTTTTTGGTAGTTCTGTATAGTTCGCACCTCAAACGTACGTTAACATTGACGACGGGATGATAAGGAATTTTTTTATACGTGTTTTTAAAACGCACCTCTTTATCGAGTACGGATTTGAATTGATTGTAAGTTTAATTTCAGATCGCTCGTTCGTTGTACACAGTGGGGTGATGGTGGTGGTGGTGGGTGGTGGGGGGCGTCCGACCGATCGGTACGCCGCCGTATCCTTCGTTTTCATTGGCCGTACTTACGATTGTTTACGTTTCGAACTCCTGCTCCGTCGCACACAGCCGTCGCCGCCTAACGTATAGTCCGCTACGGTCGGGTGCCGTACTACGTGCCGCTCTGCCGCTACGTACGCTCTCCCCTACGCACCGTGGAGCCGCTACTTATCGTCTGAAAGTACTCGCACGCACCATCTCCTCGAAGGCGGACGCTCTCAACGTTAACAGAAACATGGTCCACCACATCATAGAGAAGAGCAGGCCGACCCCGTGCGGGGCGCATCTCTAAACGCATAGCTACATCTGACGGCCGGCCGATCGGTAGACTATAGATCTACTCGTCGCCCGTGTGTACACCGTATGTACCTGACGTTGCTCTGTAATCGTATATTTTCATTTCTGACCAGGCCAGGCCTCGGACAGTACGCATTTAAAATCATTCCTGCAATGATAGAGCCACATGTTGAAGGAACCGCAACCATAGAAAAGCTGAAGCCAAAGAGCGAGACGCAATGGCGACATGCACTTGGGGTTTCACTAGCCATGGGGGATATAAATAAAAAAATAAAAATGAACTGATAAAGGATTTAATCTAAAGGAAAATATAATACATCTTATTCATACACCTTACATATTATATATCTTATCAATTAGTAAAATTAAAAAATTATACAAATCTATAGATCGCAGTGGATGCGGGCGGACATACACACACGCGCACACACACACACCGGACACGTCAGCGGGTGAAATAAAACCGCGCCGTACCAATAATTCTCATTTATTCTTACAAAATGATTCACATAATTTCACTTGTTCGTGTGACTTACACTATAACGTCTTACCGCACACCGACCTACGGACAAAGTATCGCGACGCGAACGCTAGTGTACGGGCTGGGGCCGGGGTCGGCCTGGGGGTCGGTGGGGGGTCGGTCGGAGGTCGGGCGGGAGGCTAGTACCGCCGCGGGGCGCCGCCGCCTCGACCGCTGCGAGCCTCGCCGGCCGCGCTACGACAGACACACGCTCACACCCGCCCTGCCCACACCGCCCCTCACGCCGATGCACGGGAATGCACGGGCCGGACCACCTAACGTAAGGTCACAACGCGCAGGGCCCGGTACCTGGAGACCAATTCCACTAATTCACCGCCAACAACCAAACCAACGCTAACGCGACGATCGCTCACACCGGACTTTTCCCACCGAGACACCAACGTGGCGTCGACACACTCGAGCGCTACGCCAACGTAACGTGATAGGATAACGTGAAGCGCCGTCTCCTCGCCTCGCACGACTTCGAACTCGACGACTCTCGACGTTCGTCCACACGCAACAAACAGTACCCGTCAATAATTGCCTTGTATACATGCCGTTCGACAAGTGATATGGCGGTATGCCTTCGCTTTGGTGACTCAGTCGGAAAAGCCCCTTACTTAGCGTTTATTTGGTTGTAGTCGTAACGCATTATAAAATCCAGTAAAAAATAATGTTTAATCGGATCGCCATTCTTATTTTAAATATAATTACGATCGATTGATTGATACAAAGCCGTAGCAGTAAGACCTTTAATTCCTACATGATAATATACATCAGGGGTGGCCAATTTGTAAGACTAAAAATTAAATTTTTACTAACTAGACTCCGTGCGATTAACAATTACACGATCAGTACTTTTTCAATAAATTAACGTCGAATAGTATCTAGATTTGAGATTTTAAAGATTAAATAAAAAAGTATTAAAGTATTTTTTTATTTTATTAACAGGGAAAACTGCAAAATTGAACATTATTCCTAATGTAATATTGAAATTATATATTTTTCTTTACATTGCCTATCGATTAGCTGACCACCCCTGGTACACATCCATTGGGGTTGGGGGGGGGGGGTATGTTTGCGAGATGTACATGAACCCATTGCTATCATTCCGTGTTTGTCGGAGGACGCGGCCACACGTTATGTAGCCATTACAAATACAATGATCTTTCTTCGCTAGTGGAATTGGACTTATACTCATGTCACAGCATCTTAGGGGTGGCCTATATCCAGACAGTTGGTGATAATAACTTAAAAAACATACTAAGCTTTTATACACTATTAGTTGGTACCAAGTTTGTGCGTATGAGGTAAATATGTACTTTTCGCCCCTTGTATAAATTTAAAAAAAAATGTATTACAACAAACTTTCTGCCGACCCGTGCATTTCCCTCATAAGCCTCAAGATCGCACAATTAATATTGCAGGCTTGTGAGAAACATATACGCATTTCATTAGATACATAATCGAATGTCACATAATTATTGTTCGTCTGTATTTTTGACTTGATTTTTCTACTAGAATTGTCAACAATTTTCGGTATATTCTACTCAAAATCAATCGAGGATGTAATTCAAATAAATGTATTGAACCAATACTATGGTTTCATGAAGATTTGGTTCTGATTTCAGATGATTTTTCAGCGGTATATCTAGTTGGATCTACAAGTGTTCAGCAATTAACGATTTTGGAATTTTTATCAATAGAAGATTTAACATAAAAAGTAAAAAAAAAAATAGATTAAGAACACGACCAAAATCGAAGATCGGGTCTGGTGGCGTATCTTGGGGGAGGCCTATATGTCCAGCAGTAGACCGGCATGGTGATGACTCATATATATTTATATAGTCTATAATATTTAATTTATTAAAGTCTTTATGTATCTTTGTTAAGTGTTCCCATACATGTAAGACGTCTAAACGACGTTAAGTAAATTAGAAAAAATCTTATATCTACATACTTTGCATGTTAAGGTAATACTCGAGATCACTAGTAGTTAAGCTATTTTACTTAAGTTTGATGGAATAAATCTCCATGGGAAATTTTGTAACCAGTGATGACATTTTGTTTGTGTGCCACAAAGAAATTAATAAATGAATGTATTAGTACTTTTAAAAGATCTACTTATATAAGGGAATTCGGATTGAATTTCAGTTATCCAGTTGATAAATAACCATATAATCAAATCAGTTTTTATCCAATTTCAAGTTATGTTTTAACATTGTATCTCAATATTAAGCGATTAATTTTTTGACGTAATATGATAATCAATATAGATTTTATAGTTTTACCCATGATTTTTTCATTAAATTATATAAAAGATAAATCTTTAAAAAATTCAAAATAAATAGGAAAATATAATTTGCCTTTAAGTAGCGTCAATAATTCTAGAGATGTTTGTGAGCATTCCATTGATTTCGAGTAGAATACACTATTCAACAGTAAAACCTAACTACAAAGTTACACTAACGTTTGTCAGACACAAGATATTTGATTAATTATGACATTGATAATGCACAAAATATTAATCACCTTGGTTTGTTAGGTCCAATTTCATCTTAGCTGCATTATAAAATTTCATATTTTTAATTTTCACTCGTTCTATCTCAACTTACATGTAATTTAGCAACGGAGCACAGAGATGTGTTCGAACACTACTATTTAGTTCATTGTGTAATTAGTGAGAGATGCTGGGTGTGTTCTATATAGCAGCCATCAAGTAAACGCATATTCATTTTTCTTCACACATTATTTTATAAAATAAGGAAGTATCAAATGGAAGTAATAAAGTATTAAATGTAATTCCATAATGAAAAAATCGAGTCACCTAATAAGCAAACTGAAACATGACATCATTTGCAACCTTTAAGGATCTACACAACGTGCCTTGTTATTGATCTCTTGCAAGGTCATTTTTTGTTTATATTTGTAGGGAGGCCATGATAAATATCTCAATAAAACCAATTACAAAACATGAGAGTTATTGCCATCTAAAAAATTATCATGTAATCAAAAAAATGTCTACTCATAAACACACTTTACACATATAAAATAATAAATATTATGAAATATTATGAAGATTATTAAAAACCTTTTATGTATAAAATTTTTTCAAGTTCATTACCATCCAAAATATAATTACTTTTGGATATTCCTTTTATCATATATAAGACCTGGATAGTTCTAAGGCAATAAATGCAAAAGCATGTTGATTCTAAAAAACACAACAAATGCTATTAAAATAAATAAAGAAATTTACAATGAATGTTCCATATACAGAAAAGGAATACTAAATCAAAATATCTACATATATATCGGCAATAAAAATTATTATGAAATACATAAAATATGGTCATAAACTAAACTTAATTAGCAGACCAAGTCAAGTTATACAGGTAATTGTATCAAAGAATAATAAATTGCAAGAGGTATTGAGCGTACACAATACTTATCCAGAATAATGAAGGCTTTGTAATAAATTCAATGTCCTACCCTCTAATAACACAAATATGATCTACAAAGACAATTTAACATTTACTCAATGGCTGCTACAGTGTTTAGGGAATAAATGTTGTGTGCTCACCGTCCCATCGGGGGGTACTGCTGAGCGTAGGGGTCGCGGTCATACCCGCCTGCGACGCCAGCTGCACCGCGCCTGAAAGTCACGAAATTGTGAACCATGATTAACGTAGTAGTATTGGATAAAACTAAAATTATGGTAAATCACCATATAGAGTCATGGTCAATGATAAAGTTCTCAAAGATGATTAATGGAGTCAGGCATTACTTTGCGGAAATCCATCACTATGTGGACAGTCAAAAGTTTTAAAAGGTGGAAAATTGGTAGTGTGTTTGGTGGCAGTTTTTCAGTATCTTAGCTACGTAAAACTTTTGACTGTCCACAAAGTTCTCGAAGTTGTCCAGGAATATGTCCACCTTGGCCACATAGTGCGATTGTATGGAGACAACTGCTAGAAAGAACCCAAGCGAAGGATTCAGTTGGGCAGTATTTAGGAAACTTCGTCAAGTCTTCTCGTCGCCCATACTTCAAAGTCTGAAGACAAAAGTCTTCAACCAGTGCGTCCTGCCTATATTTTCTTACGGTGCCGCAACATGGACACTGACAGTCCGTTTCTTTCACAAGCCCAAAGTAGCTCAGAGGGCTAGAGAGGGTAGAGTTTCTCTGATAAATTAAGAATGAAGAAACTCGCCGGAGAACCAGAGTCACCGATAGCTCTTCAAGTTAGCAGGCTGATTTGCAATGGGCTGGAATCTTTTACATAAAATGGCATTGTATTTTTTACCAATTAAAAAAAGTTAGTATAGAATGTTTGAAAAATGTACACGTCAATTTCTCTGGTGTTAATTCAGGTGATAATGGTATCATATCAGAAGGGTTATAGAGGCTGTTCCAGTGTTTTTCTCATGATGGTTACAATCAATCCCGTCACCAAGTTTCGGCTTGACGTTGAGTTCTAGGACACCCTGTATAGAGCAGTTACAACTCCATTGGCAAGATTTTAAACATTCCACATATGAGAACTTCTAGCTTTTGTGGAGAAATCCTCATGGAATATTAAGACAGGTACTCTTAGATAGATTATATTGGGCTTGACATATTGAAGACCCAGTGTTCCAATCCGCACCATTGATTTAAAGTAAATTCAATTATGTTGAAATTAAAATATAAATAAACTTGCTATTAATACCGAGATATAAACTAGTATGTTACACGGGATGTTTTAGGTTCAATGCAGCATGAATCTGGAATGATCTACCTCCTCCTTTAAGAGCAAAATTATTAATTCTTTCTTCAATCATTTCTTTCTTCAATTAATGATTTCTTCAATCATTGTTAGATTAATTTACTATGACTTGTACTAATACAATTTAAAATTTTAATAATTTAAATTTAAGTTAAATTATAGTTTATTTTTTATTGTTGTTCATTAAAGCAACAATATGGCCCTCATCTTCCCTTGTCCATCTTAAGGAGTACAGAATGGCTGAAAACCAGCACTTTCTGAGAGTAGCCTCGGACAACATGTTGTTGAGCAATTGCCTTTTTCTGGAAAATTGTACTTTTTCATTGTTCATTACATATTTCAAATTGTAAGATTTTCGCCAATAAATAGTTCAGTTTCGACAATAAATACAGGTGAAATATTTCCTTTAAAAAAATTCATTTTAACTTCGAAAAAGGTACAGGAATCATTTATTGTTAATTTTAATGCACAAAATATTCAGAATCTAATATAGAACAAAACATGTGATTTGCTTAATTTACTTCCATTTTGGATGTATTTTAATTAAATAAATCAGTAATGTGACAACAATCAAGGACTTATCCACTGATACATAGTGTTATTTATGAATTTGAAAACTTTTTAACTTCAAAAGTGAAAAACCTCAATAAACCAAAGTTATTTCCATTTATAAACTGTGTTAAAATATTTGAAATATTCCTACTGTTATAAGTTAGTTAATTAAGCTCTAGCCTAGTTAAGTAAATAACTATTTTTAACGCTAAATAATTTTAACTATAAATAAACATTCAATTCTTTCACAAATAATTTTGGTAATATATATAACTCAATGTCAACCAGTTAGTATATAAGTAATAAAAAGTAAAAGTAAATTCAAGACTTAAAATCAACTATTATATTTGATTGTTATTTTAGACAAAAGCTTATACCACTTGCTGTACTTTTAAGGATGGTACACTGTTAAGGAAAGTAAAATCCAGATAACTTTGTACAGTACATATTTCCAATCAAATTTGTAATAAATAACCCCATCTTCATAGTTCATAGTTTGTTTGATGATTCAAATTTCAGATATTTATCTATCAAAGTATATTAATGTTCCTCTATACTCTGCTCCACTAGGCTAATAGGTAGTGTTAATTTTTTGATATCGGTAGTGTAATTTATATACTTACATGGGTGGCGGAGAGCGTCTGGTAAACATGTCTGAAGTTGGGATGGGTGCAGCGCGTGGAGCCGGACGGTCGTAGCCGGCTGCCATTGGTCCGGGACCACGCATGGGCGCGCGCCGGTCCATGCGGTCGCGCTCATCTGGATACATGGGTGCTCGGCGATCGTCTCCGTACATGCCGCCCATGTCATCGGGAATGTAGGGACGCCTGTCGTCGTACATCGGAGGCGCGCCATACTGCTCCCGCCCGCGGCCCTCCATCAGGGCGAAGCCACGCCGATCTTCTCCACCGTAGCCGTTATATGAGCGGTCATCATAGCCACCTAACGGCATATCCATGCCACGATCATAAGGCGCGGCACCCATTCCGTTGCGCATGGGCATGCCCCCGCCCATCGGCGGACCCCTCATGTCGTTTCCACGCATGGGTCCCATAGGACGCGCGTCGCGCATGTAAGGTGCGTCCCGAGTAGGTGGACCGCCACGCATAGGGCCTCCGCCACGGCGATCCATTCCACCGCGCATGCCACCTCGCATTCCTCCACGCGCACCACCGCCGCGCTGACCTCTTTCTTTAATACGTCCTCTTTCAACTGTGATGACTCCTCCGTTGAAAGTGGTGTTGTTGAGGCTGCGAATCGCCGCCGATGCTTGCTCTTCTGTTTGCATATGCACAAATCCACATCGATTCATTATGTCGCATTCTGTTACGATACCAAATCTCTCAAACAATTTTCTTAAATCTTCTGGTTTCGACCCTTGAGGCAAGCTGCCGACGAATACTTTTGTTTGCTGCACATAAATGTTATAATTTATAATCAAAATTTAACAAGTTTACGTAACTATATGAAAAGATCAAATTTTATGACTTACCGGTACCATTGTATATATGATTTATAACAAATCTAATTCAATATTATCACAAAAATCACTACACGTGCATTAACACTAGCGTCCCTATCCCGCTTCTTTCAGACACAATACAAAATGGCGGGCAAGCGGCAAACACCCATTACGCATCAAAGCTTGCTTGAGTAACGGTTAATATTGGTAGCCTTGGAGGAAACGGAAACGAGTATAGAGATATAAATATATTAAATCACAAATTAATGTGCAGATAATAAATCACCTTAACCTATGTAATCAGTTCTTCAATGTTTATAATAATAATAATAATTCTTTATTCGTATAATGTGAGGTTATAACAAGATGAAAAAAAGAGACGTATAAAAGCCCCATCACATTGCCACTTACGGCGTACAAATTTCATTAATAATGACACACTATTAGAAATAATTAAAAGAATTATTACAAATCCAAATACATAGCTAGATTATTATAGTATCATTAAAATTATAATTTATTATTACATTTATATATCACTTTTTACTTTACACTATATATTTATCTATTATATACATTTGATCGACTCTTTAAAGCAAAAAAGTCTTGAATATTATAAATATTGGCATCTATTAGCCATTTATGTAATCTTTTTTTAAATAAAGTTGCGTTCAATTCTTTTAATTCATGAGGTATATTATTGTAAATGCGTATACACATGAACAGGCAACTATTTATATATTTGCAGAGTCTGGGGCGATCATCCAACACTAATCTTCGAGGATCACGCCGAAAAAGAACAGCGTTATCATTGGCTGTTTTAAATAGTTCTTGATGCCTCGATACAAATAAACACACCTCATATATATCTCTATATATGGCAATGGTAGTAGGCCAAGCTTCTTGAATACTGGCTGACACGATTCCTGTGGTTGAAGACCATAAATTGCCCTAATACATTTTTTTTTGTGCTACAAACGTGCTATTTCCCCACATTATTAGTCCATATCGCAATATTGACGCAACGTACGCATATAAGAGATGTTTTTATGTTAGTTATGTTTTTGATTCTAATAGATATATCATTTATGTGTAATTTCCAGTTTATGTCTTCGTCTATAGTTACTCCTAAGAATTTCGTGTTACTAGTTTTTTTTATTTTTATTTTTTTTTATTATTTACTAAATGTTATATACATATCTATATGAAAAGTATTACTACTATTCTTATATTTCTTATATATAAAAAAAAAATTAGTTATTTTATTTTTACTATCATTTATTAGTCATATTATGGCTTACCTATGTATATCTATTGTTGTTGTATATAAATGGCGTAAAAACTTTATGCGTAACTATATATATCTATGTCATTAAACATTAATTTTAGTTGATATTTATTAATACTTAAAAAAAAGAAATTTCTTCATATCATATTAAAGATGTATGTTGCAATATTTGTATATTTTCTACAAGAAACTTATACCCAACCTTAAATGTCCACGGACAAATTGACATCGATAAAAAATGAACTTTATGTCTAGTACTATACTTTTTATTAAAGACAATTATGTCAGACAAAGTGTAAGAGAGAAATCCGGTTGTCGGATGTCTTCTTCTAAAGTATTGCCAGGTTTTTTGCCATGATTATTTTTCGAATTTAGTATGAATGATAGAAAAAAAACTTCATATCTTGCTTTATATCTAGTTTAAAACATATAACCTTAACATATCCAGTAAATAGAATATTTTTCAACTATCTCTTAGCTTGTTTGTTATGGACTTATTTAATATGGGCACTGTTAATAAATAAATAGACTATTATTAGTCGATCTATTAGTTAATTTTTTGTATTTGTGGTGATTTAACTCGCTTACTCGGTAACTCGCTTGGGAACTTGTGGAGATATTTAATAGTGATTCAACAATTATTATTAAAGATGGTTAAAAAGTGGTTAATTCGAGGTTATAAAAGTGAATCGTATACAGAATGCAGTGTTTTGTGTCTGTCTTCAAATATGTATATTTTTAACAATTTGCATCTTCAAAAAGTAGGGTAACCACAATGACGGAAATTATAAAATTACGTTTACGTACAGTCACAATTTTTGACCAGAATTCTTAGATTTTGAAATTTTACATTTCATTAAAAATAGTAATGCATTGGACTTTGTAATATGATGAAGTCACAATTTAATAGTTCCTATAAACGCGAACAAATTCAAAATTTTGAAAGTTCATAAACAGTAATTTTTTGTAATTTTTTGACTAGCAAGTAGTAAGCAGGACACTACCCCACTAAATCTAATTTCTGGCTGTATAACGTAAATTTGTGGACGCCTCCAGCCTATTTTTTATTCAATTGATGAACTGTCAAATACTGTATTATCACCGGAATCTAACCCCGAATAATATTAACATATTATCTTGATTCACAGACTTTTAATCAAGTTCTCTCAATTGTACATTTTATACTACCAACATAATAACGAGGTCTTTCTTTATTTTCAGGTTTTTTTAATGGGATAAGAAGGCAAACGAACAACGGTGTCACCCGATGGAAAGCAATCAACGCCGCCCATGCCTATGGCACTGCGGATGTCTATGGGCGGCGTTGGCACCGCAGAAGCGTTGTCAGGATTTAAAGAAAGTGTAGGCTTGTTTTTTGAAGGTTCCAATGTCGTCGATTCGGAAACACCTCTGGAGGTAGCTGGTTCCACAGAGAAGTGGTGCGTGGACAAAATTTTCTTGAAAAACGCACCGTACTGGATCGCCACTCATCCAAGTGGTGGTGAAACTTTTCCTTGTGGCGAATTGTACGGTAGTGGAATTCAGCAGCCGGGATTATTTGGAACAATTTCTTGGAGCACCCCCCATTTTAATATCGATAGAGGATGCTAAGAGTTGAGATAAGCGGAGAAACAAGCGGAACAGGGAGGGATTTTCCAGCATGGCTAGTGCTTGTACCTGGCTAGCCTAGCTGGGGTAATCCTTCATTAAATACCGCTGTCATTATTTTGGGCCTCCGGTACTCAACCGTTCACAGAACGAAGCGCGGTAGCTAAGTTACCATTCAGAGGTCAGTTATCTGCGGGACTGTGGTAATTCCCCGCGCGAGCCACCCATTCATGCTATAGCTGCACAAATAATATGCTATCTACCTAAAAAATTTACGTACTACAAAAATTGTCTATCATTGTTCCATCAGAAAAAAGATAACTCTTGTTAGCAATTTAGTTGTTTTGTTGTTCTATATACGTTTGAAATCAACCTCTTGCCGAGCACCTCTGAGGAATCTCCTACGAAAAAAATGCATCAATGCATTGAACGTAAAGACGTTGAAGAATTGAAATGAGAAGTAAAAGTTCTTAAGCAGCGCGGTTGATTATGACTTTAAACGTGACGATACCAAAAATATATTTATAAATTCTCCTTACAATGTGTTTTATTTATTATTCATTCATTCTTACAATGTATTTTACTTTATCTTATCCTAACATAATTATTTTATAACATCTGTCAGCCTTGATCGTTTTCCATCAGGCGACACGGTTGATCATTTACCTACGTGTATGGGATAGGTTGCCATAAAAAATGACATCCTTAAATCTATCAAGGAATTGTTAATTATATTGTGTCCATCCTACAATATATTATTTAGGCACCCTAATGAAAGGGACAAAGCGGTCTCACTAAGCTATCTCTCTCGGACCGCGTATCGGCAACCCGTGCACTTTCTAGTTGGGTACAAGTTCCTTGATTTTCTATGACACGCACAGTTTTTTTTTATTTATTCATTTGAAAAAGGAATTAGAACATAAAAAATGATATTATTTAAAACTAACTAACTAAACTAAACTAACGTATATAACATGTATAATCGATATTTACAAAAAATAAAATAAAACGATACGTTTCATATAAATTATTTCAATATTTCTTCTCTTTTTTTCTTTGATAGCAATTAGTTATAACTATTATGCCAGTGTCAAGTAAAATAGACTAACATAAATCTCTTGAAGTATAACTAGTCAGCTTATCACGTTACGTGTTAATATAATGATGGCTAAATCCATCTTCCTCTTCCTTTCACCCGCTTTTTTCTTTCTTCTCTATCCTATTCCCTTCCTCGCCACCAATCCACGGTCTGCCGTGCCAAATGATGCGTAAGAGAAAGGATGGATGAAGAGATGGATGTGTGTTGAGGAAGCAAGGAAGGTGTACCGGGATCGTAGCGGATGGAGATCTGTGATCTACGCCTACCCCTACGGGAGACAGGCGTGTCGATATATATGTATGTATTATTTTTACAGACGGTGTTTTGCATATTGATATACATTAATAAATACATATTTAATTATAAATTAGTGATTCACTTTTACAGCAGTAATTTTAAGTCTTTCCTCCTCTAGTCTCAGCTACAAAACGCAATATTAAATATATTAAATCCTTCTAAGAGTGAGTGGAGTTTCTCTGTCCGTAGTGTGGCTCTAACACAATAAATTGAATATATTCTGTAATTACAACCGAAATTCAACTTCTTTCTTCATTCTCTATTCTTCTATTAAAAAGATTATGTAAGTCTTTTTAATAGAAATAATAAAACTCAGATGGTTCAAATAACGTTTATTATTAATGTAATAAACTAACGACTATCAAAAGTATGTAATGAAAACCTGCCTTTTTAATGTAAAAAAGGATATATTTTTATGTGTACAGTCAGAACTTTAACTTAGCTAAGATCCGCGACAAGCAGACTACAACAGAAAAATAATAATGTGTGTTTTCTAGTGGAAGAAGTCACTACTTCTGTAGAGTATACTACACCTGATGATGCCTCGTGTTGAGGTGGAACACGTGTCGTCTGCAATGTGGAAGAGTCGTGGTGTGTGTTTGGTGTTGTTCATAGTGATCGGGAATTTAAAATTTGCTGACGGCCGTTTTTTCGGTAAGGTTTAGTTTAAGTTCCCGGTAAATCCACTTCTTCCGGTAGAAAACACACATTATTATTTTTCCGTTTTCATTTGCTTGTCGCGGAATCCACGTAGTAATTGATTTCCGCAAAACAACGCTTGACTCCTTTAATCATATATTATTTTTATTGCTCGTATCATTTGCTAAAACTATTATAAATGTCTCTTCGAGAAAAGCTGTCTAATATTGCTATTAATTAATACTTCTATACGAAAAAACAATATGAAATCAAAATATACTTTACGTTTATCTTGAATAAAAAATATAATATTAAGGAAAAACAAAAACAAAAAAAAAACAAAGACGATTACTTTGTTAAAAAATTCAAAATGTATTCTCAACTATATAGTCACATTGCACTAGCGAGCGTGACTAATACGCCCGTGACATTGACAAATGGTTTCACATTCTTTTGAGACAATTTATTAAAATACTTTACAAAGATTACTTCTAAAAGTACAACAAGTCATTAGCTCCTGTTTACTAATATTTTAAAAGCTGTTGTTATTATCTAGTATGTTAGTATATCTATAGTAGTCATACAATTGACTATATTTAAATTAATACTCTTTTTAAATAAACAGACAACAGAATACAAGAACGTCAGGTCCCTCCGTTGTAGTTACAATATGAGTTTCCGTCTAGAGAAATATATGTTTTTGTAATCAGGTCTTTTTTGTCACTTTTTTTGGGGCACGCCAACTCTCGAAAGTTGTTAATCCATAATTTTTTGTACACCCTCCCCACCCTTTGCCACCACTGTATTATGAGGAAAAATCGAAGTAAATAATTTTTCTATTCTTTAAAAGCATAATAATATCTTTGGAAATAAAACGTTTATGGCATTTTTTCGATATATTCGAAATTTCCTTCCTCACGAAATAGCTCTGCGTATATTTAAGATATTTTTACATATGCAATAAAGAGTGTTATTGACAGTGGAAATTTTAAAACCGACAACAGATGGGTGTTAAAATAAAAGGGATCTTCTATTTTAAGCTAGACAATGTCACTACACAACACATTTACCTACCTACCTACTTATTCACATATCTACTTCTATTACAAAATGGAGACGGGATCTCAACGGGAGTAGAGTTGCCAAATTTATAATTATAAACATAATGTAGTATTCTTTTTTAACTTAGCCTCTAATGATATATACTTTTGGAAAAACACACATTGGGAAATTCTATTATCATGGTATCGAAATATATTTAAATCTAGTATACATGATACCCCACTAATTCACATTCGTTAAGCGTGATGGGTTAATATCCTTTGCCCCAGAAATGGGGAGTCATGTGCTCATCAATGGGACATATATGAACTGTAAAAATATATAATTTTTTGATGAAGGAGTACGGTGAAAAAGTACAAATAAAAATAGCTAAACATAAAGAATAACTGAGATTTTAAGTAGTTAGTATATGTTTGTTTATTATATACTTAAAAGTGATTTGTATTCTCTTTATATTTAATGTTTAATGAGACTTTCACTTCTATGTTACGTTCTTGGCAGAGCAGTCGTGGTCGGGTCCCTTCCACTTCTCCCTGCACTACCAGGCACTCAATGAAGGTGTTATCGCGCCAAGACATGTGCCCAAAGAAGGAAAGTATGCGACCTTGTACAATAGAAGATTTAACATTGAGTATTGCGCTGCTTAAGATTGAGTTCTTGGAGAATGGAGACGTTTATTCTGAACTTGGTCGGTAACGTAGATACATTTTAACGGAAGAAAGCTTGCAAAGCAATGATTACTACTTTTGTCTAGCAAAATACTTAACTTTATTTTGATAAAATAAAATATATTCAGATTATTAATGGAGTCAGGCGTTACTTTAGGTAAATCGATCACTATGTGGACAGTCAAAAGTTTTACTTAGCTAAGATCCGCGACAAGCAAAACAATAACAGAAAATTAATAATGTGTATTTTTCTGCTGGATGAAGTGGATTTATTTGGAACTTAAACCAAAAACTTACCGAAAATCGACCATCAATTCTACACAACACCAAACACACATTATCACTTTTCCATCTTGTAAGCGACACCTGTTTCGCCCCAACACGAGGCGTCTTCAGGTATAGTAGACTCTACGGAAGACAACCGAAAAATTTTCGGTTGTCTTCCGTAGAGTTCGTTTTTGGTTTAAGTTCCAAATAAATCCACTTCACCAGCAGAAAAATACACATTATTAATTTTCTGTTATTGCTTTGCTTGTCGCGAATCTTAGCTAAGTAAAACTTTTGACTGTCCACATAATGAAATATATTCCTTTTTATTGCTTAACTAGATGACCCGATGATCTTTGTTTAACATACTATTTGTGTGGTTATAACTTTTGATCAACGATTAACATAATCATTCTTCCAATTTCAATTCATCGAGACACAATCTGCTACCTAAATTCATTTTAATCAAGACTTGTCTTAAAAAAAACTTTCTTTTTCCAAAAAAACAAATTAAAATGCAATAAACGTAAAAATTAAATAATCGCACAAAAGTGTGGACAGTTTTATATACACATCAGTTGGACGATAAAGCTGTCACGAACGCCATTTATTGACAGTAATTGGAAATACAAAATCGGCAATTTTGAATTGTTCGTTTTTCCAGCTGTTCCTTTAGGTTTGTTTATATTTTTTTATTTATAAACTTTCCCTGTGTTAGAGCAAACGAAATATTAAAAAAATTATTCAAATCGGTCGAGCCGTTTTTGAGTTTTAGCGAGACTAAGAAAATAGCTCTCCATTTATATATAAATATATATTTAAAGCAGTTGGCAACACGAAATTACAACAAAACTAAATATGTTTTAAAAAAATTATTTTATATATTTCTCTAAATTATACAATTATACGTGGTTTTTTTGGAATGAATACATAATATAATGCTCTTTTTGTCACAAACGTTTTCCCCGCTTTGCGCTCTTAACAAATATTCGCATACTACATACAAACAATATTTACTGTTTTTTTCTTAAAAATAATACTTTCCAATTAGTCCGAAAATAAACCAAAAAGCCAGTCGTTACTGTCATCTTAAAGAATCTAAATACACAGAGGCGTTGTTGATAGATTTGATTAATTTATTAACTTCATTATTTATGGAGTTCTTCACCAATTCGGCGACATTGTAACTAGTGATTGTACCGCATTCGCTCTGTGTACAATGGAATGCCTCCACTATTTTTGCGGCGACCTTTTCAGCATCGTTGTGGTGAACTGCTTTCGGCAAAACGCGCTTCGCCTTCTTGTACAAGTTCTCAGCGGCGATCGTCAAATTAATTGATATTATCTCGTGACTCCTTTTAACCTCCTTCCGCGCCATGCGACCCAATAAATACCCTGGAATGCGTTCAAGATAAATAATTAACGTTCTAGACGCCCACGCCGTAATTATATGTGGGATTCTGGGCGCTCCTTGTCTTTACTTACGAACATTTAATTAATAATAGTTAGTTAATAATAGTTTTTATTTAATCATACTTTTAACAATTATATTATTTAAAAATAAATAAATAACTTTCACATGAACTATGAATTTTTTGTTGTTTTATTTATATTTATATAGTGTCCGATAGCAGTACATTGTAAGTCATTCATTCATTAATTAATTAATTCTTTGTTTATGGCAACTATCAGTGAATTCTGCCAGTGTCAAGTCAATCATGGAAGTCACACAAACAAATAAAAACTTAAAAAATAACGAAATATATAAACAGAAAAAAACTCGCACCGTGGTAACTTTCACGAGAGTATTACACAGATAAAAAAAGGAAACAACAAAAAGTTAAACTACACATAAATAAGAAGAAGAAAATGATCTTAATGCTATTAAAATTAAACGAGCAAAATGACATGAACAATAATAATAATTAATGATTGCGAATGTATAAGCAAAACAGATGATATAACATATATAACAAGAATTAGACTACAAAGTCATTCATTTGATTTAATGGCTTTCAATAGTGCTAAAATAGCACGGATAATTTCGCCAATGTCACGTAAAAGGGAGAAGACTCGAAAGAGGTTAATCAGTGCGGTTGAGATAAGAAAGGAATAGAATGCACAAGACACTTATGAGATTGAACGGTGCGGTCGGGGTAACAATGAAATAGAATGGAGGGGACTCGAAGGAGATTAATCGATACGATCGAGATTACAACCTCAATAGAATTTTTAAGTGAGTAGGTAATAGGTATTTTATAATTAGCCGTTAAACAAAAACAACACAAGCATTTAAAATACGATAAACTCCAAAATTGTTGGTAATCTATGTACATCTACATTATGTTAGAAGATGCTCTAGTTATATTTACAATTTAATACATAATATAATATTCACATACATTGTAAGTCGAATAATCAGTACACGCATGTTTACTGATTATTTTCTGTCAATATTGTGAGAACATCCTGCCTTCACGTCGAGGATATGGTTTGTCCAATTGCAATGGCAATTAGTTTAAACTATTATGCCAGTGTCAAGTAAAATGAAATAATATCAAATCTCTTGAAATGTTTAGTCAGCTTGTCATGTTACGTCTTGATAAAATGGTGGCTATTCTACCAATTTAATTTCTATAGATTTATAATCTGTGGATTTTTTCAGTCAACTTCAAAAGTCACGATATATGCATTTATTCCTATATTTTATAATACAACACAATTAAACAATATGACTGATAACAATATAAGATTATGATAATGAAATAAAAACACAACGTCACTGATGCAAGTTGGCGGGAAAACACTCAAAAATATGTTATAACTAAAATCGACGCGAAGGAGGGGGGTGTGGAAGGGCGACGCTCCCGTGCCTCTGATAATAAAAGGCTTCCAAATGTTTACAAGTTGCTTTGATCAAAACCTAAACAAGACATAAAATATACGCTGAGTACCTACCTAAAAGGTAATTTGGAGTTGGAGGTCCCGTAGATACAAATAAGTACAGCCTGTACCGGTCGTTTATTATTTTCAAATTAAAATTGTTTCTACTGTGTATATCTATACAGTTTTCTATTAGTTAAATTTTAACTTAAGTATATAGATAGATAGATAGGTATATTCTTTATTGTAAACCAAAAACAAAGTTAAACAATTATTATTGATTGTAATATTTATATACAAATGCAATGAGTGTAATATTAAATCAACTTCTTAAACTAGGGGCCTCATTCGGGTTTGCTGCGTAGGCCTTTAGCGGGTTTAGTCCACCACTGGCCATTATACCTTTTGAGTCGAGCTGTCCTCTTCATGCCACAACTCTACCACAATTGAAACACAATAGGTCGTATTAGTGGTGCGTAGAAACTTCTCCCTATGCACCACTACCCAGTGGAACCAATTATCTCCAGCGGTGTTTTCCGAACGGATACGACATTGGGACCTTCAAAAGACAAGCCTACACTTTTCTTAAAAGCCGGCAACGGCTTTGTAATGAATATGGTTCTGCAGATGTCGATGTCTTGATTGTTTTCTATAAAGCGGCATGGCTTTTGCAATGCCTATGACATTGCGGCTGTCTGTGGGCGTCGTTCATTGCTTTCTTCAGGTGACACGCCTGCTGGTTTGCCTTTCTATCCCATAATAATAAATATGTAGATCCCGTGTTTATAATGGTACGTTAGTATGTTGACATTTAAAACATTCACTTAGCTAAGATCCACGACAAGCAAACAACAATAGAAAATTAATAACGTGTGTTTTCCTGCTGGATGTGATGGGGTGGATTTACAGGGAACTTGAACTAAATCTTACCGAAAAACGATCGTTAGCAACTCTCCACCTACCAACCACTATACACAACACCAAACACACACCACCACTTTTCCACCTTGCAAACGACACGTGTTTCGCCTCAACACGAAGCATCAACAGGTATAGTAGACTCTAACGGAAGACAACCGTTAAGTATGGTATGTTAGTCACAAATAATGATGCGATCGCGATATCGAAGGTGTTTGGTGAATAACTCACCTCCAAATATACATATGACGCCAATGATAAGCACGACCGTGGCGATCAGTTTCTTGGTGACTTGCGGAGCTGAGCTGGTGCACGAGCGTCTCCGCTCTATGCTCATAGTGCGGTGTATGATATCTACGCGCGCTACGCCGGGAGCACGGGACGTGGAGTGCCAGGGTTTCGTAACCAGCCGCCGCCGGGCTGGCCGTGAAATCGCCGATGGCCTATTTTTAGACAACGCGACACCACGTTGTCTCGGTTCGAATCGTTAATTTCGCGTATATCTCATTGTTTGCGGCATGCTCAGCGGTTGTTATGCGTCGTCGGGAACACCGGTGATGATTTACTGACGCGATGGCGGTCGATAGTAAATTATAAATTTTTATAATCTCTCATCGCATATAAATAACGGGACAGTTGATGCAGTGAAGTACACGGGATGCCTTAGTGCGCTCTACTCGATTCATAAATAAATTACCTTTATATTCACAATCGTACACATATCTTACTTATGTCATATTTACTTTTTTTTATGGGATAGAAAGGCAAACGAGCAGGCGTGTCACTTGATAGAAAGCAATCAACGCCGCCCATAATTAACCGCAGTACTATAGGCATTGCAGAATCACTGCCAGCCCTTTAAAAAAGTGTAGGCTTATTTTTTGAAGGTTCCAATGTCATATTATTCGGAAACACTGCTATACCAGATAGCTGGTTTCATAGGGTATTGGTGCTTGGAAAGAAGTTTCTAGAAAAACGCTCCGTACTGTAAAATCCTACAGGTTTTATGGGAAC